>JAPFFP010000008.1:4660342-4737383 GCA_026153255.1 Solanum medicagineum | reverse complement strand
TAAATAAACAGATCTTACCTACTAACAATGCGTTTTAAAGTCGTGCAAACCTAGGCCCAAAGCGGACAATATTACTAGTGGGCTAGGTCGTTGAGCCATCACAATTTGCCATATAGGACTAGGGATGTATCAACTTGGGTTACATTGTTTAATTTGCTTATCAAAACGGCATGTGAGCTAGGATTGGGTCAATGTTGATCTCTTTGATCATTTTAATTTTGTTTGTACGATTTGACTGGACACGAGTCTTAGAAAGTAAATCAGTAGGATTTTTAAATCTTATTATCTTAAGCTAATGATATGTCAAATACACTAAAATATCCTTTAACCTTGTGATTTTAAACATTGCAGGCTGCAACAAGCACATTGGATGGAAATATAGACACTGTTTCAGCAGACCATCCAATTTCTCCATTGCTCAATATATTAAAGCCTCATGGAAAGCTTATAATGGTTGGTGCACCACCAAAGCCACTTGAGTTGCCAATTGCCCCCTTGCTTACAGGTAAAATAAATCTTTAATATATTTTCTTAGTGGAATACATCGATAACTTCATTAACAAAATTCATTTAGATACTTGAATTATATATTGCATGTCTCAATTGAGCGTCCAGATAAATGATAAAGCTAATTATTGATAATAGGTATTTCTGGCTCAAAATTTTAAGTGTGTTTTGAAGCGTTAATCTTGTAGCTAAGTATAACTACTAAAAATATATCACTTCTTCTAATTATATATGCATCAGACTCATTAAGTCATAAAACCTCTAGTTTGTTCCAATATTTATTGAAACTAATGATGTATATAGTTAAAGGAGATCAGATATTTTATATAGCTAACTTATCTATAAGATAGACCTTAATAATACACGTAAAAGTTTTCTAAAATTTGAATCGATAATATGAACACTCTATCATGTGTTCAGGTAGTGCAAATTAGAACATATCATAGTTCGAGTATCTGCATGAAACTTATTGGAACGTTTAAGGATTGATGATGTATTTCGCCGATTTCCTTAAATCCTCTTTTCATTTATTTATAATTTGGATTCTTCAACATTTCAGGTAGGAAAATAATGGGAGGAAGCATGATTGGAGGAATGAAGAGACACAAGAAATGCTTGATTTTGCAGCAAAACATAATATTACACCTGAAGTTGAAGTTGTTTCAATGGATTATGTGAATACTGCCATGGAACGCCTTTCGAAGTCGGATGTCAAGTATCGATTCGTTCTCGATGTTTGGGAAAACACTCAAAGTTGATTAAGCATGCGTGAAAGCTAGTCTCAACAGTACTATCGTTATGAATCTAGAATAACATAAGCATTTTTAATTAGTTATAATTGTGTGTCAAGTATGATGAGAACGGTTTTCGCTGAAAAAATTACTTATTTTCTTGTGATTTTTAGTATGTGAAAAAAAATATTATCGTAAAGTATTTATATATAATTTAGATAAATGTTGCGAAAGATAAGAGTGTGAGATGATGGATTGTCCAAATGGAGGTATGATTGTGGGAGTTCGTAGAGTTGGTTGGGATGATGCAATAATATCACTTATAAAATTTATTTTTATTAATTCTTATAATAAAATCATATTCCTGAATTTAAGAAACTTATTCTACTAGAAATATATTATTCATAATATTTGATTAATCGACTGTGAAAAAATTAAAAATATTTTCCTCTACAAATATTATGCAATTATTGTTTGACAAACACATGCAAGAAATATTTTCATCTCATTTCCACTCCTAATATATACATTTCACATGCACCAGGATTCGTTCTACCAAACGGACACTATACCCATAATTATTTGTCCATATCTTATGGTTATATTGATGGTAATTAATTTAATTATTTGAGTTAGTTTACACTCATTTTCATTAATAATTATTTTATCAATTAGTTGTTACTTTTTATTGTATTTTTATTCTTTTCTAGGAGTTTTTATCTTTTTTTTGGTAATTTAAATTTACAATCTCAGTATTGATGGTGGAGAGTGTTTACTATCCAAGTACTCTCCTTTTTATCTAAGTATTTGTTATCTTTTATTGATATCGAGTAATTTTGCCCATCAAAACTTAAACATATACAGAAAAAATCATTTAGTATCTTTATACTTTCACAAAATTAAACGTGTGTGAGATCTCATGATTCCTCATCCACATCAAATATCGTCCTTTAGGCTACATTCTTGATCCTTAGGTACCATTAATTTATTTTAATTAAATAAAAATATATAATTAATTATAATTAATTGACAAAATGTATGCAAAAGATCCTTTTGATGTATATTAATGTAGTAAAAATTAGGTGTAGATAAAAACAAAAATAAAATGATGAGTCTCTCAAGAACCAAAAATTGATGGCAATAATTGTCTTTATACTAACTTTCATCAAACTTGGTAGTTGCACCATTATGGCAAGTATTTACTACATTTCTCTAACACTACAACTACTTTTACCCTAAATTAAAGTCGTATACTTATTTGTCTTAAATTAATTATCATGATTAATTTTAAAAAATAATTATATCAAATTATTTATCTTTTTAAAAGTTTTAAAAAAATCTCAATTTTTCATTTTATCCTTAGTAATAATTATTTTTGAAAACTACAAAAGCTTCAAAATGACATATAAATAGAATAAATATTAACCAAGTTTAGTTGGCCTAGTGGTTAGCTCACTAGGTCGCTTAAGCAAGTGTCAGGGGTTTGATATCCGTCTTGTGCATGCAGCAACCAATTGGCCAGTGACAAACCCTTAAATGAAGCTCCGATCTGCGGAGGCAAACCCTTAAATGGAGCTCAGATCCGGCGGAGGATTAGTCCTTGACGTGTCGGACCGGGGATACCTTGGGAACCTAAAAAAAGAATAAATATTTAACAAAGAAAGATTATAGTATTTGTAAGACATAAATAAGTGCAAAATAGTAAAAAACTCTTCCTAACTAAATATTTTCTCAAGGATCAAGTGAAAAAGAAAAATACGACTGATAATTCGAGATGGAACAGCGTAATAAAAACTGGCCTTATTTAGATATTTTCTGGAAAAAAGAAAACATAGCAATAAAAGCAAAAAAAACAAAAAAAAAAAGAATTATGTAAGTAGTATAAATATTGGCATTACCTTTGAGTTTGCTCACTCTCATCTTTCTAGGCATTCTTTGTTTTTAATATTTTATATCTTGCTATTTTCTTTGTGTTGTATATTTTTTTAATTTAGGTGAAATGGAAAAATCCCCAGAAGAAGAACATCCAATTAAGGCAGTTGGATGGGCAGCTAGAGACACTTCTGGGGTACTTTCTCCTTTCAACTTCTCAAGAAGGTAAAAATTATGTTGTTACAATCCAAATTATAGTTTTACATGTATATAAAAAAAAAGAATCGAATTTAAGTTATATAAACTGAGAATGTAGAGATCTTTAGTGTGATTAGTGTAGTTTAACTTAACGTAGTATGTTGGTTATATTTTTTTATGTAAACATTTTCTTATTCAATGAATTTAGTGCATCCATCCAACTTTGAGAAGGGAAGTCTTCGAGCAACTGTAAAGTTGCTTCTGTGTGATCTATGGGTCGATCACATGTTCAAATCGCGGAATCTCACTACTAGAAACAAAGGTTTTTCTCATTGAATCAATAGAAAATTATGTTACAAAACATGATTTTTTTTTTCCACTTATTTTCCACCAAACAAGATGACTAGGAAAACACAAGATGGAAAACAAATTTTCACCTAGAACCTTTCTAATTTTTCATTGTGAAAACACTTATATTTTTTCCTTCCTCACCGATTTAATCAAAATATCCGTGGAAATAGTTACTGAATATTTTTGAGTGAAGAATTCCAAGTGACTTTTTGAGTAGTGAATCAACTACACCTCCTTGGGATGCAACCCTCCTCCAAACCCTATGTAAAACGAAATAGTTCATGCATCGAGTTACTCTTTTTACGAGCGCGTTGAATTTAAACTCTTTAAAAAATTGGTTTAATGTATGTATGGTGCAGGGCTACTGGGGAAAAAGATATTCAATTCAAGATCTTGTATTGTGGAATTTGCCACACAGATCTTCACTTTCTCAAGAATGAATGGGGAGTCACTAGATATCCTGTTGTACCTGGGTAAGAAGTTCGAGTTTATTAATAGCAGATAACTTGTCTTATCACATTCATAACACCTAACTAGTGTCATTTGTCAACGTCGAAATCTTTTATTTCCACATCTCAAATTAATTGTCATGATATTTAAAAACATTATCTCACAGTATTTGTTGTTTTAGAAGTTTAAGACAAGATTAATTACTCCCTCCCTCCAATTTTACTTATCCCGTATTGACTTGGCACATAGATTAAGAAATAGTAAATGATAGGATAATTTTACTAAATCGCTCTTCGAATATAATAAATACTTTGAAAAAATGTAATAGGAAAATGACCAGGAACTGAGTGTAAAATTATCTCTTGATTTCATAAATTGAACAAGTATTATTGGACATCTCAAAAGAGTATAATAGATAAGTAAAGATGGACGTAGGAAATACTAGAAACATAAATAAGTGTAAAAATACTTAAAAACACCTCCTAATTAATGTTTTCATCTAACGAGGCATATTAAAATAAATCACGATTCATATGAAAAATAATATAAGACAGATGAAATATATAGTTGGCATTTATTGCCAACCTCCAAATGTAGGTGGAAATATACACTATGGCCCTACTACAACTTATTGCCATTTAATTTCTCAATATTTCTAACATTTATTATACCTTTGTTTAACTTAATTTTCTGAAAAATAGGCATGAGATTGTTGGTGTGGTGACAGAAGTTGGTACCAAAGTTGAGAAATTTAAGATTGGTGACAAAGTTGGCGTGGGATGTCTAGTAGGATCATGTCAAAAATGTGACAATTGTTCAAATGATCTTGAAAATTACTGTCCTAAACAAATACAAACATATGGTCACCTGTACCACGACGGAACGATGACGTACGGTGGTTACTCCGATCTGATGGTTGTCGATGAGCATTTCGTGGTGCGTTGGCCGGAGAATTTGCCCATGGAAGGTGCACCATTGTTATGTGCTGGGATCACAACTTATAGTCCATTGAAATATTATGGACTTGATAAGCCTGGAATGAACATTGGTGTTGTGGGCCTTGGTGGGCTTGGACATATGGTTGTGAAATTTGCTAAGGCCTTTGGAGCTAATGTCACAGTTATTAGTACTTCTCCTAGTAAAAAGGAGGAAGCACTTCAACATCTCGGTGCAGATAAGTTTTTACTCAGTAACAATCCTGAGCAAATTCAGGTTCGTCTTTTAAATGAATATTGTATGTGCAATGTTGTTTTGAGTTGTAGGTGGAAACTGAGTGTGTTAGGTCAAATTAACAAATGAGTCATCATCCTATCTCTCAGAAGCTTGTTGTGGTCAAATTGCGAGTTATAACCCGACTTGTTCAACATGTTTCATAGATTGTTTGGGTTCAAATTAAAAAAAGAGTAATGATCCTATCCATCCGGAGCTTGTTCTGGTCAAATTAGGTCAAATTGTGAGTCATACCTTGACTTGTGCAACATGTTTCACTGATTATTTGGTCAAATTAACAAATGAGTCATGATCCTATCCATCAGAAGCTTCTTCTTGTCAAAATAGGTCAAATTGCAAGTCATAACCCGACTTGTTCAATATATTCCATGGATTATTTGGTCAAATTAACAAATGAGTCATGATCCTATTCATCAGAAGCATGTTCTGGTCAAAATAGGTCAAATTGCAAGTCATAACCCGACTTGCTCAACATGTTTCATAGATTATGTGGTCAAACTTCAAAATGATGCTTATTTTGAGACATGTTTTTTTACTTGGAAATGCTTTTTTGTTAATATTAGAGCAAAATTTGAATTTTGACTAAGGTCTCAAAACTACTTTGTTTCCCCTAAAAGCTTGAACAAACACCCCAACCCTGTTAATAAACACTTTATTAACTTCTTAGAAGTTTGATCAGACAGACTACTTTAACTTAAGTTCTTTCAAACTCATATTATTCCCGATCTCTAATTATGGTTTTGCATGTTTATGTTAGGGTTGCATTTTAACCTGTCGCGTTACACTATTTTGACCTATTTGGTCCAACACTTTGATGGGTGATATCAGGCTCAACCCAACTAACAATCTGATCATAATCCAACTCAATCTGTTTAGATTATTAAAAGATTGGATCGATTTTGTCACTTCTAATTCAAATGTTGATTTGTTTTGAATCTTGGATTGATGTAACAGGGTGCACTTAACACATTGGATGGAATTGTTGATACTGTTTCTGCAGTTCATCCACTTTTACCATATCTTGGTATGTTAAAGCCTCATGGTAAACTTATTATAGTTGGTGCAATTCCTCAACCACTTGAAATGCCAGTGTTTCCTTTGATCTTGGGTAAGTTTACTCTTCGAATTCTACGTTGACTTAACTAACGATAGGACACAATACATAAATAAAGCATAAGACAAAGTTCATTCAATTTGTCCGAGATTGAGGCATAGTTATTGTTGGTCGTAATACACAAATATGCATTCAAAAATTGACATCATATGACAAGTAAATACTTCAGCTTTGAGTATGCACATCTAGACATCTCCAATATTTATGTGTTATGTCAGCATTGGACGTATACGGGACATAGTGATGACAAGTTGGAGTGTTTGAGATGTCAATTGAGATAAGTTGAATGTTTACTTGTCAGTTGAGCTCAAGTTTGAGTGTCTGTTTATGTATAATGCCTTATTATCGTTGTTCTTGATATTAAAGCTGAAGCAAGTATATGATGTTGAAAACAGGAAGGAAGTTAATTGCTGGGAGTGCAATGGGAGGAATGAAAGAGACTCAAGAAATGTTAGATTTTGCAGCAAAGCATAACATAACACCAGATGTTGAAGTCGTCGCGATGGACTATGTGAATACAGCGTTGGAACGCCTTGTGAAATCCGATGTCAAGTATCGATTCGTGATAGATATGACCAAAAAAATGAACTCTGTTTAAGCTCAAAACCGTATTTTTTTGGTTCTTGAAAATCATGTTGATGATTTTCTTCTTCTTTTGTGTTGTTTCCTAGTCTTGTTTTTAGTATGTTCTGTATCTTTGCTTGCTTTTGTAAGTTGTTAACAACTTGAAAGACAAGAGTTTCTAGTTTGTCTTATTTTATTACAACTTTTGGCTTATAAAGTCTTGGATTATGTTATGACAGAAATATAAGATAAGACTCCATGCAATAGACCTTTGTGATAGGATCCTTCCTCGAACTCTATGCATAGCGATAACTTTAGTACGTCGGATTACCCTTTTGGCTAATTTATGATGTGATAAATATTAAAAGTGTTTACAAGTCAAAATAAGCTAAAAATTATAAGTTTTTACTCCAAACATGTAATTATTTATTTATAAAATCACACAATATATATTAATTACTTTTAATTTAATAAGATAAACCCAATTGGGCTCCAAAGTCATTTTCATAATAAATCCACCTATCCATTATGCTTTAATTTGGTAAGAAAATAGAGTATGAACTTCAATAATATAATTAATTCCCTTGACCTTTTCTTTCTTTAGATAAAAATGATAAGATAATGAGTAATGACGATAGTAACAAAGATGATCAACTTGTCCAAATTATGTCAAAGAATTAATTATCCCATTTAAGATGACCATTATGCTTGGTCTGTGCGTAACCTAGTGATCAGTAAATTTAGTAGAAAACCTCCAGAACTTCAATTGAAATAAAAATAATATTCTTCCTTGTGTCCCATTTCAGTTATCGTAGTTTTTATTTTTAACGCCAAACTATATAGATTTTGACTAACATTTTAAGATATGTTTTTTTTTATATATTGATATGAAAAAAATTATGAGCAATACTTTTCTTATAGTTTTTAAATATATAAATTTTTATTTTAAAATATCAAATTAGTCTAATTTAATTTAACTTTAAAAATTAATCAATAGACTTTCAAAAAACGCATTATGATAATTAAAATGGGACAAAGAAAGTAGATAATTTTTTTTATCTCCTCGAGTTTTATGAACAGAATTAAGCAAAAGATTATTCAAACACCATGATTATAAAAAAAAATACTCTCCCTACTCCAAAAAAAAAAAAAACTACTTTCTATTTTAGTTTGATTAAAAAAAAGACTTATTATTTTTTTATAACATTTTAATTTTTACTTTTGACGTGACATGTTTATGATCACAAAATAAAATAGTATTTTGATGCATTTAACATAACTTAAACTTGCAATCACAAAATAAAAAAAAAATTATTTTATTAAATCCCATGTCAAATTAATTAAATTATTTTTTTTAAAATGGAGAGGATAATAATTAAATATATGGTCAATATGATGTGTCCAAGGACAATTCAAAAGAGTACCATTTTTTCTATCGACGCACTATACCTACCAGTCCATATTGGCAACTACTGAAGAAAATACAAAAACAATTTAGTTCACTAATACATCACCAATGACATCGATATGTTCCATACTTTTTTTTTAATTCAATGATCGATATTTATTTTGGAGCAGAATAAATACGAATTTGTGTATTATAAGATTTATTTTCATCTTTATAAATTTTTATTTGTTGTTTACTCTAGTTGTTCCGTATTTAGTATTTTCTACTTTTGAAATGATCTTTTTGGAAACAATATCTTCATCTTTATGAGCTAATGATAAGGTTTGCGTATATTTTATCCATTCAAACTCCACTTCTGATATTTCAGTGAACATGTTATTGTTGTAAGATCCATTTCTAATGATAACGCTCCCGATAACAAAAAAAAATCCAATCAGAGTTGTGATTAAATTTTCAACCAACCACAAGGAGTAATGTGTTCCATACTTGTAATAAATATGCCCACCACTGTAACTTTTCCACAGTTTCCACCACAAATATAAAAATACAACTTTATTCCACTCAACTTTGTCAACAGAAAGAAGAAAGGAAAGAGAAATTATTTAGTGAAAACAATTCAAGAATTGAGTTATGGAAAAATCACCAGAAGAAGTGCACCCTGTTAAGGCTTTTGGTTGGGCAGCTAGGGACTCTTCTGGGACACTCTCCCCCTTTAAATTTTCAAGAAGGTACTTGCTCGGAACCTGCAGATAGCGGGAACTTTAGTAGACTGAATTTATTTTTTTAAATATTTTTTTATGTAATAAGGACAAGATTTAAGTGATTTGATCATTTTTTGTGCTGTTGATATTGATTTCAGGGCAACTGGTGATAAGGATGTGAAATTGAAAATACTTTACTGTGGTATTTGTCATACTGATCTTCATCAGTTGACAAATGATTGGGGATTTTCTAAATATCCTATGGTCCCTGGGTATGTTTTTCAATCTTATATTATGAAATTATATTAGTTTAATCAGTATATGATCCAAAATATTCATTTCCTGACTTTTGATACTACACTTTCCCCTGTTCATTGCGTTTGACGAGGCAGTCTCCCTATATGTATGACGTAGTGATAAGGTCTGGATACATTTTATCTCCAGACCCTACTCGTGGGATTCCACTGCGTATATTGTTGTTGTACTTTCCCCTGTTCATTGCGAGTTGGTTATTTGTTTAGCACTTGTTTAGCTTAGGATGTGTTTGGAAGCCCTCGACCAAAGGACTATTTTGCAACAAATCGTTTTGATCCTTTGGAACAACTCGATGAATTTAGTAGATCGAACCTATCCAGTTTTTACAATATGATGGTTGGCTATTCACAACCTAGTTGTATCAACTGTCTAAAGCGTCCGCTATGTGAAGGGATGGCCAGACTACGAGGGTCTATTGTAACAAAGAAAAATAAATGAAACTTATGAATTTCATGAACTATTTTTTGAGTTATAGCAGTTGAATAGGAGTTTACTGGTCATTTATGTTTACTTATGAAAAATTTGTCCTTTGTGGATCTTAAGGATTTAACTTATATGCACTGACAGTATTACGAGAACTTTACATTCATTATATTGTTTACCTCTTGTAGTTGGTAATCTGTCTTATTTTGTACGAGTAATCCACTTTTTTATTGTTAGATACCAGTAGTTATCTTCACGTGACCTGATAGTGTAAAAATTCGTATACAGACATGAAATTGTGGGTGAAGTAACTGAGGTTGGAAGCAAGGTGGAAAAATTCAAAGTTGGAGATAAAGCTGGTGTGGGGTGTCTAGTTGGATCATGTCGATCTTGCGAAAACTGTAACCACGATATCGAGAACTATTGTTCCAAGGGAATAGCTACCTACAATGCAATGTACCACGATGGAACACCAACTTACGGAGGCTACTCGGACATGATTGTTGTCGATGAACATTTCGTTGTTTGTATCCCGGAAACCATGCCCCTAGATGCTGCAGCACCTCTGCTTTGTGCTGGTATTACAACTTACAGCCCGTTGAGGTACTTCGGACTAGATAAACCGGGCCTTCACGTTGGTGTAGTCGGTCTCGGAGGACTTGGTCATGTTGGTGTCAAGTTTGCCAAGGCTTTAGGGCTAAAGGTGACGGTTATTAGTACGTCTCTAAGTAAACAGAAGGAAGCTATTGAACGTCTTGGTGCTGATTCGTTTTTGGTTAGCACTGATGCGGATCAACTGCAGGTAACTCTTTCTCTCTCAGTCTTCTATTGTTGAAAATGAAAAACAAATATGTATCGTCATAGAATAACGTCTCGTAGACTTGTAATACTCAACTATAGTTGTTGATTCATAGGCTGCTATGGGCACAATGGACGGAATTCTTGATACAGTCTCTGCTACTCACCCTATCCTACCATTGATCGGACTACTGAAGACTAATGGGAAACTTATCATGCTCGGTGGAGTTGCAAAACCTCTCGACCTACCCGTCTTTCCATTGCTTATGGGTTAGTAGATTACTCTTGCTCTCTAGATTTTGGTATGATCGTGCAAGGAATGTGTTATATTGTCTCATATATGAAAATTTTTTCGTGAACTGCATATAATGACAGGGAGGAAGCTCGTAGCTGGAAGTGGGATCGGAGGGATGAAAGAAACGCAAGAAATGATTGATTTTGCTGCAAAACACAATGTAACAGCAGATATTGAAGTCATTCCAATGGATTATGTCAATACTGCTATGGAGCGTCTCGCCAAAGCTGATGTCAAGTATCGTTTTGTCATTGACGTTGCTAAGACCCTTAAAGCAGACGACTAGACAACTAAGAGTTCTTCTTTATGTAATTCTAGTATTTTATGATGTTTTGGGCGTTAAACGATGATTTTGATTCTTCTTGTGGAACATTACATAAGAATATATGCATACATAATAAATTTTGAGTGTCTTCTCAAATGTTGGTAACCAATTGAAATCTTCTGCTTACATCCTACTCTCTCCAAAAGAAGGAACTCAATTATAAGTTCCGGTAATGAAGCAAGTTTCAGACGCAGTGAATAGTATCAAGTGATTTCTTGTAGAGAAAATTTTCTCCGACTGATACCGTGCACTGGTGGGAGAGAGTATGTATCTGGTGGATGAGTCGAGGTGCGAGAAAGTTGGTCAATATATTATAATCATCAAAAGACATAGCATAGTTATTGTTTTATGATTCAACTGATAAATCTAAGAAACTTTACTATTCCATCCCATTTCTGCAATGAACCCTAACTTAGAGTATTGAGATGTTGTTTGACTTAGCTCGGAGTTTAAAGAATAAAAAAATGACTATTGAAACTTGTGGTCTAAAACAAGTATATTTGAGTGACTAAAAATTATCTCATTAAGGCTGAAATGTACATTTTAAAACTAAATTATTACTAAATATAGAAATGTGTCATTCGGTATGAGATTGACTAAACTGGAATGTGTGTTACAACAGACAGAGGGAGTATCTACTTATTAGTCGTTTTCAAAAATAGCTACGTCAACCATGTTTTGTTGACCACGCAAGAATATGGTACGATACCTCCATCTTTAATCAGAGATTTCAGATTAGCGTTCAAGAAAAAGTTAATTTTTTTATGAAGAGTCAATTATGTAGGCCAAATATGTTGTTCAAAAGAACACTTTTTTAATTGTTACAGTCTGTATTGGCAACTCTAACACCATAATAATATAGAGTTATACTTGGTACATTTTATATTTCCTTGAGTTGGTAAGAGAATACAAGAATTGAGTTATGGAGAAATCGTCCGAGGAAACGAACCTTGTTAAGACTTTTGCTTGGGCTGCTAGAGACACTTCTGGATTCCTTTCTCCCTTCAAATTCTTTAGAAGGTATACCTCCTTTTTATCTTGTATTTTTCTTAATAATTATGAATGTTGACGTCTATCAGAAACAACCTCAGAGTATCCCAAACCCCAACACTAGCCATGTACACTTTAGTTGACTTCAACCATCTAAACAAGGACATGATTCTGTTTTTGAGCGTCTTGATTAATGTTTGTATACCTTTTGGTTTGCAAATGATGTGGTTGCAGGGCAACGGGCGATAAAGATGTCAAACTGAAGGTTCTTTACTGTGGTATCTGTCATTCTGATATTCATCAATTGAAGAATGAATGGGGATCTTCTCTATACCCTCTTGTCCCCGGGTAACGTATCCCAATTTTACATTCTTGAACATGTTACATTTCATTGTTATGCAAAATTCTTTCCCCTGGCTTCTGATATTGCAACATATAGAATTCTAACTCCAATAGCTTAATTGATGGATGTAGACATGAGATCGTAGGCGAAGTAACTGAGATTGGTAGTAAAGTAGAGAAGTTCACCGTTGGAGAGAAAGTTGCTGTGGGGGGATACTGTGGATCATGTCGATCTTGTGAAGACTGCACGAACAATCTTGAGAACTATTGCTCCAAAGGAATAGCTACCTACAATGCAATCTACAATGATGGAACACCAACGTATGGCGGGTACTCGGACATGATAGTTATCGATGAACATTTCGTGTTTCATGTACCAGAAAACTTGTCCCTAGCTGCTGCAGCCCCTCTGCTTTGTGCTGGAATTACAATGTACAGTCCATTGAGATACTTTGGACTAGATAAACCATGCCTTCATATTGGTATAGTAGGCCTTGGCGGACTTGGTCACGTTGGTGTCAAGTTTGCCAAGGCCATGGGGCTAAAGGTGACTGTGATTAGTACGTCTCGGAGAAAGCAGAACGAAGCTCTTGAACGTCTTGGTGCTGATTCGTTTTTGGTTAGCACTGATCTGGATCAGCTGCAGGTAATTTGCTTGTACCATCTACTGTCATAAAAATAACATTTTGGTACTCATGAACTTTGGTTCCTATATTTTCTTAGGCTGCTATAGGTACAATGGATGGCATTCTTGATACAGTCTCTGCTGATCACCCCATCAGTCCATTGATCGGACTGTTGAAGTCTCACGGGAAGCTTATCTTTCTTGGTGCACCTGACAAACCCGTCGAGCTACCTGTCTTTCCATTGCTTATGGGTGAGTTTCGTGCAAGAATGCACGTTTACTCTAGGCATGTTTGTTTGTCTATGTTAGCTTCTGTGCTTTTTAGAACTCTTGGTTTTGTCAGAGATTGGAGATAGGAAGATATAGACGTAGAGGATTAGGGCAGAAGTTTAGTAGGTAGTCGAGCGTCATCTGGTTCCCTTATCAGTATTATTATTTTTACTCTCTTACCATCTTTTTCTTCGATTTTAGTAGTACATATTGTTTCTTTTGCTTTAGTTATCCTATTATTTGTTGTTGCTACTTGTTCTTCGTAATTGTTTTCAACATGACTTCTTCGCCACTATACTTGTTTTATATACTTGACTCTTTGATATGCTTATTCGAGCCTAGTCTTAACGGGTAGCCTTGGAGTAACTGGTAAAGTTGCTACCATGTGACTGGGAGGTCAAGGGTTCAAGCCTTGAAAATAGTCTCTGATAGAAATGCAGTCTAATTCTGTGTAGAATAGACCCTTGCAGTTGGACCTTTCCCTGCCCCTGCGCATAACGTGAGCTTTAATGCACCGGGCTTGCCTTTTTTACTCGAGCCAAGGATCTATCGGAAATAGCCTCTTCACCGACCTACTAGAAATATAAATCAGTTGAGAATTTTACATGTAATGACAGGAAGGAAGCTTGTAGCTGGAAGTGGGATAGGAGGGATGAAAGAGACACAAGAAATGCTTGATTTTGCTGCAAAACACAATATAACAGCAGATGTTGAAGTCATTCCAATGGATTATGTAAATACTGCATTGGAGCGTCTCGCCAAAGGTGACGTTAAATACCGTTTTGTCATTGACATCGCAAACACCCTTAAAGCAGAATGATTCAGAGTTTTACAACATCAGTATATTTGGTACAATCCCACAAATGAAGTTTGGGAAAGATGGAGCATGGAAACCTTACCTCAAGAGTTTTGTTTCATGTAATTCTAGCATTTTGTGATGTTTTGGGCAGAAAATGGAGACATTGGTTTCTTCTTGTCATACAATAGTTTAGAAAAGGGTCTTTGAGTGTGGTCCTTTACTAGACCCTGCGTGAACACGACACACTTTGTGCATCAGTATGTCCTTTCTATATATAACGACGTATTATGAGTGGCTTTTCAAATACTAGTATCATCCCACAACGTGGGGTTTGAGAGGTCTAGGGAGGATAGGATATAGCAAGCATTAACCCTACCTTTGTAAGGTGAGAACTCTGTTCTAATAGATCCTCGGCTCAAAACAAATATAATCAAAGCATGATAGAAAGAATAAATGCAGATACAACAATTCATTAATGAAGGCTTCTTACAGTGAGAGTTATCAACATTGATTCTGTCATAGTCAAGGAAGCAAGAAAACTGCTTCAAGATAAGTTACTGTGCATATCCTTCAATACAATATAAAGAAAAGAAAAAAAAACGTCGGCCCCATGCACTAAAACACTCGCTATGAATCCATGTCATAATTGTAAACTAAATCTCGCTACTGTAAAGCACTATGAATCTATAATACAGCAAGGAAAACAACGCGTCCTGGCAATCCTCTTCTCGAACGGCGTTCATTGGCGAAGTTCGAGAACGTGTGACAGAACCATAAGGATGTTTGCTACATCCAGCTTTTATATGACCTTGCAACTCACAGTAATACTAAACCTTGATATCTAACAGTATAGACCTGCAACTCCAGCAATTGCAGGAGCATGATATAGGTTGAGAGAAATTGGAGTCACACGCATAATATTAACTAGAAGTCGAGGTTCCCTGTCTTAGAACTTCCAGAACAACTACCAGAAGTACCATATGAACTTCCACTTGAACCATCAACTGGGGCTTGATTAAGGCATTCTAAAACCAATGCCCTTCGCTTTCGCAGCTTCATTGAGAATGTTGTGGCTTCCAGAATTGCAGGGACCTGTTAAAAGTTTTGGATCAACTTATCTGATAAATTTGATGTTCAGAGAATATCACCGCCCCCACCCCCCAAACACATGCGCTCGCACATAAAGATGATTGATTGAATCCAATCTGTAATTATCAAAGCCTACAATCGAAGTCCACCTTACTGTATTCATCAACCAAAAGAAAGGCCACCTTACTGGTACTTCTCTATTATTTCTGATAATATTCATGTACCTTATATTAATCATACTTAAGTCTTAGATAAGGAAAGAAGAGAAGCCTAAAAGCTAAGAATGAAGTACATTCTGTCCAGTCATATATGCTTTTAGAAGATGTTTTATTTTCTCTTCATTAAAAGCCAAGTTCATTTACCCATTATCCACAGTAAGAAAGAAAATGGTGCCCCAGAAAATGTTAGGATGGCATCAAATCTTGTAGTTAATGTGGAAGGGGTTATTCACCTGTGTATTTATGCGAGCTACTTTGTGTACACTCAGAAAGCCCAGCATGTCTTGGTAACCGGTTAAGAGCTTTGCCAATTCTTTGTCCTCATCTGCAGCAAGCTTTAATCACATTTTATACTAAAAGTAGGCAGAACTTTCTATAATGGATTAAACAAAGGTATACCAGGGATTGCTTTGACAGATATCAAGGTATCAGCCAGATGCTGCCACCTCTTTAAAAAAATTGGTGAGACAAGTGAGGGTGGAAAGGATATGACTGCAACTGCACCTGAAGATCGAACCATGCCTTTCAAAGATCTTATAAAAGAGAGCATATCCCAATCCTACAACGAGATGTAAATACAACATTAGATCTTGCAATGAACAGTCACACAGGGAAACATGAACCCAAATAGAGCACAAAACAGTTCCATCATGCATTTGTTCTTCCGAGCCACCCTTCCTTCCTACCCCCACCCAGAAAAGAAAGCCACCTTTAAGCAAACAACAAAACACCATAATTTTAACAGCCTAGTTAGTCCCACGGTGGTCAGTGATTAATACAGGCAAAAAAGTTACCAGCATAAACTAGATTACAAGTTACCAAAATTCAGAAAATAACCTTGTCGGTGAAGTCGCACTGAGGTGAACATAGTGACTGAATGGCAATACGACCGACACATGTGATGTTTCCATCAGATCTGACATTACATTAGAAGAAACTTTTACAACTTATTCAATAGATCAATCCTATGTAATCAAAAATAAAGGAGCCACAGAAACAAAATCATACCAATATAGTTCAAAGTTCAAACAGAAAACAGAACTTCATTGACAAAGACAATGAATTGAAAGATAATCCTAATCATAGAATTTTCAGGAACGGAACCAAACTGACCAAAAACTGGCAGAATCTGATGTTTCATTAACAATATTAGTTATTTATTAGTTCTTCTCAGCGAAATCACTAGCTTAATCATGCCTATCATATTTCATGAACACGTATTCGTTTCCTAATTCAGATGCAACAATTATGTTTTTGAATAAAAGAATGATCAACAATATCACTTATTGTTTCACAATCAAATAATGAAAAGTACCATTCCGTCTCATATTCCATATAAACAACAGAGTGTGGTGAAAATTATAACTTTTGCCAATCTATACACTTTAGAAAGATGTTAAACCATAAGAATATCTCAATTGGAGGAGATGGAAGAGGGTAGACGCCATCAGATAATACTTCTTTGAAGTTACTTGAAAAAGGAAAAAATGAGATTACAAGGATATTGTGTATCTACTAGATTAATTCCCAAAAGATCTACAGGACATCAAAATTTCTCAAACATAAAGAAGATTTAAGTCACTTTTGATACTATCTCAATTTTTAGTTTTCCTTACCAAATCATTTGAAAGGCTTTCCAGCCTACATATGTTAGATTACATTCTTATCGTGGATTGGCAAATTAATTTTTGTCTCTTGTGTCTATTTTTTTCTTAGCCTTTTTACCTATTACCTATTTCTTGATGACATTTTCCAGAATCCAAGTAAAATAGTTCAGATGTTCTCCCTATGCCTTACCACCATGGCATAATGGTTCCCAACAATAATCTTTTTGCATCCTCCAGAAGAAGTCCCACATCCCATTTTCCAATCCCATTAAAAGGCATGTGTTGAAGTATCCTTATTCCTTGATTGGGCGACATGACATTTGCCAAATTGCAGTTTTGGTTCATAAATCACAGCCAACAAGAAAACTACAACTGAATGTACGAAAAAGGATGCCAATACTTTGATATTTGAGCTGAAAAGGTTGAGCAACGTTCAAGTAGAGGTGCTAGATTCGGAGAATCTCGAAGACTAATGCAATCAACCTGCTGCCCACTATAGAAGTGCCTTTCTAGGGGCTTTCTCAAGTCAAAGTCATTGCAATATTCAGCTTTCCCACCTGCATATATAATGCACACGCTAATCTTCCGGCATAAATCTCACTCTCAATTAAAAGTACAATTTCAAAGAAAGGAATAGGAAGTTTTCTACATAGAGAGAGGGGAACTACAAAAAGAACACTGCACAAAGTACTTGATTACAGAAACATGACTCACACTTATCGACAACAACCCATAGCCTTCAAACTGCCAGTCTTTATATCCACTCAAATCCTGGACAAGAAAGTCTCAACTGCCAGGAAGTTCTAGACAGTAAGAGAGCTTGGTCCAGAGCTTTTCCACATTCAGTGCCTTCACAATATTGCTTTGAAAGGATGATTACATAGAAATTTCTATTCATACTTACAAGTATTTCTATTCATACTTACAAGTTGTTTAAGTATCGGAAGCAGTCTCTCTACCTCATCTCTGTGATAGAGGAGGTAAAGTCTGCATATACTCTACCCCCCCAAACCCCAATCTATTGAACTACACTGGGTATGTTGTTATTGTTGTTGTTGTACTTAGAAGTTGGTTAAGGGTAGAAACATATATCGTGGCTTTAAGCAAACTGCAAAATAGTAAATATTCACTTAGAAAGCATCATTCTGTTGAACATTTCACCAGCAACATAGAGGTTCTTCTGCAGGTTCCCCTAGGACATTATTGAGTCAATCTCACAACAGATCCCTTAGAAGCCTCGTGACAAGATCCATTTCCTCTTTCATTACATTTTGACCAGCAAATGATAATATGATATCATAGATATTTTCAGTCACTTCTTGACATGACAAAGACCAATTCAAGACAAACTTAATCTTGGATTTGCAAGAAAATAATTACCTTAATCAACTGAAGTCAATCTCTAGGAAAATTAATCATTATTCATCCTACGAGTTCAAAAAAGAATGAATTGAGAAAATAAGGTGTCAACTGCCCATACCTCTTTGGAACTCTGAATTTTTTTCACCTAAGTACTTTTTATATTGCCAGGCGATTCTCAAATTTGCATCCTGTAATTTAAAATGGATCCTAAAGTTCAAACTTGTAGAAAACAACAAGGTCTACATTATCATGTATAATATTATATTAAGATACTGAAAACAAGGGATAAACCTGTTCTGAGGGCCGTTCATGAGACTTCTCCTCTTTAGAAGCCATTGGACTAGGCAAAGTTCCAAGAAAGCCTCGTGGATCTCTTTCAGGACTGGCATAGAGTAGGGGTTGCTTGTGAATCAGGCCCTGAGACATGAAATTTCTCAGTAAAAGCATATGATGAGGTGCCTCAGGGTCTTCCATAACCATGACTAGGCTTCCCAAAGTAAAGCCACCACCCAAAATCTCTGTAAGATAATATAACAAACAAATGAAAAAACAAGTTCATACATATTTCATGCTTACTGATAATAGAAAGAGAAATAGTAATGAAAAAAAAAACAAAGAAAAGATACACAAAAAAAAAACAAAGAAAAGATACACTAAAAGAGGTGTAGTGGGAATTACGGTCAAGATCTGGTATGCCTGATGAAAGAAATGATGTGCCATTTGGACCAAGCTTAACTCCAGGAATCTGAGCTGTAGCTGCACTAGATATGTTTCGGGAAAAACTGCCGCCACGCGGTCTACTTGAAGCCATGAAGCTTCTTATAGATCAACTCTGCATAAAAAGAAGGAAGGAAAAAAAATTGGAACAAAATCAAGTTCAACCATGTTGTAAGAATTTCAAATCATATGGTATGACTAGCAAATGAAATTTTAGCAGTATCATATGAACTTATCTAAGTTGAATTTTAACAGAACCTAGAGGTTAACTCATTCTAAACTTGTCGCTTCCGAGCACTAATAGACGATCAAAATAAGACATCCTGAATAACAGTGGTCAAGCTGGGAATAGAGTTAAGGGTGTTCGAATCATGGAGAAGTAATAAAAAGAATTTGATAAGCGGGAGCTCTTTTTGTTTACCAAAAATAGTAATAAACCTAAATCAAAGAGAAGAACAAAGAAAATGTTTCTACTATAACTCTACTATTTTTATCTTATGATTCCGCATAACTTTGTTACAAATTTCAGCACTTCATTAATACTTTTACATGTAAAATCATTCTATGCGCTACCTAATACACACTATTAAGCACCGGGCTATAGTTAACAGCAAATCTTCAATCTTTTATACTATCAAGAATCACTCTCTATAATAGCAAAGATCACATTTTTCTTCACATCTCAATTTTTCTATACTATAGCATTCAATTCAAGACACCCACGATTCAAAACTTCAATTCACAAAGATTTATGAAGCTAAAAAGAAAAAAAACTGATTGACACTTCTGCTAAGCATTTTATCAAACAACTGGTGTGCATACTTCATTCAACAAAAATTACAACAAATGAAATCAAAACTGTAACTTAAAAAACAAAAATGAAACGAATTCTTACAAGTGATAACGCTATTGTAACTTCGTCTCCTTCGATTATGGCTCTCTACTTTCTTGGAGCTTCAATTTGCCTGCTGAAAAGAAAAATGGGGAGCTAAGTTTAGAGCTGTAAAGTTATTTCTTTTGTTCGATTAAAAATGGGCCTTTTAGTATGGGCTTGTATTTTGGGCCGTCAGTCACATTTGTAACTTGTAAAAATGGATCAAGAGAGCCATGGCACGGTAGATACCGAATATCATATCAAAATTTTGGGTCTTAAAATTTGAATATTACTTTCTTCGTCAAATTAATTGAATTTCTGAGACTTTTTTTAATATTCAAAATAGTTGAGTTGTTCAAAGTTCAAGGAGAATGTTTGAAATTTTTTTCATATTTACCCTTTAATTTATTGAAGTTTTATTTTTTCCAAGAGATAAATAACATAATATATTTATGATTTCACAAAGGGCAATAGTGAAAAGTATGGTGTAAGTTTTGTCTTTGAATGTTTTTCTGAATACGTGTGCATTAACTCACAAATGTAATTAATATGAGACAGAGGGAGTATGATATTTGGTATGCTATCGCTATTTAATTTGAATATAAGATAATAATTTTTATGCTATCAAATTTAACTTTAGTTATAAAAAATACATATGCCAAGCGAGTAAGGGACATGACCGAAATAGTGAGAGCGACATGACAATTAAAATTTAAAAATGAAAAAATATGCACGTCACTATGAATGCTAATCAAGAGTATTTAAATTAAATTATCAGCAAGTTTAAAAAAAATATATTATTTTTTTAATAATTAATTAAAAAGTATCACATAAATTGAGCGAGTCAATATCTGAGCCTGTGTTTCTGCATTTTTGAAATTATGCAGTGTGGCAGAAGTACTTGCTGATTTGCCGTTATGGAGATTTTTGAACTATTTTTCTACTTACATGTGACTTCTCTGCCAAATTAAAATCTACTTTTATTTATTGTACTTAAATAACTTCCCCATTCATTGACTCCTTTGACATTTTCTTCCTCATTGCATGTACATATTTTAATCGTCTTCATTTTATGTGATACAGTTTGAGCTCACACAAAATAATAATAATAATAATAATCGGATAGTTATGACGAGGCTTATGTGATGAGTAGGGCATGACTTGTGGTCGAACATAATGTTTATTGTTTGATGAATTTGATTATGCAATAAAATTAAATTCATTGACACGATAGTAAGTGATTGATATCTTAACAAATAGTATTATAAGAATTAATGTCATGAGTTTAATTCTCAATAGCAATATAACATGTCACTAGGAGGTCATGGGTTCAAATCTTGAAAACAACAAACAATAACATATTCAGTGAAATTCCACAAATGGGATTTTGGGAGGGTAAAACCTTGGAAACAACCTCTAGTAGAAATGCAAGGTAAAGCTTCGTACAATAGACTCTTGTGGTCGGACCCTTCCCCGAACCCTGTAAATAGGGGAGCTTTAGTGCACTAGGTTTGCCCTTTAATATAGCATGTTATGTAAAAAGGTGTTGAGAGACCCTTCATGGTGGCCTAGTAGTTTGGACCTGGGGCTTCCATATTGGAAGTTTCAAGTTCGAAACTCCTTGCCATCAAAAGCAAGGAATTTGCCTTCTGGATCAAGCTCGTCGCGTCAAGCTTACATAGTGCGAATTATCTCTCTTAAGTGATTTGTGAGCTATTGCATAGGAGTCTGCTATAACAAGACTCAGATGATGGATCATGGATGGCTTCGATCGGAGTTGTTATAGTTGAACATGACGTATGTTTACTCAATTGAGCTTCGTTAAGAAATGAAATTGTGATTTATATATCAATAATATATAATTAACTTGTGATTTTAAAAATAGCATAATTTACGTGTAATTATAAAACTTCTAAAATACGTAGAACTTAATAATGTTAAGCTACTTTGAACAAAAAAGTAATGTGAACATTATCTAGATTAATGCATCATAATCCAAAGAAGTCAAGTTTCATTCAAATTAGTTAATAGTTAATTTTTTTGACTGATTGTTTTTACATGAATTATAAATAGAAAAGCGGTAGGATTTCGATAAACAATAAATTGGATTCTATAATTATTAAAATAATTTAATTAAAAAAAATACAAGCATATGATGTGTCGGTTGATGATTTATTGATAGAGAAAGGGGGGAAAAGGGATATAATTTAATGAGAAAATAAAAATGTCCCCAAAATACAAAAAATAAAATAAAAGTAATAATTAACAATAAATCAAGCTGAAGTGTCCAGAAATTATACTTTTCAATTCTTTTCAAAATATGATATATTGGTATATACCATATTTTGATTTTTTTTTAAATTTTATTATTTGTGTATAGCTTGAAGTCGATAAGTACATAAAAAACATATAATATCCAAATTTGAATCTCACTGAGTTTTTGTTATTTTTCTATTTTTACTTCAAATTAAGCTTTAATTTTGTTTTTTTTTAAAAAAAAAGTTACTATCCAAAGTTTGGATACTCTTCATGAAATTTTTGATTACGTCACCGCTTTTCAAGTTTTAACTTTATGTATTTTGAATTTGAAAATAACTCCTTCAAGCTCTAAAATTAATATTCTTACAATTACACGCCAATTTTCAGTGTCATGTTTTATTACATGTACAGTCTTTCACTATATATAACAGTCAGAAAGATATACGTAAAGACAACGTCGTTATTAGAGAGGTTTTATGTACATTATTCTAAACAAAAGCTATTGAATTCAGTTGATGATCTGTATCTAAACTGAATTTCTTGTTACGATCAAGCATTTATCATTATATCAAAAGTTATAGCTGATAATAAAGACATAACTTTATTTTTAAACCAAGTCCACGAGACAAGTGTCATGTTCAATCATGACTCCGATCAGGGCCATCCCTGACCTCCTCATGGGTCTTGCCATAGACAGGATGTTGGTATTACCCAACACTTCTACCTCTACTCGTACATAAACTAAATTTCCGATAAATGTGATTGAACTTGCTTGTAGTAGTCGGTACGAAAAATTCTATTTCCGTCTCTGCACGGAATTCGACGCGCCTAGAGGGGGAGGGGGGTTGGAAGCTTCATGTGTATGTATATTGTGTTTGTTTGTTCTCACGGGAATCCAGCCAGGGTTCTTCCTTTCACGAGTATCACTCTATTATCTGTCACTTAGCTCGTATTTTAGGGCGTCTACACGTTTATTTTCCAGCACATATAATATATATTATGTATACAAGAAGTTTTTATTTTTTTTATATATGTATGGAACTATGTTTATAATTTGTTGTGTCACATTATATTTGTTTAAAATCATATTTTGTCACGCATTTGGTTCAACTCCCCCCACCCCCACATCATCATCATCATTTTTTTTTTTTACTTTCTTTAGTGTGTGTATATATGTATATACTAAGTAGTAATAAATTTAAACCCCTATGGAAATGTTTGGTGTGTATATTGGGACCAAACTAGGACATTCCAAGATTCAAGGGTAAAAAGTTATAACTAATGTGGAATTTTGGTATTTGGTTTTAAATTTTGATAAACGACTGAGGGGTCGTGGTGGAATGATAATTATTTAAGTATTTCTTTATTGTTAACGTCAGATTTTGAGTTCGCGTCTTGTTGGGTGCGAAATCGCATTTGTCAAGGAGAACACTTTATGTACCCTCAGTGTGTTTGATTTTTCAAAGTGAATCCAATTTTAATCAAGTCGTAGAGTTGGAATGTAATGCGGGACTTTTCAGTGTGTATTCAAAAATTTATCGAACCGTTGTACATATATCAAATATGGGATGATTAGAATCAAAAAATATATAGATGTCAATTTTAACTTGCATTCTCACATCGACACAGAAACTCAACAAGCTAAAATTATATATATTCATGAATTGGAATGTAATTATGGGTGCGGAATCACATTTTTCAGGGATAACACTCTGTGTATGTACCCTTAATGTATGTGATTTTTCGACATGAATCCAATTTTAATCAAGTCTTAGAGTTGGAATGCAATGTGAAACTTGATTTTCAGTGCATATTCAAAATTTATCGAATCGTAATACGAACATCAAACATAGTCTGATCAGAAACCAAAAAAATATAGAGATCAATTTTAATTTTCATTCTCCCACCGATTTAGGAACTCAACAAGCTAAACTTGTATATTGTCATGAATTAGAATGTAATTAAGAGTTGCTAGTCTCAAATTCAAATAAACGAGGAGAGTTGCAATAGATCAGAAAATCAGAACCAACAATTACGTTTGCATCAGACATACATTATATAGTATCGAATCGAATTTTAATCTAATTAAAGAATGTCATGGACAATGAAGATTCATATCTATATATATATACACACACATACACTATAAAGTACAAATATACAAACTGTATTACAGACAGGTACAGTTATTATTGGTTTTTTCTAATGCATTAAATTAAATTCAGTGACCGTACATATTGCCCATGACAAAATAAAGGTACTATCACTGTTCCTCTGATATGTCTCTGTAAACAAAAAAAAAAATTCTTTTAATTAAAAAAAATAATAAATAAAAATAAAAAATATTTTAAACAATGAAATCAAAGCTACGTACAAAGTTAGTTAGAGAACTACCTAGTAGTACTTTTTAATTTCAGGATAATGCTATTTTTCAATTCAAATTAAAAATATTAATTCCAAATTTCAAATATTAAGAGTAAAATAATAAAATGATAATTTTATTTATTGTTTCTTAAGAATATGTCAAATCAAATATAAATAAAATATTAATGGTGTGAGTTTATAAATTAATTATATGTTTTAATGACAATTCTAAATGCAATCTCCGACTTGTAAAATCGAATTTGATCAAATACCATCAAATAAAATGAGACGCGTGAAGTATAATAAAATTTACATGAAATTTCATATAAATAGATTACATTAATAATATTACCTAGGTAAGAATGATAGGAGTCGTTGTTTGGTTAGGGACATGTTTTCCTAAGATAAATTATTTCACCATATATATAAGATAACTCATTCTATCACGTTATCCCATCACTAAAGTAAAAATGGTGAGATAAATGATCTAAAGATCAGATCACTACCTAACGCCTTCAATCAAACATAAAATAAAATAATCTTATATTAATTTTATCCCGAGATAATTATACCTTATATCTCATACAAAACAACTATATATTTTTTTTGTTTCCCGCCCGATGTCCGATGCTCACATTGTACTCCGACTATATTTGAATTCATGTTGTATAGAGTCCCATTTTGGGGAAAAACACTCCCTACTAAAAGAAATTTTCATTCTCAGAGCTCGAACCCAAAACCTCTGATTAAGGAAAGAACAATCTCATCCACTGCACCACTATATATATGTGTGTAAGGTTGTGCAATGAGAGAAAAAAGAGGTGTGTGGGTTAAATAGAGTTAAAAGGGACATTACATAAGAAGGAAGAGACAAGGCTGTTGTCCCTGCCACTTTCACACAGCAACTGTTGCCTCTTTTATCACACACTAATCACTGATACCGCTGCCCCTATACTCTGAGATCCTTCTACTGCTACTTCCTTTTCCGTTTCATTTTACGTGACATTATACTACTTAAAAAGAAGAATTAAAATTTGTGATCTGAAACAATTCTCAGTAGTCATAAATTATTTCTATATTGTTCGAACTCTTCAAAAGTATCGCGATAGGCGCGCGTCCGATTCGCCAAATATAATGTATTTTTGAACAATTCGACACGAGTGTGATACTAAAAATGAAGAGTTCACATAACTTATAATCATTTCATTAAAGGTGAAAAACGAAATTTTTGAAATGATTATAAAGAAAGAGTACTATATAAATGAGAGAGAAAGGAGATACTATGTTTTCGTCTTATTATATACTCTACTCTATCCTTCTTGATTCATGAGATATAATGTCTGACTGAACATAAGTTTAAGAAGTTATTTTAGCTTTTGTGGTCCATAAAACTTTCAAGGGAATATCGCTATTTAAAAAAAAACTATAATGTGATTATTTAAAAATAAGAATTTCAAATTTAATCATTTTTGTGATTATAGAAACAACAATTTAAAGTTAAATTTGTTATAAACTTAGAAAAATTTCATTTTTGAAGATAAAGACAAAAGTGTGTGACAGTATTTGACTGAACATGAAATTTAAAAGAGAAAAAATGAATGTATAGTCTAAAATATGTCATATACGAAAAATAAATGATTTATAATTTTAGAAAAATATCATTTTCTACTGATTAAAAACGAAAATGTATGATAATACCTGATTGAATATGTAACTTAAGGAAAAAATCTAAAACTTGTAAATTTTTTTTATAGATACTTAATTGATTAATTATTAAATTAAAATTTTAAATTCAAAGAAATTAAAATTCGACATACTAAAAATCAAAATATGCCATGAAAAAATTGTAGTATAGTACTATATTTTTAATTAATTTCCACTTTGATACCTACATTCTCTCCTATCACATCCATTTGGTAATTCAATGCATTAGCATGAAAAAATAACCCCATTTATTGGAGACTTTTTTTTAATTCCCACAATCGATAATAGTGTTAATTGTTTTGCATGCATGCATGCATTTAATTGGGTGGTAGAATTAATTTTTAAAGATATTAATTATACTATACTCTACTACCTAAGTTTACTGCACTAGAGCTTAGCTTCTGCACTTGTCCTACTCATGAACTTGTGATTAAGTACAAGTAAATTATTTCATCGATCTGGTCAACATTGATTGCGATGGGATAATTTTAGTTTTTGATTTTTTTGTTTTTACTCAGAAGTTTTAGATTTAAATATTTGAGAGTGAAAATAATTTTATTGAGAGTGTTATATTCAGAAATAACTTTTATAATATGCGAGTTCAAATTTAATTAAATTTAAATATGAAAATAAAAATTCTAGTGAAAAATAAAAAGTAATTATGTATATATTGGAAATATTAAATTCTCGTGATATTTTGTATATATTTTATATTTTGAATATCTTTTAATTAAAACGTTGATTTTGCCGCTGATAATAACAACAATGATAACACTCATTATACTTTAATTTCAATCAAAGTAAATTTACTATATGAAATTATTATCAATCATATCGTTTTATTTAAATTTATCTTACCCAATTCAGGAGTGTAATAAAATTATGCCAAGTGTGTGTACGCCCCCCCCCCCCCTCTCTCTCTCTTTATATATATATATATATATATGTATGTATGTATGTATGTATGTATGTATGTATGTATGTATGTATGTATTTGCACGTGCATTGGTACGTGTATAATTTGTTTTGAAAATATTAATTATCGGATACTATTTAAGCTCAGAATCGAATAACGTAATTAATTTTACATGAAAAACTATTATTGATTCTGCTATAAATGGTGAATGGATGATTCTAATGTCGGATTTATTTAAATCTATAAAGACGATCAAAACTAATTTGTATCTTGTTGCACAGGTATTTCACGTGTATGTAAAATCTGAAAATGCATATTCCTGTTAAATATTGAATTTATAGTTCTAAATTTTTGATATAATAACTTGTTCTTGTTAAGTTTATAGATACACACATTGCACGTGTATGTCGAGTCTAAAAATTCACATTCTTATTAAAATTTGTTAAAATTAATTAAAACTTTGGTTCTGTGCATAGAGACTTAATCAAAATGCTGATTTTTCCTTTGATAATAACAATAATAACAATAATAATTAAACTTTAATTTTAAAAGAATTAAAGTTCATTGTATAAAACTATCCTTGATCGATATCATATTGCTAATTTAAGTTCATATCAAGCAAATCGTGAGAATAAAAAAAGTATGTCATATACACAAGAAATGCAAGAAATACACAAGTTATTTTGAAATTTTCTTTTTGTGAACATTGGCAAGGTTGATTTTATTAGAGATCAAAATTTTGAGTTTATAGGTTATAAATTTTAGAAATGATATTTTATTTAGTTTTGAATAAGTTTTATATGTATATATGAACTTCTTAATTAGTACAATATAATTTATGTATTTATTTGCTAATAGTTATTGAGAGTCGATTACCAAAATTTTGATTCTCAACCTTTGAGGAGTCTATTTATTATTCCCATCTGGATTTTCAAAGATATATCGACCTATGACAATGAAAACAATCCAAATTTTTAACTAAAATAATATAATATAAAATTAAAAGATGAAAACTTTAAATTTGTCATTGTTGGATTCAAATTCACGAAACTTTAAATTTGTCATTGTCTTCAAACTCAATCGTGAATTAAACAAGTCCTTATAATAAAATATATATTTATGCATCCCAAGCCTAAACCATTAGAAGTTAAGAAGTGATTGATCAACCAAAAACCTAAGAATCAATGAAATTTCTTTCTATTCATAAACAACTATTCTATCTGTATATCTGGATGGTCCTAACATCATGTATTCAGCAAAATCTCTAAAGAGGATAAAAAAACGTATCTTGTTATACTTGCATTGCACGTGTGTGTAAATGTCTGTCTACTCATGGACAACTGTTTTATCTTATATTTGGATGGTCGTAGCGTCACTTATTCACCAAAATGTATAAAGAGGATTAAAAAATGGTATCTCGTTGCACATGCATTGCACGTATGTGTATATAGACACACACATTTATCACTCACAAACACATAATAAAAAAATTCACCATTAATAATAACGACAATAGAAACAATAATTGAACTACATTTTTCGAGAAAGTTAAAATTCACTGTTTATAATGTCCTCAATCATATCGCTTCATTAAGCTTTCCTCATGCAATATGTGGAAGTAATAAGAGTGAGTGAGTGTGTATGCGCACGTGTGCGCATTATAAAAACCAGACGTGCATAAAACGCGAGAACCCATACTCACGCTTTATCAAAGAAAAAAAAAACAACAATAAATGAAGTTCAATTTCAAAAAAAATATAGCTCCTTATATAAAGCTCTCCTCGATTCTATCGATTCTTTTAAGTTTATTCGCACAATTTTAATTCTCAACCTTCAAGGAGTCTGTTTATTCTCATTGTCTAAGCTTTCAAATATATATATCGACCAAGGACAATGAAAATAATCTAAATTTTTAATTAAAAATAATATAAAGTTAAAAAGATAAAAACTTTAAATTTGCCATCAAAATCAAATGCAATCGTGATTTAAACTAGTCCTTATAGATAAGTATATATTTATGCATCCCAATCCTAAAACTGACAGAAGTTAAGAAGAGATTCAACCCAAAAACTAAGAATCAAGAGAGTGCTTATCTATTCATGAACATCTATTCTATCAGTATATCTAGAAAATTTCTCTATACATACAGATTTTTTTTATGATATGATGTACTTGGCTAGCCATAGCCACATATCAGCTACGCTCAATATAAGATTTCTATTGAATCAGATCATAAAAATAATAAATTGAACTTCAATTGTTTTAAAAAATTAAGATCCATTGTATAAAATATCCTCGATCACATTGCTTCATTTAGGTTTATCTCAAGCAATTCACAAAAATAGCAAAATTGTGGCATATATAGGGATGGGCGTATATATTGAAAATCAAATTATCAAACCAATTTTGTCAATTTGGTATTTTGTAATTTAGTATTTGAGAGTAAAATTTTAGAATTATAGTATTTGAATTTGAAATTGGTATGAGACATTAGTGCAATACCGAATGCTAAATTATTTACATAACAAATGCCACATACTAACGTGTTCGTTACTCATTAATATAAGTTCAAGTAGAAATTTAAAAATTAAAAATAAACAATCCAAATATATATATATATGTCAGTTTGTTTTTGTTGATATTTTTTTACTTGTTGATCATCTATTATATCGCTCCCTTATATTAAAAAGTAGAAATAATTAAAATAAATAGTATTGACTTTGTAATACCATCGACACAACTTTAATACCGTATTATCGAATACCGTATCGAACTGAAGTTTGATTTACTAATTATCAAATTATCCTATCGAAATTTAAAATTTTGGTATTTGTATCTACTTTTAATGCCAATTACCGAATCATAAAATTCAAAACTTAAAAATTTTTAACCGAATATCAAATGCCGATCCCTAGACACATATGGTAAAAATAAGAAACGCATAAGGCTTATTTTTCAAATCAAATGTTATTTAAGTTCAATGTTGAATAACATAATTAATTTTACATAAAACGATGAATGTGGATGGTCCTAACGTCACTTATTCACCAAAATTAATAAAGAGGATAAAAAAAGGTATCTCATTACACATACATTGCACGTGTTTGTGTACGATGTTATTTAAGAAGGAGATCGAATACATATATAGACAAGCTGAAGTTCCACCTGAAAAAGCAGGGGCCATAATAATATAAATATAATATTTTTTTGATAAAAGTTATTGAGAAACCATAATTATAGCCTAGATATATAGTCAAAATAAAAAAATCACCATTAGTAATAACAAAAAATATACTACATTTTTTGAGTGAGTTAAAGTTCACTATTTAAAGTGTCCTCGATCATATCGCTTCATTTCATTTAAATTTTCCTCATGCAATCCGTTGAGGTAATAAAACTTTTTTTTGTGTGTGTATATAGTAAAAATAAGACGTGCGAACCCATGGTAAAAGTCTGATTTTGCTCACTATTGATCTTTGTAGCAGATAATAACAACAAGAATTGAAGTTCAATTTTAAAATAATTATAATTCATTATATAGAACTCTCCTAAATCATATCGATTCATTTAAGTTCACTTCACACAATTCACTTTGAGTTTATAGGTTCTGAATTTTAAAAATAATTACTTATATATAAGTAAAAAAGAATAAAATCAATACAAATATAATTTAATCATGTTTTTGCTAAAGTAATGAGAAGTGAGAAGTAAAAATAAGACATACATAGAACGTGCGAACCCATACTAAAATTCTGATTTAGCTCACTATTGATTTTTGTCGCAGATAATAACAACAAGAATTGAAGTTCAATTTTAAAATAATTATAATTCATTATATAGAACTCTCCTAGATCATATCAATTCATTTAAGTTCATTTCACATGATTCGCTTGAGTTTATAGGTTCTGAATTTAAAAACAATTACTTATATATAAGTTAAAAAAATAAAATCAATACAAATATAATTTAATTATGTTTTTGCTAAAGTAATGAGAAGTGAGAAGTAAAAATAAGACGTGCATATAGAACATGCGAACCCATACTAAAAGTCCGATTTTGCTCACTATTGATTTTTGTCGCAAATTATAATAACAACAAGAATTGAAGTTCAATTTTTTTTAAAAAAAATTATAATTCATTATATAAAACTCTCCTCGATCATATCAATTCATTTAAGTTCACTCCACACGATTCACTTGAATTTATAGGTTCTCAATTTTGAAAATGATTAGTAAAAAAAATAAAATTAATACAAATATAATTTAATTATGTTTTTGCTAAAAGTAATGAGAAGTGAGAACCTTGACTAAAACTCTAATTCTACCCACGAAAAATTGATTTAAAAAAGTGGACGAGACTTATCCTTCAAGTTTTTCTCTTCATTATTCAGAAGATTGAGTTTATTGATTTTAAATCTTAAAAATGATAATTTACAAAATTTAGATAAATCATTCAAATATATGAATTTCTTAGCACAAATATAAAAATTTTACTAATTTTTTTATACTATGTCAATTTCATAATTAAAAATTATACGATTCTCAGCTAAAGAATTATACATAAGTATTTAAGGGGTGTCAATATACATTATTCTACTAAAAAAATTATATTATATAGATAAATACAATTATATTATTGACTAAATTAACTTATTTCTTTACTATAACTTAACTCTCTTTAATTAAAATTCTGACTCGACTCTACTTTATTTACTTCCTTTTTTTTTAACCTCACATACTAACTTCTACTTTACATTTGTTTTCACTTACATATGGAAATCTTACCATTTTGCCTCTTCTATTTGATCACCTAGTCTCTCTTTTGTCTTTTTATATATCCTTTCTCTTTCTATTACCTAAGAATATATATAACTTTTAGTCCCTTTTCTAGTGAGATCTCCCACCCCACCCCACCCCACCCCACCCCTACCCCCTCTATCACATGTAACCTACTTTATTTATTCCATCACATCTCTATAACAATCAAACACAACTCATTTTTTCTATGTTAACTTCTCTCTTCACAAAAAAAAAAAAAGAAAGAAAAACTTCTTCTTGATGGAGTTCACAAGCATCTATCAACATCTTCTCATCTTACAAAATTAAAAATCCATGCATGAAACCATTCAAAGAAATCTTTTGCCTCTTCCAAAGGAAACTCAAACACAACTAAATTTTAATTTCTTCCACCTCTCTCCCTTTTATATATCATTTCTCTTTATATATATTTATTCGTTTAATTTTATATACTGTTCATTGTTAGGGTTTGTTCACTAGCTAGCTCTTCATTCTTGACAAAAAAGAAGAAGAGCTAAGTTTAATCTTGGTTAAAATCGTTTATGTCATGATGAGTCAAGATAACAAAGATGAAAGCCAGAGTTCAGGCGGTGGTGGCGGTCCCACGGCGGCGAGGCCAAAAGAACAAGCTTTGAATTGTCCTAGATGTGATTCTCCCAACACCAAGTTTTGCTATTACAACAATTATAGTCTTTCGCAACCAAGACATTTCTGCAAGACTTGCAGGAGGTAACTGTTGAATTGTGTGACTGTCTTATTAAATTTTTTTTTCTCTTTTGGTTGCTTTTTTGGGGTGGCTTATGAGGTTTCTAATCGAAGACGTCTTGCTTGCTCTGATAACATGTTTGATTTATTATAATTATTTTGTCCAAAAATGTTTGCTAACTCTTGAATTGTGACTTTTTCTTTCAATGATTTTTTTCCTTTTTTTGGTAGCTTGTGAGATCTTGAATAGCGACACGCCTTGCCTACTCTGATAACATGTTTTATTTAAAAGTTTATATTATTAGTAGTTAGAAATTAAATCTTTTTTTCTTTTTTAGTTAATTATATTATGTATTGACAGGTACTGGACTAAAGGGGGAGCGCTACGCAACGTTCCAATCGGCGGTGGTTGCCGGAAAAATAAGAAGATCAAGACTAGTTCATCTTCTTCAAGATTTTCTGGGGATTCAAAGGATACAATTGGTGGTTCTTCAGATATTGGTGGGCTCAGATTTCTTCATGGTCTTTCACCAGCTATGGATTTTCAACTTGGAGGACTAAGTTTTCCAAGATTGAGCAATAGTTCAACATCAGTTGGTGGAAGTATTTTCAACCAATATTCTTCATTTGGAGAAAATTCAGCTGCAAATATTGGATCAAGTTCTTGTTTTAGTCTTGATCCTTCAGGAAGTTGTTCTGGATCTTTATTGGGATTTAACAATAATTTTCCTTTCTCAAGTTCTATGCTAAAACAAGGTAAGGGCAAAATTGTGTATTACATGTCTTTTTACGCGTAAGCCTGATTCTTTTTATGTGTCAAACATGTGGAGGTTTTATTTGGAATCTATTACACGACGATGGCGTGATTAATTTGAACTTAATTAGCATCTTTCGCCTGTTCTCATATCATGCTGATGAAGTGTCAAACTCAAGGTGTTTTAGTGTCGTTTCTCTGAGGCCTAATTATGAGCTAAACACGTGAAATTTGAACCTAAGACCTCTTGCCTGCTTTGACAACATGTTAAGCAGGACTAGTATACTTAAATTTTTAAAAATTAAATACACCTTTTTTAATTAACGCTTGTACTTAATTATATTATGTCTCGACAGGTACTGGTGGAGTTCAAGAAATGGGATCAATGGGGGTTCATCATGGCACAATGGCATCTTCTATAGAGTCTTTGAGTTCAATAAACCAAGATTTGCATTGGAAATTACAACAACAAAGATTGGCTATGCTTTTTGGAGGTGAGAATCAAAAAGAGAATGTTGTTTCATCATCAATCCCTCTTCACGATGATCAAAACCAAATCCAAATCCAAAAGCCACAACCAATTTTGTTCCAAAATTTGGAGATTTCATCGTCGAAACAACAAGAAGATCATCAAGAAGCATTTGGAAGTAACAACATTAATTCAAGAAAAGATTGTATTACTACTCCTACTACTCATGGGAACAATTTGGCAACTGAATGGTTCTTTGATAACTCATTTGGTGTAAATCCAAGTTCAACAAATAGCAACAATGGAAATGCAAATGAGGATCAAAATGGCAACAATTGGAATACTACTATTCAAGCTTGGAGCAATTTGAATCAATATAGTACATTACCTTAATTAGCTCTATTTGATATGGTAAGGGTGGGGGTGGGGGGTGGATATCAAAGTTATAATACTAATCTATTTAGGTCTATTTTCTTTCAATTAGGAATAGTAGTTTTTATTTTTTCCTTTTTTTTTTTGGTTATTTATGTTTGATAAGACATCGATCGATCAAAAGTTTTTAGTATTGAACCTATTGTAACTGTTTATGATTATGATTATGGTTAAGGTTAAATTTTCATGGTTTGTTTTGCCTTGTTTGTTCTCATGTTCCACTAGTAGTTTTGAGGCCCCCACCCCCTCTCTTTTTTTTTTTTGGGGGGGGGGGTTGTCCTTATATGATGAGTTAGTGATCAAAAATATGTTTGAACTAATAATTTTTTTCGCGAGTTTTACAGTCTGACTATCAGTTGTTCTGTTTTATTATATGATTATAGTTGAGTAAACCGCCGATGGTAATATTCATATAGAAAAAGAGAAAACTGATAGTTGATCTAGTCAGAACTCGAAAATATTTGGATAGGTAAATGAAATAACTGATAGTTTAGTATAAACCTTACAAAAATAATTAACTATAGTTCAAATCTTCTTTTGACCATTATATATATATATATATATATATATATACACACAAATATACATATTGGGATTGGTGATGGATTTCTTAAGAGTCAGTCTTTTGATGGGAAACTTAATTGGGATATTTTTGATTTGTTATTGTATGTTGAGTCAGACAGATTTCAGAAGTCTCTTATTGTGTCAATGTGTCTCCCTCTATTATATATCAGGTAACAAATTCTCTGACTTCTTATATAAAAAAAAAATGAATATATTTTTTACGTCTCAATTTATATAATAACGTATATTGGACACAAATATGAATTAGTTATGAAATTTGTCGCTGAATAGAATATATATGATGTGAATTTGTGATAATATGTCGCTAATCTGTCGTTCATTGCTAATCCATCGTCAAAAAGAATTTATAGTGTAGACTTTTGAAATTTGTATTCTAAATCATATCCAATGTATTCTCGTGTATAAAATTATATCATTAATTGTAAATGGAAAGCTTCAAGTTTAATTATTTAAAAAACATTACACCTTTTTATGTGATACGCTATTGAGAAATTTGCTAATTTCATACGGACATTCCATTAAAATTTGGCTCATCGGTAAGGAATTGTCATCTCCGATACGCTAAATTCCAATGAATCCTATAAGAATATGTACTTAAAAAAATTAGCGATTTTCTGATAGTGCATAAATGAGAAGCTTTTAAGTTTAATTATTTAAAAAATATTGCACCATTTTATGTGGTATACTACTAGAAAATTATTAATTTTATACAGACATTCGATTAAAATTTGGTTCATCGGTAAGAAATTTTCAACACATTGTCGTCTCCAATAAGCTAAATTCCAATGAATCCTATAAAAATATGTACATATAAAATTAACGATTTTCTGATAGTGCATCACGTAAATATATACAATAGTAACTGAGATCCTTTCTGAGGCTATATAGTAATATGTATACACTGCTAGCTGCAGTTTTATTGTTGCCTATTCTCCATATAATTCCTTCTCTCACACACATTATGTTTTAGAATAGTTCGTTCGTTTTAATTTATTTATTTTATTTTTATTTTTAAGATTATGAGATTAATTAAATGTCTTTCTGATATATTTTATATATTTTTAACTTCAATCTTCATATCACAAGATTTAATATTTTTAAAATTTTTTTTATGTCAAATCAAAATTAGATAAACAAATTGAACGTAAATTAGTGTGTTGTGTGACTTGTTGGTGTCTGAAAAAGTGGTGGCTTGAAAGTGTAGTAAATGCATATATCAGACTGTCAATTTTTTTTAGTGAAAGAGTCATGAGAATCTATAAACTTGGGGTTCTTACAAGTTTGTTTTTTCCCTTAGCTTTTCATGTTCTTGGGTAGAGTGCCCCACTCTCGAAGTCGAATACAGTATTTGAAATTTATGAATTTTTATAACGAGTAAGCAAAGCGGTTTATTTTAATTATTTTATTTAAAAGAAAAAATTAACTTCCGCACCATAATATTCCCCTAAAGAAATTTTGGAAAAACTCTTTTAAGAATATTTACGGCAACAACAATAATATAGGATCTGCAGAGCATAGAATATACGCAAATATTAATGATAAAAAAGTTATTCCCGAAAGATCCCCAGCTCATTATATTCACCCCAAGTACTTAAGAAAAATGGTCGATATATAAAAAGACGATTGAACAATTTAATAATTTGACATTTGTAGCAAATGTTTCTAAAGCTCATTGTAACTCCACCCTCCCCCCACCCCCCGAACTATTTCATGATGATAAAAAAGTTATTTGCGAAAGACACTCAACTCATTGTATACGCCCAAGTAAGCAAGAAAAACGATTGATATAAAAAAAATTACTGAACGATTTGATAAATTTGATATTTGTAGCAAATTTTTCTTAACACCCCCATCCCCCGCCACGGTTGAACAGAACTACCTAAGGTAGGCTAATGAGATTTCCAAGGGTCTTCAAAAAATAGGATGTACACAAATTTTAATTATTCTTATTTTATGTAAGATATAGTTAGAGAATTATTATTTCCAAATGTTTTTTTTTTAATTTAAAAAAAAGATAAATTTTATTGTAAAAGTGACACATACATCAACTTTATTGAGCTTCATGGAACATTTCCACTTTCATCAAAAAGCAAAATTAAACAAGTTGAGACAAAATCTTAACCACCTTAAAAAGCTTTCACAAACTTACGTAAGTATATTTCTTATAACTGTATTTTTAGCAACTTTAGAATTTCTATATATTCTACTTTTTTAGTATACACTTTTTCTTTTCAAATTACTATTTATTTTATAAAAGTCGTTCCCAAAATATTTGTCATACTTTATGTCGTTTCGCAATTTTTGTTCTATTTTTAATAACTACATATTATAATCGAATTTCTTATAATTTGTTTGCTTTTAGAGATGATAAAGTTGTACAAGTATATGCCTTATAAATATTTTTTTTACACTATCAGTATAACAAAATGTATATGTGATTATAGTAGATTAGTAAATTATTTAATCGTGTAAATATTTTTTTATATACACGAAAATATAATTTTTTTTTTTGTTAAACATTAAAACAAAAAAGGGTGGGGTGGGAGGGTGGGGTGTGTGAATAACGTGAAAGACACTCTGGAAGAGAACTACAACTACAAATGTCAATTTAGAAGTTTGCAAGAAATTCATGAGTTACATGATAGAGACACTTCACGATAAATGAGTGGTTTTTTTTTTTATAATTTACAAAAAAATACAAAAAAATTCGTCGTAATATGACGATTAGGATGATTGAGTAATAGTAAGGAGGTTAAGTTGCTGGTAAAATTAAGTGATTTGGAGTTTAACGGTTCGAGCAATTGAAAACAGTATTTACAAAAATGCAAGGTGACACCATGTACAATAGACTCTTATAGTCCGATACTTTCCTAAACTTTATATATATGAAAATTTAGCACATTGTGTTTATCTTTTTTCTTTTAATACGATGATTAGTGTTACTTATCCAAAAAGAAAATGGATAAAAGAATAACTCTGCGTACAATAGAGTTTTATGATCTGACTATTTTCTGAACCTTACATAGTGAAAAATATATTCTTTATACAATTACATTGTTGAATATTACTTTAGAAGTTTTAAAAGGCATTCATAAAAAGGGAAGGAAAAAAGGTATCTTTATGACTGAAATAACTAATTATAATACGAACAAATATACATTTTATGATAGAAAAGTTTAATTTATTAATATACTTCAAGTTTAGTTATTTACATAAAATTCTTGTGATAATTAAGTTCAAGGATATTCTATCTACCTAATTAATAACTTATGCAAAATCAAACAAAATTTAGTAAATATTCACTTCTAAATCCATATATTTGAAAATGGTCCTTGATTTTATTATTATATGTTATTTTTTTAATCCGATAATCATATTTAGTGGCGGACCATTGGTGCTATTGTTTTTTGTGACAAATATTATTATTTATGCATAAACTTCATAGTTACTAATTGAGCACCCATGCTATATACAAAATTTTTGAATCCGCCATTGATCATATTATATGTAGTAGCTACTTTTTTTCATTATTTTGAACGTGATTTCTTTATCGCATTATTATTCTTTGCATACTAATCTTATTATATTTTACTAGAACTGAAGGTCCATATATCAAAAACAACCTTTTGTATACATACCTATCTTCATAAGATAAAAATAAAGTTACGTCACATTACCCTTCTTATATTTTACATATGAGATTACACTCAATATATTACCTATGTATTATATACTTCACCTTCACAAGGTAAGAATAAAGTCATGTCATATTACCCTTCTTATATATTTTATTAATAAGATTTCACTGAATACATTATTATTATATACCGTACCAAATAGAAATTAGACCATCCACAGGATTATAAAAACAGGCAGTTAGTTTTATGTTTTTGTTCTTTTTTGTGTTTATTTTTTTATTTTTGGTATATAGAAGAATCTTTTTGGTCTTTCAATTATTTGTCCATTTGCTGACCAAAAATCAAACGTTTTCTACAATATGAGTTGGAAATTGGTATATAATCATTTTATTTTGTTTTCTTTCACTTCTGTTTTTTTGCTACCAAAATAAGTTAGTATCCAAAACGAGAAAATTGCATTCAACATCGTCATTTAATTTGGACATTTGTGCAAAATTTTTTGGTTAGTTCTGCAAAAACACAAAACACTAGGTGTATATATCCCATCATTATATTTTTTGGCATTTCTCTAATAAATATGGAAAGAAACTTAAAAGATGCTTGGATTTGAGTTGCTCCATGAAAAAATATTTTTTAGTAAATTGAAAACTATTGTTTAGTAAATATATTAGATTGGGGTTTAATTTTTGATGGAAGAAATTGGTAATGTTATGGTACATTTTATATATTTGTCCTTTTATATATTATGTTATTATTGAGCTGAAAATACGTGTGAAAGTCCTATCGATCCTTATTTTTGATCCATCCTTTGTGAGAAACGTTATAACCAAGACAACAGATACCAGCTAAAAGATTATGTCATGAAATTAGTGATGGGATTAATCTACGTAGACAAATTTTGTTATGAATTTGTCGGTTTGATTTTTTGGCATTTTTCTAATTATTAAATGGAAAGTAACTTGAAAAATGATGCTTGGATTTGGGTTACTCCATGAAAAAAATGTTTTTAGTAATGAAAGATATTGTTTAGTAAATACACTAGATTGGGGTTTAATTTTTAAGGGAGATAATTGTTGATGTTATAGCTCAAGTTTATAATATGTATTGTCGCTTTAGTCTAATAATACATCTTCGGTATTTGTCCTTTTATATATTATGTTATCATTAAGCTGAAAAAACGTATAGAAGTCTCGTCGATCCTTATTTTTAATTTATTCTTCGTAAGAAACGTTACCACCAAGACAATAGGTACCAAGTAAAAATTTCATCATGAAATATGCGGATACATTTTATTATGAGTTGGTCGGTTAGAAGAATCTGACACAAATATGTTTTTTCATATAATGATTATTAAAGTGCGTGCACATTAATCTAAAACATCAATATATTAAAAAATATTTTTGGTATTGAAAAATATTGTTTAATAAATATATATGTAATAAATAAAAGATTGGGCTTTAATTTTTAAGAGAAAAAAATTGTTAATGTCTTAGCTCAAGTTTATAATATGTATTGTTTGCTTTAGTCTTATAGTACATCTCATGTATTTGTCCTTTTATATATCATCAAGCTAAAAATAAGTGTAAAAATCCCATTGATCATTATTTTGATACATCTTTCGTAAGAAACGTCACAATCAAGACAACAGGTACGAGCTAAAAAACTCATCATGAAATTAGTGATGGGATCAATCTACGTGGACAAATTTTGTTATGAATTTATCGGTTTGATTGTATGCTTTCATCATAAAAACTTTGTAATGTTTAAATTTGTGATGGCTTGTGATAGAAGAATCTGACACAAATATGTTTTCTCTTGTAATGATTATTAAAGTGTATACACGTTAGTCCGAACATTATTATTATTTTAAAAATATTTTATTATTTTGTTATGTATACTAATTAGTGAGAAAATAAAATCAATTTATCGTTGAAACTTTGATTTTTATCGATCGATGTTTGAATCTTTTTGTCTTATTCTCAACTAGATCAAATGAAAATTTCCCCCTATTGCTAGTATAATATGTTGTAAACTTACTTTTAAAAGTTTCAAATTTTAGCACCTTTTGAATTCAAAAATCATAATTCTATATAGCTAAAGTTTAGAAAATTTAAAAACTTTAGGCTTTTGCTTTTAAATAATTAGTCCTACAAAGGGTTATTTGTGTACTACACCTTTTTGTCTCTCAAACATTTGAAGCCCAATAGTTGAGGCCCATCACCTAAAAGGCCCAAGTTTTGGGCTTTGTGGCCCATATTGTGTTGCGCGAATAGCTATTTTTGGGTTTATGCAAAGTGGCCATTCGATCAATTGGCCCAATTTTTAAAATTATCGAAATTGCCGCCTCTTCTTCTTTCTTTCACTTTAGTCATTAATAGTTTCTTCTTCCTTCCTTCTTCCTTTATTCTTTGCTGCATTCAGTCTTCCTTCCTTCTTCTTCCCTGTTCAATCAACCGTCAAACTTCTAAAACCTATTTGATTTGAAAATTTGACGTACCACAAACATGAACCTTTTCAAACGAATCATACATCAAAAGATTCTAAACATTGAGAGAATCTCATATCCAAAATTTAGTTTTGTTTAATTTTGAGTTCATTGAGATTGAATAATCAGTGTATACTTCACGTACAATCAAAATACATTCAACTTTTTGAATGTATATAATGTATAATCAATATATAATCCATGTATTAGTAAGTTATATTGTATTATCAATGTATACTTTTCACGACTTTTGACAAACCTACACATGAACATATGCATTAACCTTTACCTTGATAACATTTACATATATAACTCATCAAAAGTAGAGTTTTTTTATAACATAAAGTTCAATCCCATGTGTCAAAATTACAAAGTGGGAGCAAATTATTGCACACCATATATATTAATGTACAAGCCAAATACTCTACAATATAGATTTTCATTGTTAATTAACAAAATTAGTAAATCCATGGAGTGGCACTTCATGATTTGTCACTCTTTAGTAAGCTTCATGCTCTCCCTATTCAACGTAAATTTCGTGTCAGATTAAAACCAGACAAAAAAATTAAAACAAAGGATAAATGGTTGATGAACTTACCTTTTTGGTAGTGATGAAGTCCACAAATTTAGCCTTGGATTTGGCTTTAGGAGATTTGTTCTTTTTTGGTGATGATGACGATTGTCTATATCTCTTGATTATCTTTTCCCTTACTAATTTATCATATATAAATGCAGCTCCTCTAAATTGAGGCAAAACTAGCCATGCCACAAATATCAACTTCACATCATACCATATCGGTATCCTATAATTAAAAATAAATAAATTGATGAATTAGTTTTTTTAATCAAAAAATTAATCTCTCTAGTTACTGTTTTCTGTGTCTCAATTTGTACGATTATGTTTGACTCAGTCGAAATTTAAGAGAGAAAAATAGACTTTTGAAATTTGTGTGTTTGGTATAGAAGGAAAATATTTTTCGAGTTTACAATATTTAATTGGTCAAACAAATTTTTCCTCTAAACAATGAAGAAAATTACTTTCCTAACAAAAATAAGAAAAACATGTTTCATAAGTGATATTTCAAATTATAAATGATTAAAAAGACGCACTTATTTTTCAAGTAAACGTTTTACTTCCTACCAAACATACTAATATCTGAATCAAGTCATGAGGAAAAATGTGTGTATAAATCATATATTAAAATAAATAACAACAACATACTATGGGAAAGATAAAATATACGTAGAACTTACCATTACCTCAAAGAGATACAAAGACTGTTTCCAAAAGACCCTCGTCTCAAAAATATCATCCAAAAAAATAGAAAATAGTAGATATGAAACCAAATGACTAGAATGGAAAACAAATCATAATTTGTAGATAATAACAACACAATATATAAAGATATGACTACCTCTACTAACCTACTGTATCACAAGGCCAGACAACATCCTATTCCTACAGAAGTTTAAAATTAAATAAAAAGTACTAAATAGAAGAATTATTTTTTCAAACTGACTAAAAAAAGTAAGAATACCACATAATTTGAGACGCAAACTGAGAGAGTAATATTTAATTTCTTTTTTTAGAAAATTATAAATTATAATTACCATTCAAGAACATGTTGAAGGACCATCTCCATAAGAGTAAGAAAAGAGTAAAATATCCAATAAGCAAGCCATTGCTCATCATCCAATTTATCAGTAGTCTCAATTGCTACTACTGAAGCATACCTATTCAAATAAATTAAATTATAAATTATAAATCATCCTTAAAAAAAAAAATATTAATGAACATACAACAATTTTATAAAAACACTTACAAAGGGTAGAGTAACATTGTCACTGGCCTGCAATATTTAGTTCAAAATTAAAACAAATCACAAAAGATATCTGAAAAATATACAATAATCTCTTCCATTTTATATAATTATGCTGAAAATAATTTAACTTTTAATTCTTTAATTTTTACTCTTTTAAAAATAATTACTTAATCACACTCTCTTATTTATCATATATTTCCATTATTACAACCCATTCTCAAAAATCTCTTCTTTTTATTCGAATATATTAATTCAATAATTTGGATAAATTAATTCAGTAATCCAAATACATTAATTCTGACTCTTAAATTATCTCTATATTCAATATATCATGCTTTAAATGTTACCTGTTAATACTTAAAAACTTAATTTTTGTAGTTGAAATTGAATTAATGTATTTGAACGACTGAATTAATATATTCAGATTGCCATATTCTTTTACAAAATTTCTATAAATTGAAAAAAAATAATAATTAATTCTTTTACGCAAACCCTACAATTTTTTTTAATACCTACTGAAATATAAACATTAATTTTTTAGCAATACTTCAGACTTTTTTTTTAGCAATTTTTTAATTTCAACTTTCATAACGATGTTAAGATCATAAGATTAGAAGGGAGTTTCAAAGCATCAGATACAAAACCTTTTTTACTTTATTCAAAAAAATAAAACAAAGAGTAAAGCATATGATTATAAGAAATATATATTTTATAGAAAATCAAATAATACAACAAATAAAAATAAAATTTACCCGGCAAGAGTATGAAGATAACAAATCAAACTCCAGAAATAACCCATAATTCTTCTTGAAAATTGAAATTCTTCTTATCAAAAATTGAAAAGCTTCTTATCAAAAACCTTAAGAAGAAGAGAGAAAAAAAAGGATTATAATATATTGTCAATTACTATAAATTTAATTAAAGAGAAAAATATATGTGGACATCAGGTTATATAAGAAAATGACAGTGGGACACGTGTCCGTATATAAGATGGTAGGTTGGGCACCGGCCACATAGGTTAAGATTATTGGAGGGACCAAAGTTATTAATTAAATATTTAATTGTAGTATTAGAACTATACTTTTTCTTTTTTCGACAAAGATGTATATTTGATCTTCGTATTGACGCTCAACTAAATTGATATGTATATATTAGTTCATTACGATTCAAACATGATGATGACATTTGTCTTAATCTATCAAAAATAAGGCAATCTAAGACATCAGTTACACAAGATCTCTCAAATTCGAAAAATGAAAAAAAAAGAAGAACTCCGATTTTAGAAAATTAAAAGATTGCTGTAGATATTGAAATTTTGTATGACTTAACAAAAAAAGGTCTTATTTCAATTAGGGTTTCTTAGAGGCTGCTCAAATCTAAACCTTAATTCATGCCTAAGGGTATTATATTCTCTTGAAAAAGTATCTCAAATATCCCATAGAGAAGAAAATATGCTTAAGGAGGTCAAAATCATCCTATATTCGAGAAATACGCTACTAACAACCTTCAAATCATGGAGAAATCTTATGAGAGAAGAATCAAGGAAGGAACAGATTTGTATCCACATTTTTTATCAATAAAATTATGTTTCTTCATATTTTATTAGTGATTGAAATTTATTTTCTATTACTTTAAAAATATGTTGCAAACAATTGCGAGGTCGATTTTGTTCTTTATGATTGTGGTTAGGAACCCCGCCATTCATTCGATCCCTCTTTGGCGAAAAATTATATTATTTATATAAAATTAAAATAAATTTTGTATGTATATATAATAAATATTGAACCCCTTTTGACTAATTTATGTATTTGCATTTTCCTTTAAACCCTTTCCGACTAGTTCGTGTGTTTATCATACATAAGCTACACATGGTTATGATGAAGTCACCTAGAGGGGACCCAAGCAAATTTCTCACCAAAAGTTGGTTGAGAATCAGGTTGAATGGAGTTTAATTTGTGCTCTTTTTAATTTTTCGTCTGATATTTGATATTCATATCAAAGATTAATTTTTATTAATACTAATTTCTACTAATTTGAATTATTTTAAATTCGAATACTTTGATTAAAAATAAAGAGATCGCGTCTCAATCCACTTGTAAGTGCTCTTACATCACAAGCCCCAGCTGTTAAGATTTCATAAGATTCAGTTTAATATTATCATTCGTGATTAATCAACTCATTTAAACTTAATTAAATTATAATTAGTCTAAACCAATCTATCTCACTTATTTGACACTTTAGGGTGTCTATAAGGACTAGTAAAAATATCATATGAGATTTAATTACAATAGGAAACAGCTTCTGATAGCAATGCAAGTTAAGACTGCAGACAATAAATGCCTATTTTGAGTGCTTTAGTGCACCACCGTGTTAGGATCTACAGCGGATCAATCCAGAAATCAGATGAAGAAGAAAACTAGAGAGAAGTGAGAGTTTATCTCTCTAAAACGGGAAGACTATTTTTTTTAACGTGGTAATACCCAATTACTTGGGTAATTTTTACATGGAAAATGAACAGTACAACCTAAAACTTGGGTCGGGGCTCCACTCCGAAACCCGTGAGGTTGACAAATATTAAACAGCACATTAAATATTACGTCAGGCACCACAACCTAACACGTCGGACTAGCCCTTTTTAGTATTTTGAATGAGTTGAACTGATCATTTCAATTTCAGATATAATTAACTTTAGATCTATAATCAAATCCACTTTTTATATCAATCTTAAAATGAAATACAATATGTAAGTAGATTAATAGAACATACAGATACAGTAATCTAACAAGCTGCACTTAAAATGGCATTTACACAATGCACCAAACAATCAAAACATGCAGTAATGTCTAGTTAAATTTTGCTATGAAGACAACAAGAATCCAAGTTGGCTTCTTTGGTTTTTGCTGACTGTTTTTTTTTCCTTGTTTATAACCGTGGCGTTCAGGTCAGTGTATATGTTCACTATCTAGTCCACATCCTCTTCTTGGTGTCCTTCTCTTTAGCGCCTTGAATGGGTTCTCTGTTCATTTTGTTACGAATCAATGGCCTCTGAGCATTGGTGGTAGTAGTTGTAGTAGTTGACTTCATTCCTCTTGTAACACCAGTTGCAGCTGGTCTAGGGGGATCGGATTGCCTGGTCCTTCTATCGTTGGAAACGTTTTTCTCTACTTCACCATTTCTAGACAACCGCTTCCTTCTAGCTTCTTGAAGGTAATCCTGTTCGGTCCTGTCATGTACCGAAGCTGGCAAAACACCATTGTTCTCTGCTTCACTATTTGTTGACAAACGCTTCCGTCTAACTTGTGGGACGGAGTCCTTTCCCTTCAGCAAAGTAGACCCCTGAGTTGCCTGACGATTGACAGTATTTGAGCTCTTCAAAATACGTTGCTCAATGTCACTTGTTAAATCGTCTCTGCTAGAACATCTGCTGCTTCCAGGTGGGCTTGATCTTAAAGACTTGGTGGCATCAGAATCTGTAACCATGCATGCCAATTGTTGTTCTTGCTCCTTGATCTTGTCTTCAAGTTGCTTAATCTGGAAGTGTAAGCATACGTGACGTTATTTACATTTCAAGTCCATAATAAACTTAAAATATGTTTCATTTCACACTTCCATATGTCAGTATTACAGAAGATAAAAGCAACAAACCTTCTGACGGAGTAGAATGCACTCCTCTGCGTTCTGTTCTTTTGCTTTCAGCGTTTCCTCAAGCTCCTCGACCTGACAAACCAAGAATTTAGGTTCTTGCTAAGTTTAGGGGAAACCTTCAAGCTGGTAATATGCTTGAGAATGATAACCTTATGTTGAAGGATGTCCGACTGAGACGCAAACTCTTGCTCTCGCGTTTTTAGCTTGTCCTCGAGATCCTTGACCTGATTTTATGTGCATATAACAAATAAACTTGTGAATATCATCCAATCTTCCTATTGAGAATTCACTATATTGAAACAGACGATATTAAGAACCTTATTGTTGAGGCTTTCCGACTCAAATTGCTGCTGCTGTCTCATCTTGTTCTCTAGCTCTGAGACCTTTAATCAATACAAAAAGTAAAATCAGAATGATATGCAAAGCATTATGATATTAACCACAGGTCATAGGACAAAGCTCAATCATCATGTGTAACTAAGCTGAAAATGATGAAGGGAACCTTCTGTTGAAGAGTAGCACAAGTTTCTTCCCGTCCCTTCAATCTCTCGGAAAGCTGTGAAAGTTGTTTCTCCGATTGGCCATGTAACGATGTCTTTAAATTGAGTTGGCTTTCCAGTTCCTTAATCTTATCCTGTTGAGTTCTGTTAACATGTTCCTTCCCTTTAGCCTTACTCTCTAAGTTCTGTAGGCTTTCCTCGAGTTTCTTCAACGATTCATCTTTGGATTTAGCTTCCTGCCTTGCCTTGTCAAGCTGCCACCGAAAAGGGAGAGAGTATTATAATAATTGGTTGAGTAGAATTCTGTACGAAGACTTTTCATGGGCTACAAACCATTGTTTTCAACTTTTGGAGCTCGCCAGTATCAACTTGTTTTCTAACAGGACCTAACTCAACTCCTCTAACTCTTGTAGCAAAGTTCAATGAACTTATAGTTTCGCTCAAGTCCTTATCCGACGGGCTAATCTGTACAAACATTAATGCCTTTGAATCCCCGCCTGCAGGGAAGACGGTGAACTTTAAATCAGGAATCTTACGGCTATGAACACTATGATGTATCTGAAAGCCAGACTTCGAACTATTTGAATACCTAATGAATCTTGGAGTAGATGTGTCAGCTTGGAGTTTCTGGTGAAAAAGAATAAAATGTCAGGATGCATATTCAATGACCCAATGGAAACTTACAGACAGCAAAGATCGCGTGTTACCTGTATGGAATATGGCTGCTTCTATTTGCTAAAGCTGATATCACGTCTCCTAGAGCTGAAAGTGACCTATTGATGTTTTGAGCTTCCTTCAGTCTCTCACCTTGGACGTCAGTCTTCGCAAGCCTCTCACTACCAGCTAAATCCACAAGCCAAAGCTTGCTCTTTGTGCATTCACCATCGATCAAGTTCTTGGCTGTTACCATAATACAAAGCATGCTGAAAAAAAGTGGAAAAAGATTGACCAAAAAAATACTCAGTAAATAGTAAATCAGTGAAAATCTGTAATAAGAGGCCAACTAGAAACTCAATCTATTTTACCAGTGGGAACGGCTACTGTGCTCATTCACATTGTTGGATCCAACAGCCCGTGCACTACTTCCAGTCTGTAGCACATTCCAGACTTCTTCTATATTTTCTACTTTGGCTTCCACAAGTCCCGGGACATGATGAAACCCTTCCGGAGCTTGTTTTATCTCCAACCTAAAATGATTCCACAAAATTAAAGAGCACAGAAATCCTAGTGTCAAAGCATAACAACATTTCACTCGTAGCACAAATGCAACAAGCTTCAATATAAGAGGAGAGCTTCACTTTTTTGATGTTGTCGGTGGAGCTAATAGGTCTCTGATCTGTTCATTGTAGACTTCAAGCACACTGACTGATATGTTATAGGTGTAAGTTTCACTCCTTCCGTTTGCAATTTTAAACAATTCTTCGAGAGTCCGATAGTTGACTCCCCTGTTCTCTTTTGTACCCTCCATGGTGAATGTTTTACCCGTTCCCGTTTGTCCATAAGCAAAGATACATACATTGTAACCGTCTAAAACTGAAATAACCATTGGCGAAGCATCGGCATAGACAACACCTGTTAAAAAGGCAATGAAACTATTAGAGGGAGAACACTTTTTCTATTATTTGTTTCCTCAATAATGTACAATGGAACACACCTTGATCATCTCTAGGTGTGTAGACACGGTCAAATTTGAATGTCTTTTTGGTGGAGCTTCCATTTAAGATTCCAAGTTCTCCATCCTTGGCGACATCAAAGTCTACAACTGTTGAGCATCCATCTGAGGCTTCAGCTTTGCTTAATGGACGGCAGCGGCAGAATACTCTGATATTCCCTGGAAAAGGTCGCTTACCGAGAATAAGTTAACAAAAAGGAAGTATCATTCTATTTACTTCCGCCAACAATTTAATGAAATGTTAAATTGAAAAAAAAATTTCACCTTTCGCCTCCTGAACTTCATTGAAGAGCTTTCTTCGCTTTGCTTGCTCTTCATTATATTTCATCTTAAGATCTTCATACTGCTCAACTACAGATCATAAAAGAGATTCCTTCAGTCCGCGATCAAGGTCAAGTTATGTAATTCGAGAATAATCCAAAACTAACCCAATGACTGAACTGAAAAGATCATTTTATTCAGATCCGGGATTGATTCTGTACACTCATGCGCCTCGCGAGAGAGCTGGGAGTGCTCCTGTTTCATTATCTGCATGATATTTTTCCAGAATATTGGACATGCATTTACTTTGATAATACATAGATAACATCTAAGCAATTACAAAGTTATTACTGTATTTTCATGATGAATTTCAAAAGTACCTTTACTTTCATCTCGAGATCATTGATCGCCATGTGCCAATGGTTCTTGTCGCGCTCGTACTTGGTTGAGATTTCTGTAATAGTCTTAGCATGCTCCTCAAATTTCTGATCTGTTAAAGTTAACCTTGACTTAAATTATTCTTCAAAAACTAAGAATAACGCCATAGTCTAATCAATAAAGTAAAGAATAGCCCCCCCTCCCCCAACCTCCTACAACTGGAGTGCTGTACTAGAAACAGATAGCAAACTCAAAGTAAATATTCTGGAAATATATAAAAGATTTACAAGAGAAGCCCTGAATTGGTTCTCGGAATCTTATGTAATCGCAGTTCCCACTAAAGAAACCTGAACAAAATAAAATTTACTATAGCTGTTATATTCATATCCCTTACCAAGTGAATAGGTATGAAATATCTTATTGTCCAGCTCCATCCGAACCTTCTCTAGTTGCTGGTTAGCTGCAGTATAAGACATCCAAGATTGATAACATTCATCTGTCTTGCGCTCCAATAATTCACCAAGCTCCTTTATCTTTTTCTCATACTTGGCTGTTGACTGCAATCGTACCACTTTTTTCTGCATTCATCCAGGTGGTCAAGAAATAGACATTAATACTTCAGTAGTCTCGGGGAGTGTTTGGTATGGAGGCAAATATTTTTCAGTTTTCTAATGTTTGGCTAGTCAAAATATTTTGGGAACATTTATCAAGGAAAACTAATTCCTTAAGAATGAGGAAAATGACCTCCACAATGGAAGTAGGAAAAACAAGTTCAACAAGTGACAAATCGAGTTCATAGGATTCTATCCACCTACCCAACATCCCCACAATCCCCAACCCGCGACCCCCCAACCCCACTATGGAAGTAGGAAAAACAAGTTCAACATGTGACATTTCAAGTTAAGTGGATCCTATCCACCTACCCAACATCCCCACAACCCCCAACCCCCACTACTCACCACCCATCACACACAATAGGCACTTGTTTTCCAAGAAAACTCTATGATGTCATACCTGGGCCGATGGAAAATCAATTTCCGCTGCACAGTTTTTGCATGTAAGACGATCATGTTCTGCTTGAGAAGCTGCAATTCAGTCAAACATATGTACAGAAATTACTCAACCCTTCTAGTTCCATTCAACAAATTACCCAAATAGTTAGAGGCAAATAGGGAAATACCAGACGCTTGTGGAGCTTTTCTTACGCAAATGCCACTAACCACAGGACTGCCAATAATTCCTTCAAATTTTATCAGAAGCATCCCATTCTCTTTGATGGAAACCCTTGAGTCAACTAATTGTAGTGGTTTATTGGCTCCAACGACAGAGAAGATGTCAAAATCAGACAGAACCTGCATATTGTTACAAACTTCTCATTTCCAATTCAAACATATAAGCACCAAAAAGTAACTCATTTAATGCTCAAATCAGCTTGCCTTTTCATCCTGTAGAAATACATTGAACACTCGCATTCCTTTAGGCCCATTAACATTTATTATCTCGACAAAATGAAGATCAACAAAGTAATTTCCTGGTGTTAGATTGTCAATCCGATAACAGAAGTTTCCCAGTCTTGCTGATTGGTAAATGAAAGCATGTTCACCGCCTTCTGTGATGAACTCCTCCGTTTGAAATGGTTCTCCACCTTGGTAAAAGCTATCAGCCAGAAAGCTCAGACTGGAATCCAACTCCACTGACATCTCCGATCCAGCATTAACAAAAAGCACAAGGTCCTCTGATTTCAACGAACCATGTAAACCTTAGTTGCCTCAAAAGATAAAATGTGAAGAGAAGAAAACGACTAAGAGGAAAAAACAATGTGAATAACACATGGAATTATTCCCTAACAATCTATACAATCCCTTCGGGTTTGTTTTCTAAAACATACAGATTATTAACCTATATCAAGTCATAATCCCAACAACACAGAAAATTCAGTTTCCTTCTAAAGAATAGGTTCCACCAAAGGAGCAAAACTAATCTTTTCCCCCACATTATTACAACAACAACACATACCCAATATAATCACACAAGTGAGATTTGGGGAGGGTAGAGTACACAAACGTGAAGTTGTTTCCGATAGACCTCAGTTCAAGGAAAATCATATTGAAAAAGAAACAACATAAGTGAAGAAATAATAATAAAGAAAGCATGACAAAGCATACCCAAAAAAGAATAGTAACTACAACAACATAGTGGTACAATCTTACAAAACTATTGTCCTGAATGAATAACACAGATCAAGTTCCTTTTTACAAATGATGCACTCTACCGAAAGACCTCAAAGCTGCAGGTCCAAATCATACAAATTAGGTGAATATAATCTGTATAAAACCATATTCAGTATGAGAAAGTTCATTTTTCAGCAAAAATTTAGTGATTTTGAAGTCCCAAGACCAAGTACTGATGCTTATCTCACAACAATTCATAAATGGTTCAACAACAACATAACCAGTATAATCCCACGAGCAGGATCTGCGGAAGGTGGTGGGTACCCAGACCTTACCCTTAGCTGTTTCCTAGACCCTCAACTCAAGTAAAGCAATTCAGAAATGATACATTAAAAGGAAAAAAATTAGTCTTTAGCAAAATGAACTCAAAATCTCCACTTTCCTGTAAAACATGTAAATTTTTACATTGAGGAAGATCCCATTTTGCAAAACCATAGTGTAAACCCTAACTCTAACACTTAACATAAGAAAATCAAAGAGATCAGTCATTTTTTCAAACCTGTACAGCTGGGTCTTGTAAAACCACTTGGGATTAGTTTTGAACCCGAGTCACAGACCATCGAATCGGCTAAAAATTGAAATGTTTCATCTTGGTCGATGGGAGATACTGCAGTTTCTTGATCCAAGGGTTTTTCTTCCCATTCAAAATTACTAGGTAAATCTGGAAAAGGAGTTTGCTCAAAAGGGTTTGATATAGCATCCATGGGAGTATTTGGTTAATGGGTGTCTGAGAAACCGAGAATCTTGAAAGGGAAAAAACTTTAAAAGGTCTCTTCAATGGCGGAAATGTTTGATTCAAAATTTCAATCTTGTTACCGTTACTTTTGAAGTATGGATCAACTTTGGGCCTATCTGAATTGGGCCGGGTTAAGTCCAAGTGAGTTGATTTTGGGCTTGAATACAACCATGTTGGTTGTACATCGGGTATTCAGTACGTGCATTATGATCTCGACTAATTCAAATTTGCGCTACATGAGAATCAAGGAAGACACAATTGTTTCTTGTGAAGACCTTTTTTTTTCATTCTCGATACTTGAATGTAACATTAAGGTGAAGAAATTATATTCATTCTACTGTCTTTTGATAAGATGATGAATTAAATACGTTGACTTTAAAAAAAATTCTTGTGATGTTCTTTTTTTTGTTTTTAATTTTAATGATATGTATGTGATATGAAGCTAATGTCACTAGTAAATTGGATCAATTTATAAATTTTGTTGAGTTATAATTAATCATATTTTCAATTTCAAACTTCTTATGTTTGGGAACTTTAAATTGAAAACACTAGATTTGATTCAATATTGTAATTTAGTTGGCCATAGTCTAATTTTTAATGTGATGAAAATTGAATTAATGATAAAGAATTTCTAAGAGTAAAACACCACCTTCTACGAAATTATTGTCATTATTGTATAGGCCATTTATGATCATAATCATCAATTATTATTACAATAATAATCATCAGTTATTTTTCTAATAATTACCATGCTACATATATGCCAATCACCATTATTATTCATCGTTATCATCAACTATCACTATCAACTACTATCTTCAACATCCCTCGACAACCATCAGCCACTACCAATATCATCCTAATCAATATTTGCAATCACTATCATAACTAACCATCATTAAAATAATTATAATATTTCATTGATATATAATATTAAATTAATTTAATGTTTATTCATTTTTAAATAATAATTTTACACAATCATATGCTAAAAAAAAGGTCAAAACCAAAGGAAAAAAGAAAGAAAAAGATTGTTCACTTCGCAGGCGAACTGTTTGAGAGAATGCTTCAATGGCAGAACAAGGCTTGAAAAGAAGACCCTCGCCAGACCCAGTCTCAGTTCTACGAGGTCATCGCGCTTCTGTAGCTGACGTTTGTTTTCATCCTTCTAAAAACATATTATTTTCTGGGTATGAACGAACTTCTCCAGTTGTTTAAGCTCCCTTGAAGTTGAATCTTAAATTGAGTTCTTGAAGTTGTGTGCTGAGACATGAATTTTGATTCAAAAAAGATTGAAGCTTTGTGAGTGGAAGTCTCAAAATCCCCCCCAAAAACTGGTCCCAGCTAGTTTTTGGGAAGAATTTGATCATAGATTTTGAAGTTGAATATTGAAAAATTGAGTTTTTGAAGTTGTGTGCTCAGACATGCATTTTAACACAAAAAAGATTGAAGCTTTGTGAGTGGAAGTCCCAAAATCCCCCAAAAAATAGTCCCTGTTGGTTTTTGGGAAGAATTTGATCATAGGTTCTGAAGTTGAATGTTGAAAAATTGAGTTCTTGAACTTATGTGCTGAGACATGCATTTTAATTCAAAAAAGATTGAATCTTTGTGAGTGGAAGTCCCAAAATCCCAAAAACTAGTACCAGCTGGTTTTTCAGAAGAATTTGAACATACTGATTAGGTACATAATATGGCTATATTGCAGGTCAAGTGATGGAGAATTGCGCATTTGGGACACAGTACAGCATCGTACAGTTTCTTCTTCTTGGTATAATTTATTAATAGTTTCTTGTACTTTGATTATGCTACTTGATTTTGTTATATGCTTACTCAAGTCGAGTGTCTATCTGAAACAACCTTGGTTCTTGTACTTCGAGTATTCTATTATTTTGCTGTAGTTATTGTTTAGAATGCTTTATTATGCTTTCATTTCCAATCATTCCTTTTCTGGACTGCTTTGGACTGTTTTTCCTTGAGCTGAGGGTCTATCAAAAGTCTCTCTACCTCTGAAGCAGGGGTAAGGTCCGTAGACACTATACCCTCCCAGTCCTCACTTTGAGGGACGACACTGGTTATATTATTGTTGTTGGTATAATTTATAATGTTTCGGCTGGTTCCCCATTTTCATTATGTAAAACGTCGTCTTAATTAGTCCCCTTGACTAATTTGGATAGGTATAGTGACTGTTGTATCATGAACTTCTTGCAATTACAACTTGGCATATTTATTGTTTCTTAGCACATCTCAACTAGTTTGGGATTTGAGGGATAGCTGTTGTTTCTTAGCAGATCTCAATTGTATTCTATAACATATTTTGGATTGAGGATACTTGTTGTATACTGAACTTCTTCTAGGATTCTAATACAGTTGGGGTTTAATAGTCGATCACTGCTAACTGCAGGGTGCATAGTGCAGCACATGGGGTTATTTGTGTTGCAGCAAGTCCGGTTCTAGGGGATAACAAAGTTATCAGGTGCCTCTGTCTCTATCTTTTTTTAATCATAGTTAATTTGTTTGATATTTCAGTTGTCACAGTGCCTTTGAGTTTGAAATCAAGATGTGTTAGTGCCCTATGCTATTACGTATAGGCGAGTTGATTTTATTTAAGATTTCCTTCTGCTATTTCCACAGCCAGGGCAGGGATGGTAGCGTCAAATGTTGGGATTTTGGAGAAGGAGGTTTATCCAGGTATCCAGGTCTATATGTTTGAAATTATACTTTAGTATTGGTATCACGTTGGATTTTGTTTATACTTCATACTTTACAGGGAGTCTAATCAGTTTCCGTCTCGATTCATTTGTTTTTGCATTGTGTGATGAAATTCTGTGGAATGTTTAAGTTAACCAGTTATTTGGTGTGATAATGCATGATAGCTTATTTGTCCCCCTGGATTCTTGGTTCAAAGTTGATAAAAGCCTTTTACTCTCATCACTTCCAAGCGCAATGCACCTTTCCTTTTTCCCGTAAGTTAGAGCATTATGGACCTGCAAACTTGGTCTCAGATCCTACATTTTCTGCAGTTTGATTGTATTTGATTTCTAGAATATGCAGAGATTGGTATATGAATATTGGACCTTCTATTTCTGATTATATCAAAGTTGATCTAAAAACCTGAAAATGTCTTGTGATCTAAAAAGAATTCATGATACAACAAGACGTCATGGGTAGTAGACTTGAAGAACGAAGAGTCAAGTCACCGATGCTTTTAGTGAGTTTAGACTTGTGCTTTCAACAGGACACCATTACTTACAATAAAGACAAACGCTTATCATTTCTGCAAACTATCAATTGCAAAGTCACCAAGTGAGGCATTGGAGACTGATGATCTGGAGATAAACAAAATTGTCGATGACACGCAAAGGGGAGAACAAGGAGATCAACCCACTGACTTCACCAAATCCAAAGGTTTTCTGTCTCGTGCTTGCCTTTTCTAGTTTATCTTTCTTAGTTAAGCGTAGTCCGTAACTTCTTACATTTATATTTTTTGAGTTTGAATGTGCACTCACCTAGATTACTATAGATTTTGAAATTTCGATCAAACCAATGATATATTAAAGGGCTATTCGAATCGACTTCAATATCTCTCAATATAGGCTTTATTTTAAACCTAAAGAAAAATATCAGATCCATGTCAAGTGTTTTGCATTTTGTATTAATTTTAAAGCATCCACATCCTATTTGAAAATGTTGAAGTTTGAATAATGAGAACAAACTGAATACAGCCTTACTGCAAATTGCAGAAATTGATTATCTTTACCTTGGAAGACTTGTCAGGTTTCGGGTGTGATCTGCATATTATTAGTGAAAGTTCCAAGTCAATTTTGAAAACCATGCCTCCGCTGTTTAAGGAATAGACTAATACTTATTTCTGTAAAACATGCTGATTATCACTGTCATTTCTCTAAACAAAATATAATAAAAAAAAATCCTGAAATGTTTATTATAAGATCTCATCCAATTTGAAGTAATCAAATTTGTTAACATCTATATGCACCGCAGTGTGCTTAGGTCTGAACCTTGAAACATCCAGATTCCCCGTAACGACTGAATTTCCTTCAAGTATATGCTTTTAGTCAAAGGTCTTTCACGTGAAGCTTTGACAAAGGCCTTCTGGTAGCCTCTGCAGTCAGATTACAATACCATATTGTTAAAGGCCTGTTCGATTGGCTTATTTTAGGTGTTTTTTAAAGCCAAAATAGCTATTAAGTAGTTTTGTAGTGTTTGGGTAAGAGTAAAAAGTGCTTATAAACACTTATTTTTAAGCCAAAATAACAAAAAAAAGCCAAAAGCCATAAGTTGGAATGTCATAAGCCAAAAGGCAATCCAAATAGACTCTTAAGTCTCAAGGTGTTATAAATAAGATCAAGACTTAATATCAAGAAACGGAATCATATACTCGAGAAAATCAGTCTGTTGTGGTTTTTGTTATATATAGAGACTTGATGATTAGTGTTTTTAATATATTGCTTGGAATAACCCTGAGGGGTTGGTCCAATGGTTAAACCTTGGGCAAAAATGCTACAACGTCACAGGATCGAATCCCCAGGGCCACTGATGTGTTACCCGGTCGTGTGTCAGGGCCCCATGGAATAATAGTCGGGTCCGCAAAGCGGGCAGTGGACACCACGGTTATCAAAAAAAAAAAAAAATTGCTTGGAATATTTGATGCTATTCTGTTCCTATATATTGCGGTGGTTCTCCACTAAAGTATGCTTCTGTGTGCCTGGATATGATTGGTTGTCTGCACTGCTTTAATAATGTTCGAGTGATAAGATTGTTCAACATATTGAAACTTTCAGGTAAGGAACTTAGTGAAGGACCAAAATATGTTGCGATAGCAGGGGAACGATCTTCTGTGGTTGGTTGATGATTATTTTTAATACTTTATTTTTTCTTTTGAGTTTGTCTTATGCGATTTTACTGAACGCTGACCAATCCATGTGCAAAGGTTGAGATTTGGGATGTCAATACAGCAGAAAGAATTGTAGAGCTGCCTCATAGCTCTGATAGCCTCTCAAATCAGTCTCCGAACCAAAGAGGTCTGTTTGTTTTCTATTTTCGTTTTGTGGTCAGGCTAACTTTGACTGATATATTACTTCTTAGAAGGTTGTTGAACTTTAGGATTTTTATGAGGATAATTTACTGCATTTCCATCATGTGATATCTCTGGATGCTGGTACAACAAAATGTCTAGCATTTCCACAAATTGGAATTCCCAAACTACTGATCCCGAAACCTGGGATAAGAAGGGGGAGGTTGGCGGTAGAAACAATATTCAAGATGCAATGATGCACTACCTCACTGATAGTTTACTGTATTTTGCTTAATTATGTACATCTGATTTCTCTTCCTCTAGCTCGTGACACATACTTTGGTATCTGCTTGAGTTTTTCCATCTCTCTCTCAGAATACTCATTGTCATTTTGCCTTTTAATTTGATCTAAAATTTTGAGTTGCATTTTCTCATAAAGTAAGTACCCCCAGGAATGTGCATGGCGGTTCAAGCGTTCTTACCTTCCGAATCTCAGGGGCACCTAACCGCTATGGCAGGGTTTGTTCGCATATCTCCGATAGTAACCTAATTAACATTTTTTTTATGTGTGTTTACGTTCATGTTCATATGCTTCCTTATATACTTTTATTTGCTTCTGTGTGTACATACTGCTGAAGTACAGTCGCGCATTTAAAATCTTGTATACAATCATGCTTATTTGATCATTCAGCTGCGCAGTGATTCTGGGGCACAGCTGTTGATTTAACGTTTACAATTAACAATTTAATATGTCCTGCAATCCGGGGAATTCTGTTTCTACTTTGCTGATTGACTGGACTTATTTTTTCTGTCATTTGTTTATAAACCCTCATAACATCCCCTTTCCGCTCTCAGAATTAACAACTGTACTCTAGAACATTACCGAGGGAATGTATTCCATATTAGCTTTCCACTTTGGATATCATGTGAATTGGAACCTAATAGGCCTCACTCGAGTAAAATAGCCAGAAAGCAAACCGCTACCTTGAATTTTGGATATAACTTGGACTCTTTCTTTGATAGAATTTCTGTTAAATAAATGATATATGAGTATTTCATCAATTGGTGCTTGACTTAGCAAACTAGACTCAAATACATATGCCTACAGGTACGAGGATGGATCCATTGCTTGGTGGGACTTACGTAATCCTGGAGTCCCATTGACTTCAGTCAAGTTTCATTCTGAACCAGGTACATTATTCTACTATACATAAAACGCTTGATAATGCACCTTTTCTAGTTCTATGTTCATACTCACAACAGGTATAAAAGTCATCTTGTCTTCTCCCTACAGTTTTAAGCTTATGCATAGATGGATCATGCAAAGGTGGTCTCTCTGGAGCTGCCGATGAGAAAATTTTTATGTTTGCATTGGACCATTCTATGGTAACTCCCAACGTAATCTCTAATTGCAAGATATGCTATTGTTGGATGGTGCTGTTGGTGTACAGATATGTTTCACATGAACTCGTCTTATAGCAAGAAAGTACTACTAAATGTCTTGGTTGATGACTGATTCGAAACGTGCATCCCTTAATGCTGTGAGGACAATTTGGTTCTGGTGAATGTGACTTTTTCTACTTTTTCTGTAAACTAGGGTTCTTGTTTGATCAGAAAAGAAATTGCTTTGGAGAGGCCTGGCATAGCTGGAACCTCAATCCGACCAGACGGGAAAATCGCTGCAACTGCTGGTTGGGATCAACGGTAGGGATCTTAGAGACTTTCAAACTGTCAATTTGTATAAATTGTGTCTGGTTAGGGTGTTGTTTCACGCCTGTCGGTCATGGAAGAACACTTTTTTATAAGCATTTGTTTGGTATTCTGTCAATGAAAGAACATGATATGATCATTGTTTCAAAATGTATAATTTACGTTAAGACAGAATGAAACTCGAATCTAGTGATTACGTCGTGATCATGTTTATTAAGGTCAGACAGTGTTAAATGTACTCTCCTGGAAGCATCCACTGTTTTTTCTCACGAGGTAGAAAATTCAAACACTTGATCCTGTATGAAAGTATAGATGTTTTCAATGTAGTTTATCGATTCCTTTAAGATAGCTGCTTGTGAAATTCTACTAGCTGTTGCTTTATGCGAATCTTTTAGCGTTGTTTTGAAGCATGTAGGTCGTGTATTTTAGTGTCACTCTAACAATAGCTGATTCACTCATCTTGCATTCTCAGGGTTAGGATTTACAATTATCGCAGAGGAAAACCTTTGGCCATTCTGAAATATCATCACGCCACAGTATGCAATTCTTTTCCCTTGAGCAATTGTCAAACTGACTTCATTCCATTCTTAAGTCCTCCCTCACAATATGTTTCTGCAGTGCAACGCCGTTTCATTCTCTGCTGATAGCAAATTATTGGCCTCTGCATCTGAAGATACAACAATGGCTCTCTGGGAACTTTATCCCCCTAGAACATGACGTTGTTAATCACTGCTCGTAGATTATGTTCCTTTTACCTGTCTTAATCCTCGCGCAGTGTTTGAAATGAAAAGGATCAATGTCTCAAGTTTCGCGACTGGAGCAAGTGTTTGCATGAGAAGTAATCCTCAGAGGAGCATATGGAGTTGCTGGAAATATTACTGATCATCCAGAAGCGGACCTTAAACTACTTTTGGGACACAGACCCTTGTAGTCTAGACTTTCCGTGATGTACTAGACTGCCCTTTTTTTTGGTCATTTGGAGATGAACATAGTTGTGAAAGTACTAAACAAGGAACTCTATTTGTTACCCTTAAACAAGTGGAACTTTTAATTTACATTGTGCTGCCATATTTTGAGTCAATACCTCAAAATTATCCTTAGTTATCAAGGTTTCATTGAGTTTAATAATATGCATATTTGTCGTTCGAGGTTTACTATTATTTTATTTCATTCTATTAATTGATTTTGGCTTGAAAGAATATACAATAACATACCCAATGAAATTCTACAAGTGAGGTCTGGGGTAGAATATATGCAGATCTTATCGCTCGAAAGAACATATACATAAAATTATATCGATTTAGATACATCTATATTATGCTACGTGCCATCAAACTCTCCTCAACTTTGAGGAGAGATAAAAAGAAAAAGCTAAGATAGTAAATAATTTATAAATTACAAAAAAATCATTTTATTAGAACAACCTAAGATATTAAATAATTTATAAATTACAAAAACATCATTTTATTACTCAAATAATTGCCCCCCTCCCAAAAAAAAAAACAAGTGAAAAATTTGTGTTATCTAAAAAGTAATAATAAGATGTGGTATAACGAATAAAATTACTCCTTTTTAATCAGAGATTTCGAATTTAAACCATAGAAATGAAAAAATCTTCGATAGGGAAATTCAAATGTGGATATTGAACATGAGGTGGGAACTAAAAATAGAATAAAGCTCCTCCCTTGAGGTTTTGAGTTAGAGGTATAGAAATAAAAAATCCCCGATAAAAATATTACGCGGCATGAATTCAGATATAGTCGAGCTAATCCCCGATAAAAAATATTACACAATATGAATTCAGATAAGAAATAAAAAATCCCCAATAAAAAATATTACGCGTCATGAATTCAAATATAATCGAGCTAATCCCGATAAAAAATATTACAGAACATGAATTCAGATACAGTAGAGCGTTAATATGCGCGTGGGACACCGAGCCGGAAAAAAGTCATATTTGTGAAAGCATCCATTAATCCTTGAAAAAAAAACCATCTTTTGGATACTGTGAAAGGAGTTCCCATTTATAGAAAATGAACTGAAAAATCAAGAATTCAAATTTCCATTAACATGAGGACTTGTTGGATTCCTCCTTCCAATTTCCTGCAAATTAAAGCTTTATCTTTGGAACCCAGAACAAAAAGCCAGCCATTTAACTCAAAACCAAATTCCCCAACTGAAAAAATTGAATCTTTTTTGCCCTTTCATGTGAAATCCATCACTAGTACTTCAAACCCTTTTGTCAAACACTGCCTTAAGCTTCGGCAGAACTCCTCTTATCGCCATTCTCATGGTTTTGTTCTTGTTGTCGGTTCTACCCCTATTAGGTAACTTCCTTTTCCTCCTAGTTTTCTACTTTTTTGGGGTGGGTGGGCGTGGGGGTGGAGCTCAATGGCGGAGCCAGTATTTTCTTAGGGTGTTGCACTTTTAAAACATGGGTGGGTGATTGATATATCAATATATCTATATTTAACCTATCTTGAGAAAGTCTTCCGGCAACCATCCTTGGGTGAATGTTGCTCCGCCTCTGGTGGAGATAGAGGGGTGGAATTCAAACCCCTTGATGGGATTACGCTATAAAAATTATTTTTTTTAATGTATATATAGTAGACAGAATGCCTTTGTATTTACTTTTTATTGGGCGGGGGAGGGTGGGTGGAGGAGGGAAAGGTGTACCCCTTGGAGGGGTTAAGCTATAAAAATTATTTTTTATGTAGATATCGAATGACTTTTGACTTTTTAGCTTTTTTACTTTTTCCATGTGCTTTATGGCATAGTTTAGCTATTTCATGTTCCTAACTTGATGGCTGTAGTCTTTGTTAACTGTCGTTAGCTTAATAATGTAGCTCGATCCTCACATTATAATGCCAAGTTGTTAGATTCTAAAGCCATTTGCCTTAATGTTGAGTTACAACTTAGAAGAGTATTCCGTCCCCCTTTCGGATATTCATACATAATTTTTGCAAATTGGAGGAGCACGGTGTAGATTGTGTATAGTTTTCTGTAGGGGCTCTCCTTTTTTCTTTTTTTTGACCGATAGCGTAATCTCGAAATACTTGAGCAAGTAATAGAACAGATGATTGAAATGAGTACTGATGTAGCAAGTAAAAAAGGATTAATTGATCTTAAAATGCTTACTTCTTGGGAGAAATCATGATTTGCATTGTGCTTTTCATGTTTCTAATTAAATGCCTATAATGGACGAAATATCAGTGGGAGAAATGAGAGGACGTAGACAGCATTGAATCTTGAACGGGCAGCTTCATACTCACACCTTTGGGACAGCCTAAGTTCTGTTGTTTTGGTTTAAGAAACTCATTTTTCATCTTTTATCGTTATGATCTATTGATCTGGTAGCTTTTTGCTGAGCATTTCTCGTCCGAGTTATGTCTTTTCTTATATGTGCTCCCTTGTGAACTGTTGGTTTGTTATCTTTTGCACTTGTTCATATTCTTTACTCATTCATTGAGGTTGGTCGTTGAGGGGTAGAGGGCTTGAGAAGGAGTAGAGGTAGGCCTATAAAGTATTAGAGTGAAGTGATTAGGTAGGACACGACGCAACGTCAGCTCACCAAGGATGTGACCCTTGATAGGAGGGTGTGGATGTCGAAGATTATGATAGAACATAGAAGATTAGTAGTTAGTTGAGTGTTTTGCTTTCCCATTGTTGGGGTATTAGTATTAATCTTGTATTTTGTTGATTTTTTAGCCTCCATTATTGTTTTTTCTCCTTGTTGTTCCTACTTGCTGCTACTGTTGTCTTTTTTCATCTATTTGAGCCGAGGGTCTATCAAAAACAACCTATCTAGCTTTTCAAGGTAGGGGTAAGATCTGCATATACGACACCCTCCCTAGACTGCACTTTTGGGATTATACCGAGTTTGTTGCTGTTGTGTTCTTCAATCTGCTTATTTAAAATCTTGAGCAACATGGCTCTAGAAATTCTTTTTGGTTTTTCATTTGACAGTGTGATCTTTGATGAGGTAAACATCTTCCTGTAAAAATTATGGTGTCATCATTCGCTGGAAATGGAGTATCTGTGAGATCAGCGTCGATGTAACTCATCTATGTGATTTTTCTCAGGGAAATATGTAGTTTTCAAGAAAGAGTACAAGAGAGACCTACTACATTAGACTGCTTACTCGTGCTTGATGAAGCTCATATACCTGTAGACCTAAATCATCAATCAGTTCACATTGTCCGCATCAGCTCAACGGTGATGAAGAAAATCTCTGGTTTACAGTCGATTGATTCTATTGAAATGATTGCGTTAATGAAAATTCCCTCAACATTTCACAGCGTTGATGATGAATTTCTAGAAGAAGATTGCAATACGTGGTTCGAGAATGCTCGTCGAGTTCTAGTTCTTGATGGTATCCAGGTAATTTATTTAGACCATGTCTTGGTTAGCTTATAATCCATCTCAAAAGAATCCATGCGAACTAGTACTGTTAATTGCAAGTATACGCTTAGATCTTACCCTTACCTTTATGGGGTAGAGAGGTTGTTTCCGATAGACCCTCGACTCAAATGTTCTTTTACTAATGTGTGAATAGAAAAATTCTCTGTCTTCACCAAGTGCAAATTCTTCGAGTAAAAGAAAAATTAGAAATTCACAAATTGTGCTAAAGAATCATATCAGAATCATTGAATTCATGACTACTGGTTGATGCAGGATCCCGGTAATCTTGGCACATTACTTAGATCGGCCATGGCATTTGGATGGGTAAGAACTCGTTTTAATTTTGATTTTCGTTGATATTATCATTCATCTCTCAGCTTTTCCGTTGTTGGTGAATTTTCCTTATGCTGAAGTTCTTTGGTTCGTTCACATTCTCACTATGGTTATTGCTTTTAAGCAAAGGCATAATACATGAACAAGACACTCAAACATGGTCTCAACTGATAAATAGACACTTCAATTTTGATTATGCACATCTCGACACCTCAACTTATCTCCACTGTGTCAGTTAAACGCTCCCAACTTACAAACTAACATCTTGACACCTCAAAATATTTGTCACATCAACATTGACTGTCCACAAGACACAATGACGATAAGTTGGAGTGTTTAGTTGTCAGTTGAGACCAAGTTGAAGTGTATAGATGTGCACTATCAAAGTTTGAGTACTTATGTGCCAACTAAGGCCAAGTTTGAGCGTTTGTTTATGTACTATGCCTTTTCAAAATCGTTCACCTTCTCATTGTGGTTATTGCTTTATCTGACAAACGATGTTGTTATAGAGATGTTTGATTATAACATGCTGAAACATATCTATTGGCAGGGTGGTGCCTTTCTGCTTCCTGGCTGTTGTGATCCATTCAACGAGAAGGCGCTTAGAGCTAGTCGAGGAGCTTCCTTTCAACTTCCGTTGGTCTCCGGTGATTGGCCACACTTGGATGCTCTACGAAACCATTACAACATGAAACTGTTGGCTGGCCATCCTGCAAATGATCAAAAGCAAAGGAGAATTTCTAGGCTCACCCGCGACTTCACAGATTCTTTAGCTGATAAGCCTCTGTGCTTGGTTTTGGGCAGCGAAGGAGGCGGCCTTTCGGAGAAAGCTATGGATGCAAGTGAGCTTGTGAGTATTCCGATGACCGGAGAATTCGAATCTCTTAACGTTTCGGTTGCTGGTGGAATATTGTTGTACATGTTACAACCTGAAAATCATAAAGATTTATGCTCTGGTTGAAGCATTCTCATTTTATTTCAAGCAGCATAGGAATTTGAAGAAAGTGCAAAAAGATGACTATTTTCCAACTAATGACTAGATATTACAACAACAACTATGCTTCGATCCCAAACAAGTTGGGGTCAGGTATATGAATTATCACCGCTTGTAGCCAAATTTTTCATACATAGCCTGTTCCTGCTGCGGAGCAAATACCTACTTTGAGGGAAAGAAATATTTTTCTAAAGTGAAAGTGAATTCAAATTGGTATATCATAATAATGGTATAATTGAACCACTACTCAAATGAAAGGTAATACTTAAACTTTATACTAATGCTCTTTTTTTATTATTTCTTTTTGTAATATCCTTACTAGCAGGTTGATAACACCTGCAATTGAAATGGAAACTAGCGTTTCCTGATTCAAAAATACCAAATCTTGTCTGAATCGTCATTTGTCAGGAGTCTTTGGTGTAAGAAATATTAAAAAGATTATAGGTGTATTTGACTATTTTTTGTTTTAAAATATTCAACACGTAATAACAAATATTATTTACTCCGATGAAGCATAATTTATTTTCATAAAAAAAACAACTAACTAAAAAATTATAGTACTTTTAGGCCTCATTATTTCGAAAATTTTCTGAAATATTATTAACCATTCCATTATTTATTTATATACTATTAAGCTTTTATTATTACTACATATATAACTTGCTTTTAAAAATAATACAAATAAAATATATTTCCTCATAAAGAATTAAAATAATACAAAATTAATTACTTTACTTTTTGGAGTTGTTGTTTTTTTTCCTTTTAGGAATCTTAATAACATTGAAGATATTATTTTACTTTTAGAACACTCCATTAATATTTCTTGGAACGTAATTCACTAATATAAATCCATTTATACCCATATATAAATAAAATAAAAATTAGTCATATTTCTCATTAGTTAAAAATATCTTGAAAAGACTTCCAATAATACAAAGATATAGCTGATTAGCACTTTTTAATTATTTGTCACCTCATTATACATACATTTAATATTGTTTGATCTAACACTATTCACAAATAAATTTTGTTATGCAGACGATAATCAAAATTCTGGAGGTCTATATCATAGTATTTTATGGGGTACGTTGAATTTATTCAGAATCCATCTCACTTATCATTTGTTTAAATTATCTGTTGTGCTTCTCTTTAAATAAATAAATAAATAAATTTTTGATGTAATTGTTAATAATTTCTTGCTAATATTGGTATACATACTTTTTTTTCAACTAGGTTTGTCATTTGGAGTAGCTTCAGCATTAGCTTTGAAAACTATTGGTGCTTTATTTCCTCAACGAAAGATGAACGAAAAATATGACGATGAGATAGATAAAATTGTACAGATTCATTTATCGATAGATATTACTATTAATATATCGATAGATAAAGTGAAACTCCAGCACAATACACACTCGCAAATTCTCTGCACCTTTCAATAAAGTCACAAATAATATTTCACAAAATTATCAATCCAAGCCAAGGCAACACTTGGTCAACTTGTGTCATGTCAACAATTGATAAATGATTTATTACATGATACAAGCATATCGACTCTTTTTTATGATTTTATTTGTGTTCAATATTCACGCTAGAGAAGCTCTCTCGAATAATTTTGTTGTCGTATCTATGATTTCAACTCGAGAACTCCAATGGATACTAATTATGATTAAGATATATATTTGCAGTGTTAAATAGATCGCAGCAATAAATGTGATTCCTATACTAAGATATATAAGAAGTTTTCTTCTTTAATATATTTTTTATTATTATTTTGAACTAATTAATTAAAAGTGTAATGAATTAAGCTTTGTTACATATTGGTCAAGTTTAATTTTTTGGTATTGTAATTGATGTGTACACGTGAATTTTTTAGTGTTTTCACAAACCTTATGTATGTGTTAACGATTATTATTAGTTTTTTGATAAATTTATATATTATAGTATTTGTTTGATGAAGGGTAGAGATAGATCGGAAAAGTATTGGGAGGAGATGATCAGATAGGATATGACGCAACTTAGTATCACAGAGGAATGACCCTACATAGAAAGGAGTGGAGGTCGCGTATTAGGGTAGAACGTCAGATGGCTAGTAGGGGTAGGATGATGTCGGACCTTGTGATATAGTAGGTCAGTAGAGGTACTTGTTTCATTATATATTGTGTTGTTAGTGTCTGTCATTTATTTTTCTTATTTTTTTGTTACGGTTACTTTTATTGTCTTTATAAATTTTTATTTGTTGTCTACTCTAGTCATTGTTTCATACCTAGTATTTTTTGCGTTTGGGATGATATTTTTGAGATGAGGGTCTTTCGGAAATAGCCTCTCTATCTCTACGAGGTAGTCCTAAGGTTTGCGTATATTTTACTCTCCGCAAATTCCACTTATGGAATTTCAGTGAATATGTTATTGTTGTTGTTTGTAGTATTTGTTTGATGAATTAAACTTTTTTCACTTTTAACTAAAAAGATATCATGTTTGGGTTCTTGAGACGTGGAAATACGGGGTAAACTCATAGGCGCTGCAACTTAAGATTAGTCGAATTAGTAAATTTTGAATACTGTATAATTAAATCAAAATAAAATAAAATAAAATATTGATAATATTTTCCTAATTCTATGTAGCTCATATTATTTATTGTATTATTAGTTGTAACATATGAACTTTTTTGGTGCCTTACCCCGCAATGGGCGGGAGCCTTTGAGGCATTGGGGTAATGTTGTTGAACTTTTTTGGTGCATGAAGATGCAGCTGCCATTTCAACAGAAGATATTGGCTCAAGTCTTCTTCTTAATTCCTTCTATGGGGTAAGTTTTTTGTTTTTAATTTTCGCTCGATATCTGATACTTGCTTTGAGGACGGACTAATTTAAATTTATATCAGAAAGTTCTACGTAAGATTTTTATGTTATTTGTTGTAAAAGTTGTTGAAACATCATATATATAATCGTGAAAATTCTTTGTCAGTTGAGGTGTTTTGTTGATTATATCGTCCTTAAAATAATATTTGACGTAATAGTATATGTGTCTGTATATATATTTAATTTCGATTATTAATCAAGTAAATATTTTTTTATGTGAATGCATGAGAGCATATTGTAACTCAGAAAGCCAGCAAATTGATGAAAATTAAATCTATTTCAAAGATGTTGGATAGCAAAATCATAGAAAATAACCCTACGAAAATTAATTATTTTGCTTCTCCCTTTAAATATGTTATTATTAGTAATTAATTACTATGGTTTTATTTCTTTATAATCATGATTGACTTTGTATTTTAACATTTCATTAGACAATGCAATTACTTAGTTTTTGTTTTATTTATAATATGAGATTATCTTTGTTGGAATAGTATTTGACTAACTTTCGAAACATTTGAAGTATGAGGATGTGATAAGAGCTTGATATCTGGTTTTGACTGAACTACCAATATGCTCGTTTTTGTAGATTTTTTCCATGATTCCAAGAGAACATCAGTCCCACAATGATTCTCTCAAACTTAGCCCCACTTGCTTGCTCGGAAGGGCTCGGAAGAGGGTAGTGATCTCCCGATACTCAAAATCAAAATCTCATAGTGAAGTTGAGAACACAAAATCCCTAAATATGGATAGCAAACAAGTTCCGTGCTGCTCACCACTCCTCTAGGCCAAGGATGAGGTCGAATCGTCATTCCAGGATTTGTAGTACGATACATTTTCATTAGATTACCTAGCCAAACCCGTACCTCTTTAGTAAAACGGTTGTTCTTCCTTCTCTGCTTCTTTTTCTACATATGCGACGGCATATTCCCTTTCTCCTTTGCCTTTTCAGATAATTTTCAAATAAAGAATATATTTTGTATTTCTTTTGCCAAATAATGAAACTAAATTTTTTAAAAAATTAATAGTATCATTATATATTTGTCAATTTAAAAAAAAAATCGTTTTTTTGGTTATATAGAAAGGGAAAATGTAATTATTAATTAAATATTGTAAAAGTAGAAATGTTTATGAGTGTGTATTTAGGCTTCAAATCTGATGGAAAGCCCAAATCCAGTCAACATTACACTTCGAGCCCAAACTTCTTCCCGTAACCGGAAAATTTCCACCGGAATCCGCGATATCCGTCGGCAATGTGGTCGGCGAAACCTCCACAACCACCGGCATCTAGTTACTGCAGTCTCCAAAGCTCCCTCCTCTCTCTCGCCATCTTAACCCTACTCTCTTTCACATACCTCTCCCTCAAATCCTTCCATCCACCTAATTCTGCTCCTTCTGAAACTCCTCCTCTCATCGTACAATCATCTCAGGTAAGCTTTTCTTCTAGATTCTTCTAGGAAATGCTGGTTTATGCTTTTTTAATTAATTAATTTGCGATTTAAGGTTGTTAGAGCGGAGGAGGAGGTGTTATCAGATGTGTATCATTCGCCGGAAGTGTTTAGGTTGAATTATGAAGAAATGGAGAGGAAATTTAAGGTGTATATATACAAAGATGGAGATCCGAAGACGTTTTATCAAACGCCAAGGAAGCTGACTGGGAAGTATTCCAGTGAAGGATATTTCTTCCAGAATATTCGAGAGAGTAAGTTTGCTACCGAGGATCCAAATGAAGCTCACTTGTTCTTCATTCCGATTTCTTGTCATAAGATGAGAGGAAAGGTAAGCATTGTGTTCTAGAGTATTCAAATTCTTATGAAATGGGAACCCTTAGTTCAGTTTAATGCCTGATTTACCTAATCTGCTGAAATTTTTGAAAGGAGAGTGGTAATGAATACCTTATACAGTGGCTTCAGGTGGCTTCTGTTTGTAATCTTTTAGACTGGTATTAAAATCTCCAAGTTCCTTCATATGAATCGATTGGTTTAAAGAGATTGAAAGGCATTTGCTTTTTTTTTAGCTGATAACTAGTAGTGAAAGACATGATGGTTAATTTTTGTCTAGTTTAGTTAGATCTTATTGTAGAGAAGGTGCAGGAATGAGAAATACAATTACTTGAGAGGTTACTCATTACTGTTGGTACTTGGTTTTAGTATAAATCTTCTTCTTAGGAATCAGAAGGCGGACTCCAGCATCTATCAATATGGGTTTGTTTGCGGAATGTTTTAAATTTTCCGATCCAAGTGTTTGTGGTAATCAGAAATCTCTTAAAAGAACTTTTTTCTCATTTGTTAATTCATTAGCTGGAAATGCAACAAAAAATGCTGAGAACAGGGATTTTTACTTTAAAGGAAATGGGAATCGTGGTGTATGGAGTAATGTCACTTCTCTCTCCTTTGCACTTATTGTGGGAAGAAATTATCTCTCTCTGTCTTTCCAATGTTTCTATATCCATTTAGTACTGTGCTGCTTGTTTAGTTTATAAAGATTATCATTCTATGCCAACATTGAAAAGTCTCAAACTTCTTAAAAGACATGTAACTTTTTCTCAGTCTTAATGTATTCATTCTGATCCTAGCTTCTATTTATCTGTGGGATATTCTGATCCTACCTTTTGTAACATAAAATGTGAAACACGTATATTATTTAAGATTGGGGTGTCCAATTTTCTGTACTCTTGGGACTCCTAATGTATTGTATAAGAACATATTCTTTGATGGAATGCAGGGCACATCATATGAGAACATGACCATCATTGTACAGAATTATGTTGATAGTTTGATAGCCAAATATCCCTACTGGAATAGAACCATGGGTGCAGATCACTTCTTTGTTACCTGTCATGATGTTGGTGTCAGGGCTACTGAAGGGCATCCGTTTCTTGTGAAGAATGCAATCCGTGTTGTGTGCTCCCCTAGCTACAATGTTGGATATATTCCGCATAAGGATGTTGCTCTTCCACAGGTCCTGCAGCCGTTTGCCCTTCCTGCTGGAGGAAATGATGTTGAGAACAGGTAATCCTGTTCGATAATGAATGTGTGTTTACCTTTCAATTATTTATAACATCTCGCTGTTGTAATACACATACTCCGCCCCTTCCTAAGTGTGATTCTACCTATTCTGTACTTCCTGAATAACTGACTTTTTCAGCCCTTTTCCGAGACTAATACTTTCTTTAAAAGTTTTAATTCAAGCAATGATCTCTCTGATACAAATACGTGCAACCTGCATCTTTTTTGTACCTTCCGTTGATAATTATGCTTCTCAGTTGCATCTATCATGCCCTTGGCTTCTCGTCATATATGCCTTCTTCTTTACTATCTTTTATGTCAATCTTCCTTTTCATGGGCGCATGTATTTTACAAATTTCATGGCCCTTTTTCATGAAAAGATAGAAAGTTTATCAAACAGTACCAAGAAGGTACTAAAAATTTACAGCTGAAAAGTGAGCATCTTCTGTAAATTGAAGGACTGCAGAAGATTTAACAGTGATTCTAACTCGCAAACAGTACTCTTCTTACTCCACAGAGAAATACTTCTTAAACAATTTCATGGCCATTTGTCTTAGATTCCACTGATATTATCATACACTAGTAGATTGATCCGGTAGTTGTATCTTATTCTTGGGGTCCCAATACAATTAGCCTTTTAACTGAGTTAAGTCCCTCTGTAATCAGTTTAGTAAGATAACCGGAAAAAAGAAGAGATGCTGGTAATCTATTTGTTATCAAGCTTTTCTCATAAATTTTCAGATATGTGAGGTGGTACAAATCCATAGATTTCCCAACAAAAGAATGGTGCTTTGTCTGCACTCACTTTCCATGTAGTACTGTAGATTCATTGACAGACAAATGTCAATCTAATATGCTGTAAGAGGATATTTCAAAATGTTCTAACTTAAAAGGGGCTGAGTGGTTATCGTATTCTGGATTATTGGTCTTCTGCCCTCAAAAACTCATTCTATAAAGTTAATGATTAATAGTTAAAAGTATGCATTCAATCCAATCTTCTTCCTTTTGATGAGGCGGCTTTATAAGGAACTATTTTCTGCTTTAATGGATCTTGTAGTTGGAATAGAATTTGTAGTCTGGTTTTCACTTATGAGTGGCCCTCCTATCATTGTACATTTGCATAGCCTAACAATGCATAGATGGTCAAAAGTTATTATAGTGGAATTAACATGTCACTAATAGTAATCCTAATTTGTACAGGACAACATTGGGTTTCTGGGCAGGTCATAGAAACTCTAGAATCAGGGTTATCCTGGCACGCCAATGGGAAAATGACACCGAATTGGATATTTCCAACAATAGGATAAACAGGGCTATAGGACCTCTTGTTTATCAAAAGAGATTTTACAGGATGAAGTTCTGCATATGTCCAGGTGGTTCCCAGGTTAACAGTGCTCGTATAACAGACTCAATACATTATGGATGTGTTCCTGGTAAGAATTTGAGCTTGTTAAGCAGCTTGAAACAGTTGTTGACACTGTTATAATATGTTGTCTTATCTTCAATTAAGCACCTTGTAGCTTTCCAGTTTTTGGGATATTATAGCTGAAATCATGATAAGCTTTAAATATAGTTCACTGCTTTATGTATCACTTTGACTTGGAAGGAACCCTTGTGGAAATTGAGCAGAACTGTCATGTCTCAAAAATTGAAATTACAAAAGACATATATATATATATATATATAAAGACGGGTAAGGCTCAATGTTAAGAGGTGATAGCTTACTTGTTTTTACAAAGAAACAAAAACCTGCAATTGCAATTATTATTGAGATCACCATATCTGTTCAGTCACATATGTTTTTAGTCTTCTCTCTGTCTCTCTGTCTCTCTTTTTGAGAAAATGCTCTTTTTCCTCTTAAGTAAAGGCAAAAGATAAAGGATCATTATAGCTGATGTGGTAGAGGTCGTATGGGGTGAGGTGAGGGGGCACTTGAGAGACAGAGAAGAGTGAGAAGACGAAGTAATTGGTCACCTAGTTAGTTAAAAACAAACTGGCGTGAAGGGATTCATGGTGAAATGCTGTTCAACGAACTTGTTCATCTTTTTTCTGAAATTATCTGATTGTTTAAATTTCACCAGCCTGCTTCCTAATCTCCACTACTTTTTTGGGTCATCTTTCTCAGTGATACTTTCTGATTACTATGATTTGCCATTCAATGACATTGTCGATTGGCATAAGTTTGCGGTCGTACTGAAGGAGAAGGATGTATATGACCTAAAGCAAATTCTCAAGAACATCACACAAGAAGAATTTGTCACCTTGCATAACAATTTAGTAAAGGTGAGTAACATCTTTGAAACTTGATCCGGATTATCCTTTTGAGTATTTACACCCATCTTTCGTAGATAATGTGCCAGTGAATGTGAGAAGAAGCAAATTGCATCGCTAACTCGAGAAGAATCTATATCACTAACTTTCTTATGATTTATCTTCTCTTTGTCAGGTTCAGAAGCACTTCCAGTGGAATTCACCTCCTATCAAACATGATGCTTTTCATATGGTAATGTATGAACTCTGGCTGCGTCATCATGTCATCAAGTACTAAACCAGAAACTAGGAATACGATAAATCAAGTATAAGAAGAGCTTAAAGTTGTAAATAACTGTTTCTTTCTCCGCGTTTTTGGACGTTGGAGAGAGGTCCTAATGGAGGTAAAACCGCAGAGGCTGAGATCACGACAGAGTTGTTTCTTGTATTATTTATCTGATCTTTTTTGTACCTGATTCTTGTTTGTGCCACTGAGATGTTATATAGGTGTTATTTTCGTGTAATTTATTCATTTATTCTGTAGATGCAGTTGGGTTTAATCTGAAATGACTATATTTCTTTTTCATAGTCCGTTCATTTTACTACTTTGTTTTTAAATGTCATTTTTGGTTATAATACAAAGAAGGAAGCGAAAAATGAAACATCTAATCGCATGATTTGCCCTTCAAATGAGCTGGTCTTTAATTTTTGCTCTTAGAAATCGAACTAGTGGGACGTCATTGATGTCATAATATAGTTGTATACCCCACAAAAAAAACTATTTGTCATGAGGGCTAAAAAGTAAAGACGAACACAAACTGGCCAATAGTGCAAATGACTCCAAATAAAATGGGCCATCCAGTTTTCATTTGACAGACTGGTCCAGTCTTGGTCTGCTGGGCCTTAACTAGATAATCATCAAAAATTTTGATTTCGAAAGTCCTTTTGGTACAAAATGAATTTTTTAGCAGAGAGTGCTATCCTCCGGACGGACCCTATGGGTGTGAATCTGGAATTGTTGCGCTCTAATACTAGGTAGGAAATCCAAAAAATGAGGAAAAATTACACGGTTAAGCAAACATATACTAATTAATTAGCTAAAATAATTATAGTTTGAATTAATTCAGGCTCGCGTCAAACATCTAATTGTAATTACAGTTTGAGTTTTGTATTATTTGCGTGTGATTTATACAAACGTTGTGCTCAATTACACAAAATCCGTGTGCGAAACAAATTGAATAGTGAAATATACAAACGTTGTGAAATGTATAGCGAATTATACAAATGTTGTCCACCAACTGTAAAGTAAAATATAAAATGTTATATAAAAACTGCGAATTGTATAACGAATTATACAAATATTGCGTGAACTATACAAACGTTGTTATAGCTATAGTTACAAAATGTAATTACCCAAACTATAGTTATGAAGCATAGTTAAGCTTTATATATTTGCCATTTATGAAATTTTTTAAGAAAAAAGGGAAAACCAAAAAAAAAAAATGAACTTCACAACTCAAGAGATTTTAAAATAAAACACAAATTTTCTCTTCAATTTTGCCTTTCAAATAGACTGATTATTAAACATTTTCCTTTAGCAATCAAATTTATATCTAATAGGGTATACGTTCATAATTTATGGAATATTCTGATATGAAAATATAAATTAATATTTCATGAAAAAATTATTTATTACGAGGAACAAATATTGTAGGAAGAGAAGTGCAAATAATCATATATATATATATATAAAAGAGAATGTACATTCCGCCTACGTGACGCTCTCAGAGCTCACCAATTCATTTTAATTTTTGAATTTACACCTCTACCCTCCTCCTACCCTTTCACAACGACGCTTCGCCCCTCATAGCGATGCTTCGCCTCTGCTGTGCCTCAACATAAATTGTATCCTTTTTAACAGCGACCACATCCTAACTCCACTTCCTTCTATCCCCTACTCACGTCTCAGGTTTCTCCGCCGCTGCCCGTGAATTTTCACTTTGACTGTTGCTTTCGTATTGATATTGCTCACAGAAGTACTCCTTCAATTTTACAGAACGGATGATGTTGGAAACCTACAATTCCCTCTGTTGCAGATGTGGACTTTCAACTTACAAAACCAGCCCGCGCATTTTTTATCGTCGGTGGAGAGTATATTTTTTCAGTTAACGTATTTTTGATCGCCGACAGAGAGTATGTTGTTCCAGTAAGAGTAAGTAAATCTCTTTACATCTTGAGTATAAAAATCTCAATTGATATGTATTTCCCCTTTGAATTCATCTTGTTTCTTGATACGTATTGCCGAATGGAAGAAGTTGCTTCCTTGATGAGGAAGATGGAGGCACTTTATTGCCATCCTGATACAAGAACATACAATGTTCTTATTTTCCTTCATGATGGATTACCAGCTTTGTTTGACAAAATCAGTGAAGAACCTAGATTCTTAAATCACCATATTCCGTTTAGAAAAGTTAGTATCATATTCAAAACCCCACCTGGTAAGTAACAGGATAGTATATAAACTCTTTCAAAGCTGTTGACATTGTGATCATTCTACTTACTAAGCTAAGTCTGCTTATCCTTCTTCTTCTGCCTCCAAATATGGATCTCTGGGAGTTAATCATCAACCAGACAGATGTTTCTTTCATGCTGGCTAAGCACGTTTTCTCAAAAGAGGTTAATGGCGATACCAACCTGGTGCTCTCTCCTCTATAAATTCAAAGAGTTCTTGGCTCTACTCAGGATCAGCTGCTTTATTTCCTCAAGTCAAAATCAATTAATGAGGTCAATTCTCTTTGTTCCCAATGGAGGTCCGCTGGTTATCTGTTGCTAATAGTATTTGGATCCACCAAACGCTGCCTTTAAAGACTTCTTTCATTCAAATACTACTTCCTCCGATTCAATTTATTTATCTTACTTATTTTTAGTCTGTGTCTTTTTAGTGTTTTGAAAATTCTTTAACTTTATCACTTTTGATATATTTGTTTAGCTTGAGACCATAAGATTCAAAACTTTCTTTTACATTCTTAAAGTAGGTGATAAGTCAAAATCAGGAAAACAAAATTGAAACAAAGAGTATTTCATTTTCATGTTGATTGGCAACAGTTGATTTTTGAATTATCAAAATCTCTTTATACTGCTGTCTTCATAAGCCTCCAAACATTGTCATGTGATATAAGTACAAAATTTCTACAATTACTAATATGAAATTGAGATGTAGTTGATTATTTGTTTGATTGCTTGATCAATCTGTAGATGCTCTGATCCTGAATCAAGGTTAGTATTTATCTATTTTGATTTACAATAGTATTTTGAAACTTTATAATATGATATTTCGATTAATTATTAGACTTTTTACTCTTTTCTCTCTGCAATTCCATATACCCTCTTGATATGATCTCGAATCATATAAATATAAATGTTTTTGGAGTTAACTGTGTTCTCTTTCCCCAATCAAGAGGACTATCACTTGAAAACTCTATCATTACAAACATAAAATCAAACGTCAAGAATGTTCTATTCGATTTAGTTTTCATAACTATATATATATATATAAACATGTATATGATGTATTACATATACTTGCTATTTTGAATTTTGAATTTGTCGGTATGTATAAGAATTTTTTTCGCGCGGGTAATATTGCTAGTCTTTTTATAATTAATTTGGACTTAAAGCTCTTTCTATCTTTTTTGCATTTAATCTACAAAATCCTACGCATATAAATGGAAGGAATAAATATCTTAAATTTGTCAAAAGGAACGTGTAGCAGATAATTTGGACTTAAAGCTCTTTCTATCTTTTTTGCATTTAATCTACAAAACCTACACATATAAATGGAAGGAAAAAATATTTTAAATTTGTCAAAAGGAACGTGTAGCAGATAATTTGGACTTAAAGCTCTTTCTATCTTTTTTGCATTTAATCTACA
>JAPFFP010000008.1:4638403-4654407 GCA_026153255.1 Solanum medicagineum | reverse complement strand
GGTTACTCATAAATGTTTATGTAAAGTTATGACCTTTTGTAGGTTTTTTGGTATAATCATTTGATATCTGAAACGTAATGGTCTGACTAATCTTGAAATGTCCTTGTTTTCAGTTGCTCATAAATGTTTATGTAAAGTTATGACCTTTTGTAGCTTTTTCGGTATAATCATCTGATATCTGAAACGTACTGGTCTGACTAATCTTGAAATGTCCTTGTTTCAGTTTGTTGTTAAAGCTTCTGTGAATGGCTCAGATGAAATCAATGGAAAGATAGTAAGTAAGAAGGAAAAAGGTTTTTTGCAGATTGATTTTTCAGGAGAAAAGCCACCTACACCATTTTTGGATACAGTCAATTATCCAATACATTTGAAGAACCTATCCAAACAGGTAAATTCCTAATCAAACGATTAGAAAATAAGCCGTTTTTGGATTATTTGATCGATTTTTTATATGCATTTTTTTCGAATAAAAACAGGATCTTGAACAATTAGCTGCAGAACTAAGAGCAGAGATTGTGTATTCAGTGGCAAAAACAGGAGGCCATTTGAGTTCAAGTTTAGGTGTGGTGGATTTAACTGTGGCATTGCATCATGTTTTTGATGCTCCTGATGATAAAATTATATGGGATGTTGGCCATCAGGTGAATAAATCGTCATTCTTTTTATTTTTTTGCTTTTGGGACTAATATATTTGAGACGAGGGTCTTCCGAAAACAACCTCTCTACTTCTATGAGGTATTGGTAAGGTCTACCTACACTCTATCCTCCCAAAACCCCACTTGTGGAATTTCACTGGGTATGTTGTAGTTGTTTTTTAATAGTCAAAAACACACATGAAGTATCTTGTTTTTTTGAGTTCCATACTCGAACTATCAGTGTGCGAGTTTCCTACCTAAACTATCACCAAATGTTTACCGAAACACATCCAACTATCAATTCTTCCCTTTTCCTACCTGAAATATCACCATCATTCAGGTAGAAAAAGGGAACAACTGATAGTTGAGATGTCTCGATAAACATTTGGTAATAGTTCAGGTAGGAAACTTGCACACCTAATAGTTCAGATATACAAACAACAACATACCTAGTAGAAACCTACAAGTGAGATCTGGGGGGTAAAAATGTATGCAGACGTTATCACCACCTCATAGAGGTAGAGAGACTGTTTACGGAAAACCATCGTCTTAATGATAGTTCAGATATGGAACTCGAAAAAATGGGTACTTTAAATGTGTTTTTGGCCCTTTCTTTTATATGTATAGTGGAAATTGAAGAGAACAAAAAACTTCGCAGGCATATGCACACAAAATCTTGACAGGAAGGAGGTCTAAAATGCATACAATGAGAAAGACTTCAGGGCTAGCACCTTTTCCTAAAAGGGATGAAAGTGCTTATGATGCATTTGGTGCAGGACATAGTTCAACAAGCATCTCTGCTGGTCTTGGTAATATTTTCAGTCCACGACTTCTTCGCTGTTGTATTTCCTTTACATACTTGATTTTTCATATGCATATTCGAGCCGAGGTTCTATCAGAAATAACCTTTCTACCTTCACAAGGTGGAATAAGACTGCGTAAAACATCACCCTCCCTAGAGTTTACCTGTAGGATTATACTGTTGTTGGTGTTGATCTGGCCTAACTTTTGTGATCTCGCGGCTTCCACTAGGAGAAAAAGTTGATGAATCTCAAAGTACATTCGAAGTTTCTTTAAGTTCAATGATGTGTTGCAGGTATGGCGGTTGCTCGTGATCTTTTAGGAAAAAACAACCATGTCATTTCTGTAATCGGAGATGGAGCCATGACTGCAGGACAAGCATATGAGGCCATGAATAATGCAGGATTCCTTGACTCGAATCTGATAGTCATATTGAACGATAATAGACAAGTTTCTTTACCAACCGCAACCTTAGATGGCCCTGCAACTCCAGTAGGAGCCCTCAGTAGAACCTTAAGCAAAATCCAAGCTAGTCGTAAGTTCAGACAACTTCGTGAAGCTGCAAAGGTATATCTGGTTCATGTTTTCACCTATAATCATATTCAAGGATTGAAATTACTCAGAGATGTTAAAGTTCCGTTTTTCATGTGTGTGTTTCGTAGAGTTTAACAAAGCAAATTGGATCTCAAACACATGAAGTTGCAGCTAAAGTAGACGAATTTGCAAGAGGAATGATCAGTGCTTCTGGTTCCACTCTTTTCGAGGAGCTAGGACTATATTATATTGGTCCAGTAGACGGACACAATATCGAAGACTTGATCACTATTTTAAAGAAGGTAAAATCAATGCCAGCACCAGGACCAGTTCTAATTCACATTGTAACAGAGAAAGGAAAGGGCTATCTTCCTGCAGAAGCAGCTGCCGATAAGATGCACGGTAAGGCAATTGGAAATAAGAAGATTACATGTTATAAAATTTTGAAAAAAAAGTGAGGTTTTTCGTTTGTGATTTTTCAGGGGTGGTACAGTTTGATCCGAAAACAGGAAAGCAATTTAAGAACAAGTCGTCTACGCTTTCATATACTCAATACTTTGCTGAATCACTGATTAAAGAAGCTGAAAATGATGACAAGATTGTAGCTATCCATGCTGCAATGGGTGGTGGAACCGGCCTCAATTATTTCCAAAAACACTTTCCTGAACGTTGTTTTGACGTTGGCATTGCTGAACAACATGCAGTTACCTTTGCAGCTGGCTTAGCTACAGAAGGTCTAAAACCGTTCTGTGCTATCTACTCCTCGTTCTTACAACGAGGCTATGATCAGGTAACTAACAACATGAATGGTAACATTTGAAGCACTGTATCATACAAGTTTTGCATTTCCAGATTTTTCTACTAACATTGCATGATTGTAAAAAAGGTTGTGCACGACGTGGATCTTCAGAAGTTACCTGTCCGGTTTGCAATGGACCGAGCTGGTTTGGTTGGTGCAGACGGTCCAACACATTGTGGAGCATTCGATGTGGCGTACATGGCTTGTTTGCCTAATATGGTAGTCATGGCTCCATCGGACGAAGCGGAGCTAATGCACATGGTTGCAACAGCAGCAGCTATTGATGATAGGCCTAGCTGTTTCAGATTTCCTAGAGGAAATGGAATTGGTGCAGTTCTTCCTTTAAACAATAAGGGAATACCAATTGAGGTACAAAATCATTACAAATTCAACACTTTTTTTGTTCAAAACATCAACTTCAGCACTTTATCCAAACACGTAACTGTTTATTGAGAACGTCAGTTTCAATACTTGAATTTTGTGTTTCAACACTTGATGTCTTTGTCTATGTTGCAATATCGACAGGTTGGTAAGGGAAGAGTACTGAGAGAGGGCGACAGAGTTGCCATTCTGGGATATGGTTCGATAGTACAACAGTGTTTGGGAGCTGCAGACATACTAAATTCCCATAATGTAAGAGTAACAGTAGCTGATGCTAGGTTCTGCAAACCATTGGATACTGATCTTATTAGGAGATTAGCAAAAGAACATGAAATCTTGATCACTGTTGAAGAAGGATCAATTGGTGGATTTGGCTCACATGTGTCTCATTTCTTAAGCCTAAACAGCATTTTGGATGGACCCCTTAAGGTAAATATCACTATCATTCTCCGTTTGGTTCGACAAAAGTCATTTTTCGAAAAAATATTTTTTACATATGTTGTGGACTCTCCGGTCAAGGGTCTTCCAAGAACATCCTCTCTACCTCCAGAAGGTAGGGTTAAGGTCTACATACGCTCTACCTTCCTCATACTCTAATTATGAAATTATACTGAATATATTGTTGTTGTTACTATGCGGACTCTTCAAAAATATTGTTGCACTCATGTTTGATCCTCTTCCTTCCTCAGACTCCAATTATGAAATTACACTGGATATGTTGTTGTGTGGACTCTCCGAAAATGTTGTCGCACTCATGTTTGATCCTCCAAGAATGCACTACTTTTGGAGGATCTGACAAAAACCTAACAATGTTCTTGAAGAGTCCGAGTAACTTAGTTTTCTAGTGTTTCGTTATTAGAAATTACTCCCTCCATTTCATTTTACGTGTCTTGGTTTGATTGGACACAAAGTTCAATAAAGTAAGGAAGACTTTCGACTCTCAAGGTCTTAAACAAAAGATATGTTTGAAGTTTGAACCTTATGGTATCAAACATGTCACATGGGATGTTAGAGTTAAGGAGCTACCAAACATAAAACATGACATTCTCTTTTCATACCAACCGAAAAGAAAAGTAACTAAGACATAAAATGAAATAGTAAAAAGATATTTTCTTTTTTATCCACCAATTAATATCGGAAATCATCTTTTAGGTCTATGGAAAATGACTTCTGTCATGGCCTGCTCCAATCCCCTTACAAAACTTTCGTTATTGCGTTAACCATACATTTCACATGTTTCTACCAAACAAATTCAAAAATTATAAAAAAAAATTACTGTTTTTAATTTTTTTAAATGTTGAATATTTGCAGTTGAGGTCAATGTTACTTCCAGATAGATACATTGATCATGGTTCACCAGTTGATCAAATTGAAGCAGCTGGTTTATCATCAAGACATATATCTGCTACAGTTCTAACATTATTGGGAAGGCCAAAAGAAGCTTTGGTAGTAAATTAAATCTCTAAATCGAAAACGGGTCAGGGCAAACTCGGTGCACTAAAAGCTCCCGCTCTGCGAAAAAGAACTGAAATTCTCTAAACTATGTGGTAGTAGTGTATATTAGTGCCATTAATCATGTAGTGGTAATGTAGAAAAGTGTTGTAAAAATAAGAAATTATTGGTTTAATTTCAAGATATATTATAATATAAAGTGGATTTGACAAAGAGTAATCTGATTTTTTCCAATGTAAAGGAAAAATATTGCCTTTTGTAGACCATTTCAAATTCACAAACAAATAAATAGTTGGGAAACGGGCCAAACATGCCCCGAATCATTTGAAATGGAGCAAAAATATTCCTCTGTTGGGCTTTGTTCAAAAATGCTCCTTCGTTATATTTTTAGCTCAAAAATCCCTATTAGTTATATTTCTAGATAAAAAATATCCCCCTTTGACAGAAACGAAAAAGGGCAAAAAATAACCATTAATTATTAGAAATGAAGTAAAAATACAACTGCATAAGCATGCTGTTGTTGATTAACGTGCCTCCTTTAACTGCTTGATTTGGTTATGTCATTTCTATAAATTATTTCTTCAACTGTTACAGCTATGAATTTACAATATTGCCCCTAATTAATTTTTTTCATAAAAGCAGCTACCGATTGACGTGTCTGTTTATATATAGTAGTAATATTCTTCTAATTTGTCCTTTAAATTACTTTTGTTCGTAATTAAATATTTGTGTGTTTTATCGGAAAAATCGTGTGTTTGCAAACAAAGTAAGATTTGTAAGTCATCACAAATGGAGCATCAGTTCCGTGGTTCGACTGAACTCAGTACTTTCAATACAAAGCATGGATACATGTGTTAAAAATCACTAGCATTTCAACAACTGCAAGTCATGAAACATAATTTCGGTCAGTGCAAAGAGTTTTACATGTTGAACTCATCAAGTTTAAGTTCTGAATTTGCTTCTATAAAGGAGTACACCATGCCTAGTGCCGCATATTAGCTCAACTAACTTTGTATCAAGTGCTTTCTTGTTCAGCACTACTAAGCTTGATTGAAAACTATAGTGTAACACAAAGACTTTAGTCTAACGTCTAGTTTCCGAAGCAAGCAGCTAGACAACATATATATGGAGCATGCATACTTACAGGTCACCGACTGCACCATATCCTAATGACGAAGAAATACTCTTATCGACATATAAGGTAGCATCTATACTCAGGTCAGTCTATGTCACGGAGCGCTGGTGGTTCTGATTACAGGAAGATGAAGGCTTGAAGAAGGCTTTCTGCCATCTGGATCTGTTCAGGTGTACCGGAGATGATCACCTTTCCATCAGATTCTCCATGACCTGGATCTTGTAGGATGACTGTGGCTCCAGAGATCTAATCCATAACATCGAAAACAGATGCAATCAGCTAAACTTAACCTGCTGATAGTAATGCAAGTTCTATGACACCCTTAAAAGAAAAAACTTGGGGCTCAGAATCACATCGATTCATCCTAGTTCTCTTCCCTATCTTTTGTTACCTTCCCCTTTGCGTTCTGTTGCTCTCATCTGTTTCCCTCTCTTCCTTTTACTTTATTCTATTATTCCTTTCCTTTTTAGGAGGGTGTTGAATTTACCTCTTTCAGTCGAGTCAAATTGGAACCATTCTCGCCATAAACAGAATCAAATTTTTGTTTTGAAACATTTATCGTGACGGTTTTGTTTGCCGCCTCATTCTCATCCATCCTGCTCAGCCAATGAAAGAGCAAGAAACATCACAAAGCAGGTATATATAGCCTCCACGGAATAAGATCTAGCACATGTTTTCTTTGACATAAGTTTGCGCTTGTGGAAGACAGAATTGTCAGGTATCAACTTGTCTATATAAGACAACATAAGGAAAGAGTGGAAGGTCAAAAATACACCAAAAGTATTCCAGTTTTTTGAGTTTCATATCTGAACCATTAGATTTGTGAGCTTCCTACCTGAACTACCATTAAAAGTTTATTGGAACACCTCAACTCTCAGTTCACTTTTCTTATCTGAACGATGGTGATATTTCAGCTGGGGAAAGGGAAGACTTGATAGTTGAGGTGCGCTTTAATAATAGTTCATGATAGTTTTAGTAGGAAAGTGATCATATGATAGTTCAAGTAGGGAACTCAAAACAAACGTGATACTTCGACCGTGTTTTTGACCATTACCTCCAATAAAAAAGAACTAATAGTCGTATATGCCAGTCAGAATTCAAACCTTCTACTCTCAGGTCTACCATGAGAACTCTTCCAGCCACCCATGCTTTGTTTGACCGGCTTCCCCTTTTTGCTATTCAATCTATCCATGGACTGCACAATATATATTTTTCAAAAGTTAAATATCCCCAAGAGGCATAATAAACATCCCTAAGAGGTATTCTAGACAAAGCAGATGAGGAGGGAGTGAGCCCCATAACAAATAGGATACAGCTTACAAACCTGTTTGTCCTTGAGCAATTTATGAGGACCACCAAGATTTGGTCCAAAACCAAGGTGATCCGTTTGGTAAAGTGAAGAAAAGCTGGACAAGTTATCCGACTGAGAAGGCATACTAGTACCAAATTCAGGTTGACTGCTCTGGGAGCGCGAAGAACAAGAATAGTTTGTAGTTACTGCTCCTTCAGAAACCAAGCTAGAAAAGACCAACTCCCTCAGCCTACCAGTAAGTTGAAGAAGGGCACTCCTCACGTTATCATGCTCGCCAATGATCTGCAGAATAATGCCTTTATCATCCAGTGGTGAAAAAGCAAAAATGAACACAAGAATATCTTATAGTCAAAAGTTGCATTAAAGGGCATAATAACAAGAAACAATCCATATATGGGACAGCAATTATTTGTGATCAAGGTTTAGGTCACTAGAGTCATCTATTCTTGCTAGAAATTTGTGTCAGTAAAAAATGTTACTACTACTAGTACTCCAAATATTGCAACATGAACCATGAGAATTCATGTGCGCACAAACAGTAAAATCCAACTAGCTTGAGATTTAGGCATGGTGGTTGTGTGTAGTTAGTACATGTAAAAAATCAACTATAGACATCCATTTTGCAATGAAGAAACTACCTTAAAAGAAGAATATTAACAGTACGCTTAGGGATCATTTGGTGGTTGGTTCTGCAATTTATATGGTTGGCATGAGAAAACGCTGTAATCAAATGGCCTCATTAGTTAAACCAGCATCTTGTAAGCTTCCCAATTCAAGTTTAAAGACACTGGTTATGGGTAGTTGGAATGACTGATCTGTGACTTCATCTCAAACAGGAACAAGAACTCCCATGCAAGAACGGGAGACATTAAACTACATCCATGGAAAAACCTCGAATTATTGCAACTTGGATTAATGCAATTTACCTTAAGTTTCTGAACTTCAAATGCATGAACTTTGGAAGCACCAAAAGAAAGAACATTGAAGATAGAATTTAATTCTAGGTTTGAACTTTATCTAGCAAGATAAGTGTAAATATCATGGTTACAGTGACAAGTATGATGTGTGCAATTATCTGGATGTTGCCATAATTGAAGCAAGATAGACTTCTTGTTTTCCTTTTTATGAAATTGAAAGCAGGATGACATGTCACAGAAGCTTGAAAAAATTGAGAAGTTATCTATAAAACTACTATGCTCAGTCCCAAATAAGTTGGGGTCCGTGATATCATTTCGTCATTTAAGCTCGTATCATAATCCTAATAAATAAATAAATAAATAAAATAGAAGTAAAAAATATGTTAAACATATATATAAATAATACTTATAATAGAAGTTCTATACGAGTCCAAAACTTATCCTCAACTAGCAGATATCACCTATATGGATCTTTTTCTTCCATTGTGTCTTATCTTTAGCTAAGTTTGTATGGCACCAAGCAATTGCAAGTCTTTTGAGACCCGTTCCTTCCATGTAATTTTAGGTCTAACCCATCCCCTTTTAACACCTTCACTTACCATAGTTTCACATCTACAGACCGGGGCATCTATAGGTCAACAAAGAACATGTCTAACTCATCTCAAGCGACCTTCTCGCATCTTATCCTCAGTGTGTTCTACTTGCACCTTTTGATGGATGTGATCAATAATAATTGGTATTACCGCACATCCATTTTAGCATCCACATCTGCGCAACAATCATCTTGTCGATATGTTGGACTTTAGCAGCCCAATATTTACTACCATATAACATAGTCGATCTTATAGTTGTTCCAACGTCTATAGAACTTACCTTTCACTTTGGTAGGTAGCCTTCCATCACACGACACTCTGGTGGCACTTCTCCATTTCAACCATCCAGTTTCAATCCTATGAGTAACATTTATCATTCCATTCTCTTGTAACAACATGCCTAGATACCTAGATTGTTTGCATTTTTGCACTGCAATCCTACCTAGTCTCACCTCAACGTTTCTCCTCTCATGCTGACTAAACCTGTAATGCATGTATTCAGTCTTATTTCCATTTATCCGAAAACTCTTACTCTCTAACGTACTTTTCCATAGCTTTTGGTTGACACCTCTGCTAGTTACATCAACATATAATCATCCGTAAATAACATATACCATGGGAGCTCCTTGGATTGTATTGATTAGCTAGTCCATAACTAGAATAAAACAAGTAGGGAAGCAATGTCAATCCCTAGAGTAAACTCACTATTATGGGACTCAGGCCTAATAAGTGAAACAATCTTAACATGATCACCTACTGGTGTTAAATTATCTCAACCATATTTCTCTTCATACATAATAAACTACAGCCAATGTTTGATTAGTAGTGAATGAAACAGGTTCAAATAGGGATGGCAATGCGGCGGGGCGGGGCTAGTTGAGCTCAATCTGCAAAATTTTTAAACCGCTCCGTCCCGTCCCACATGAAATTTTTTTTCATTTTCAATCCACCTGCATAAGTTCTTTTATTTTTTTAATTGAATTTAATATGAAAAATAACGATTTTTTTTTCATTTTTCGCCAATTAACATCACAATAACTAATTAACCGTTTCTATTTAACATTTCAACAATTGTTTCTTAATAGCTAATTACAAGTTTCTAATTAACATTTCAACAACTAACAATTTACCGGACATGTATAGTTTAAATTTTAGAAAAGAAATTAAAATTAAAGTCAATACTTACTATAAAAAGTTTATATCTTTGATTTTTTACTAATTACAAAGATTTAATTTCTTCGAGATCCTATTTGGTTCTTTAAACCCGCAACCCTCCCGCCCCGCATTAATAATAAAAATAGTTACTGCAACCCGCCTCGCATCCACCCTCCCTGCATAGCTTTAAACCCGCCCGTACCCGCTCGACCCATTGCCATCCCTAGGTTCAAATCGAGAAAAATGGATAGTGGGGCTTCGTGTAGCCTACAACAACTAGCTTGGGGTTAAGTTATAGTTGTTTTAGTATTTAATTGCTACTACAAAATTTAGAAGTTATGTAACAATTAAGATTCATTTCACTTGGTTTTGATGTTTTGAATACAGCTGAAGTATGTAAACCACAAAGCCAGGAGTATGCAGACAATTTAGTTGTATTTGGTACATTATGATGAATATGCTTAAACTGCATTTGGTACATTTTAATGAATATACAGAGAACTTGATTATATAAAGTTAATCCACCATATCCAAAGTATAAGATCTTTATATTGTTCGGCACAAGTAAAACTTAAAGTTTCAAATACATGTGGTTAATTGTCGTCATAACTTCCTTATTTAAACCAGTATATGCTGATGCTCATAAAATACAATCAACCGTAACGAAACTCTTGATAAGACTTGAACATGTTTGCTATAACACCATTACAAGATACAAGTGCAGCAGGATTGGTAATACTTTTTTATTCCTAATTCTCCAATTTGAGATTGTTGTATTTGACATTTACTCATACATTTTACACTGTTCTTTTCTAATTTTCTTCTTGGTTAACATGGAGGCAAATTAAAATTTACTTATTTATAGCCAAAAAATACATTAAGTATAGAACTCTCACTAGTTTGATTCATAAAGATCAAAGCAGTAGTTTACGCTCATACCTGCACAATTTTGTCATTCTCTGCAGCACAGTTTGGAGCATTCTCTGCATCCAATAGCTGTACTACAACCCCCATCGCTGAACCTATATCTGATGAAACTATTCCCCATTCATCAAGGAGGCATTTAATTTCATGCGGCCCAACTAAAATTCTTGCACTTATTGAGTCAGCCTTAATGTGTCCGTGTTTACAGATAACTTCTACAGCTCTTTCAAACACTCGAACTGTGGCAACTTGTGCAGGCGAGTACAATGGCTTCCGGGTCTAAAGAAGATCTCAAAACAGTTAGAGAAGACAGCATTTGTAAATACCTGTCAAAGTGTCATCAATGAAGCACAAAGGAAAAAATTGCATGACTAGAAGTTAAATAATGAGGAAGCAATGATAGTCACTGAACTTCAAGCGAAGATATGGTAGCCACACGCTCTTTTGCCCGTGTTGCTGGAGTGGAGAACTTTATAGAAGCTCCAGTATCATTCTCTAGAGCTTTGACAATATTGGCACCCTTACCAATCACACCTCCAGCAGCAATATAAGAGCAAAGCAATCTAAAGACTACTTTTCTTTTAGCACAGTCAGCATCCAGATTCAAAACTCTATCAACATCGGATGACAATGAATGGGCTACTGAAGAATGATTGACGGCACTTCTTGGTAAAGGTTGCATTGAGGATTTGGTATCCATAGGAAAGTCCGCTGGTTGATCATGGGATGCTCCTTTTGAAGTAACGTGGGCTGTAAATCTCTCAGCTGGCAAGCAAATTTGAAGACGCCGAGAAACATGAACTATTGCTTTCTTTACAGCAATCATTACACCCATTATCTGCATTTAAACGAATCAAATGCATATTTTCCCCTATAGAAAATCACTTCATTTGCCACATCTGAATGTATCTCAATATTCCATCAAACTTGGGAAAAAAATATGACAGAGTAAGGAGTTCCTTTCTGATTTGTCAACATACTCTACACTACATGAGACATAAACCAAGTTGGCAAAAAGAAATAATGCCGTAAGAACAAAAGAAAAAAAGGAACACAAGAAAATAGTATAAAAGGATGCAAAAGTTGTGACATGCTTCTCCAACACTGTCTTTTCCTTTGAGAACAAAGAAAAAGCCCATTTCCAGATCTAGTAACCCCTTCATTTCACCTCAACAAGTAATAACTGTCTTTCCCAACTCCCACGTCAATTCACACTTTTTCCTCCATTCTTTTTCATTGTTGCTTTTTGGTGCGGCTGTCAAACATGCGGCAGCTATATCAGGGACTTTGATTTACCTCAAAGATTACTAAATTTACCATATTCCATCTGCATCCCACTGTAAGGCAAGAGGTCAACGGGAGGAATCCTTCCATCAAAACCACACTTTATTATCATTCTCACCAGACTCTAATGAAAAGATTAGCACCATCGATCTAATATTTCATTTTTTTTCTAGTCAACTTTGTTAGCAGTAAACACATTACACTAACTTGTTGAAAGCTGTTTGAAACGTCATTACAATAACAAAACCTCAATCTTACTAGTTGGCACTTCTGAAAAAAAATCTTCTATATTCGTTCCAAATTCTCAAGCTTTATAAAGTAGGGGTAAGGTCTGCATACACTATCTCTTCCCCACGCACCACTTGTGGAATTACACCAGGTATGTTGTTGTTGGCTTGTTGCCGTTGTTATCTTCTATATTTCATTCTACTCTATTTCATTTCAATACTCGAAAATTTGTGACAAGTTAGGAGTTCTCTAAGAGAGTTCTTTCAATAGCAAACACATTAAACTAACTATTGAAAGCAATTTGAAATGTCAATACAACAACGACGCCTCAATCTCAAACCAGTTGGAATTTCTATATAAATACTCTATATTCATTTTCTATTTTTATGAGGTAGGGATAAAGTCTGTGTATACTCTACTCTCCCCCTACCCCAGTAGTCACTTTTGGGATTCCATTACTACTTGTGGAATTCCATTAGGTATGTTGTTATCTTCTATAATCATTCTACTCCATTTCATTTCAGTACTCAATAACTTGTGACAATCACTAATCGAACGAAAAGACTAATGCCAACATCTCCAAATAGATAAATTCCCTTACCTGAATCAATTCTTCTTCTGGGTTAGCACAAGCTGGAAGCTGCTCTTTCGTCAAAACCTTAATCTTAGCACCTGTACTTTTCCTTATACCATCCACAATTACGCCACCTTTCCCCATTAAAGCTCCAATTTGACCAGAAATTGCAAGCAATCTACACCCAACTGCTCCACCATTCCCTTCCACCTGCAAAACCCTTTCATAAACCCGAATCAACCCTTCTTGTGCTCTAGAAACTTCCAGTAACTCAACCTCCTCGGTACTACCGTCATAGCTTATCCCGATTTTCCTATCTATAACTGAATCCCCAGTGATGTTCACAACCCGTTCATGGCAATTGGGTAACGGTTCTTCAAACCGGATTCTGCACCCGGTTTGAGCTTCCAGCTGCCTAATTAAACCTCCAGAGTTTCCTATCACTCCGCCAGCTGTGCTGACGTGGCAGAGTAAACGGAAATGAGCTTGACCCGGTTGGAGTACTGTTGTTGTATCTCCTCCGCCGCTGCTTCCGCTGGCTCCGCCGCCCCTTTTGATCGGCGGACGGTGGTAGTTTTGGTTGCTCATTGATCGCCTACCTTGAGCTTTTTCAAGTGACCAATTTTGATAAAATTGTGTTATAGAGATAGTTTCTATGTCAACTAAACTCCTAAGCTTTTCGCCGGCGGGAGGAGGAGGAGGACGGCGGTGGCTGCTGACAAAAAAGTGTAGTGGTGCTAAAGAAATGTATTAAGAATCTCTCTGTATATGTGGTTTTTTTTTACGCCGGTGTTCAGTGAATTTGAATTTACATCAGAAAATTAAACATTGGGATAAAATGCTCCATATCAAAATGATTTGCATCCAAAGAGATTTGAATTCGAGATTATTTTTATTTTTTAAACATAGTATTTGATATTCATATTAATGTTTGATTAAATTTAAATTTGTCTCGATAAATCTTACGTTGAAAGAAAAATATTTTCTAACAAAGACAACTTCATATTCGAGACTCAAATCGAAATCTCTTATTGAACATGAATGACTAACTTTGCAAGGACTTTAGTGTGTGCTCGAGTTTTCCTTTTGCATTTTAAATTACAACTAACAAGTAACTACTCCAATTTTATTATATATATATGAAAATAATTTACTTTACTTATATCTTTTTATTTTCTTGAAAATATAGACAATTTATAAATATATTTTTTAATTTCATTTCAATCGGCATTTATATCTGTTAAATTGTAACGTATACAATTAGATAGTTAAACTTGTATAAAATGAAATAATTATACTTATTCTATGTGATATAATATACACACGATGTTATGTTGGATACATATTTTTCATATAAAATATTATATGAGATGAACGTGTCTATTTAAATTCTTTTATATGTATATAATAAATAATATATTTTTTGATAAAATTTGACTCTTAACACTAAAATATAGTAATTTGCTTTTTTCGTCCATGGTCAATTCCATCACTACGTATTTTTTAACCTAAATTTTAGATATATTTTTTTTTAGGTGAGATTTTCGAAGTTTTTTTTGGAAAATTTTTCAAAAATTACTCTTCTTCTTAATTTGATATTAATTTTTTCTAAAATAACTTAGTTAGCATTTGATTGTGAATTTTCAGTTAAATTTTTAATATTTTTTTAAAATATTTATTTGACTATAATAAAATTAAATTTCAAATATCTATTTGACTATAATTTTGGGTAAATTTTTTAAAAAATTTCTTTAAATATATGTTTGAACATATATAGATTTTGAACTAAATTTTTTTAAAATTATCTTTACATAACTATTTAACCATAAATTTTATATTAAAATTTTTAAAAAATTTATTTAACCAAATTCTAAAAATTTGTCTTCAAACACTGTTTCACACCAAATTTTGAGTAAAATTCCACTTTAATTTTATCACAAATCAAATTTTGTTCTAAATAAAAAAAATGTTTGACTTCTTTACTTTGTTTTCCTTCATTTTCCATAGTGTCAAAAATGTTTATCCAAACACGGCATTAGGCTTGTAATTGTTTGCTTTGACAGAAGATTCCCTTCACTTTTTTGGTGGAGCCATGCTTATTTGCTTCGTGACTAAGGCTTATAATGTATTTTATTGATCGATTTGGTGTGATTATTTTATTATTTTAATATATTTTTTAATTATATTTTTATTTATTATTACGTAATAATAAAAGATGATATAATCTATTCAAAAAATTTGTTCATCAATAATGTAATAGTTAATACTTTGTACTTAACCTTTTTCTTTGGCATAAAAAATTGCACTTAAGAATGTGATTTAACGAATAAATATCTAGATTTCGTTTTTTATTCATATAAGTTTTGGTGGATAAAATTTAAGGCACAAAATGCTAAAAAAAGTAAAAGAATCTGAATTTTTTCTCTTTAGCTGCCCCTACTACTTCCTCATTTTTTATAATTTCAATAATATTTATACACTTTGATTGTATCAAATATTAATCTAAGAGTCTTTTCGCTGAAACATTGCATATTTCTTTTTGATGCTTACAGAGTGTATATATATATATTATTCTAATGATATTTAGGAGTAAATGAGTAGCACTTATATTAAACTACTGTTTCTTCATTCTTGATACCATCAAAGTTTATATGCTCTAATAATAGCAAGCAAGGAAGCAATAATTTTTTATTTGAAGCACTTTGTGCTTATGAGATCATTAAAATTTATATACTTTAATTAGAAAGAAGAGTAACTGAATAGTATTTTTATTAAAAAATTGCTTCTCTCATCAAAGTTTATATACTTTAATAATATCAAATAATAATTTAATCGTGTTTACCTCTTTTTTTTGGATACCATACAGTTATATACTTCCACTGTATCAAATGGGTGAATAGTTAAAAACAAAAAGATAAAATTAATACATAAGGTCCAAGCTTGTAAATAATTTTTTGTTTTAAGGGTACAAGTGTTCTTTTACCTATATTAGACATGTAATATGACCTACTAACCAATAAAATACTTAAATACCATAATTTTATTTCAAAATCCCACATCAACATTATTAAAATAATCAAAGCTAACCCAAGTTTTTCTTCCCTTTTCATATTGTATTCTTGTGATAATTTTGAAGATAACATAATAAATTCTCCACATAATTATCTTGTCTTATTTTGTCACAAAAGAGTCTTTTCACCTCTTTAACCTTGTCCCTGTATATTTCACCCTCTTGTTCAACGAGTGCCAACCTCAGTGACTCAGCCACCGAGTGACGAGT
>JAPFFP010000008.1:4606203-4629728 GCA_026153255.1 Solanum medicagineum | reverse complement strand
TTGTATATTTCTAGAAAGGATTAAAAAAAAATTAAAATTATGTTAAGTTTGATACAAATAATTAATTGTATGTTAATAATAATTAACAAGTCAAATTATTAATTTAATAGTAATAAAAATAAATTGCATTATTAATGCATATAAACATATTAACTTCAAAACAAAAGGGTCTTAAAACATAAAGAGTCAAAAACAAAAGAAAGATCATAATTAGCGGGCATAATTCAACATCAATTTCATAATTCCTAAACTTTTCATGTTGATTTTATTACTCTAATATTATTAATTAATAACAATTAAAGTTCTTTTGGCAAATATCCTTTTCATATACCAAACTAAGAAAAAAAATATTCACTACAATTGATTTTTTTTCAAGTGCCCTAGAATTTCGATAATTTTTGGTTTGAAAAAAGACTAGCTCAAACAACAAGTCCAAGATCTAAAAAATTCTTTAAGAAATATTCACACCTTCCCATTTTATATATATGTGGCGTTCTGTTTTTTGAGATTTAAATTGTAATTTTTTTCATATTGCTGACACAAGAAGAGTTGCGATTTATAATATTTCTTATTAAACTTTGAATATTTAAATTTTAAATATTGAATTGATATACATTATCTAAATTAGCTTTAACTGATCGAAAAATATCACATAAAATAGAATTGATAAACTATTTATTCATGGAGAAAATACATCCTATATGGACTCAAATTCTTGTTTGGATTGGTTAGTGTTATGTCATAATTTTACCCTAATCATCAAATTAGTTGGATAAATAATTCCCCAATTTTAATTTTACAATTCACTCAACATATCCAATTATTATTTTATAAAGACTTTTTCTTTTTCTTTCATAGATTTTCCAAGTAAAGGTTCAACTCTTATTTCTAACAAAAGCAAATGAACTAGAACCAGCTAGGCATGCGGACATTATGAGCAATTATCATTGATTAAAGCACATGTTTTTAAAGTTAATTTATCTAAAACGAAACAAAATCATGATTTTGAATTAGAAAACACTCAATTTGTTTAATTTTGTCACTTGCTTGTTGTAATAGTTCACCCCATAGTGATATTGTCTGTGATATTGTCTAGGTCCTCACAGTTTTAAAATGCGTCACTAGTAGGTAAAGTATGTTTACTTATATACTTAATATCTCTCCTGTGTTTTATCGATGTAGGACTTCTATCTAAAGATGGATTGTTACATAAACTCCCTCTATGCACTCTAGACTCAACACTGAGGTTTGTCCCGTCTTACTGGGATTCGCCTAAACTCAGTTGAACTCTGACCAACATCGACAAGGCTGACACAAGAGTGGCTCCGATACCATCTGTAATAGCCTAGTCATATTGTCCGCTTTGGACCTAGGTTCTCACGGCTTTAAAATGTGTCACTAATAGGTAAAGTTTGTTTACTTATATACCCATCATTTTTCATGTGTTCTGCCGATGTGATACACCAAGGAGTGGCTTATAAGTCAATAAAACGAGCAAAACTATTGAAAACTCAATCAAATTTCATATGAAAAGTCTGGCAGAAATGGTTCGACGAGTATATACTAGTGGCACATTTTTTTTAACCATTATTCTTAAATATAAGTTTTATCTCTCAAAGAATAATGAAAATATATACTAGTGGCACATTTTTTTTCTCTAAATTAATTCAAAATTTTCTTTGCACGAGGGACTTGATCTAGTTCTAGATTTATTTCCCTCAGGGATTTTATTTTCCACAAAATCTACTTAATACTTACAATTTGGATTATAATTACAATGTACTTTTGTTTTCTTTTGACTTAATCCATGTAAAAGGTAGACATAGGAATAATTAAATGAAGCGCTTCTTCTGAATGGGCCTTAAATGATATAAAATTAAATTAATCGAACTTTAATAAGATCGATGAATATCGAATAGATAATTAAAAAAAATAAAAAGACACTTGTAATAGAAAAATCAAAACCAACCACTTGCTAGTCTTATAGGAGATGAAATTCAAAAGATTATTATTATTGTATAGTAGAGTAGTCCAAATTTTATAATAGGTCAAAAAGAAATTAAATTGATAGAATAATCATAACGATTTTGATTTATTGTTTGAGATGGTGATAATTTATATATATATTTGATTGATTATTAAAAATATCAATGTTCAAATAAAATAATGTAAATAAAGGTTGACTTATTTGCATTTGGTTTTCAAGAATCCAAACAAAAGTATGTTCAAGATTAGGATCTTAATTACCAATTAAGTACGTAATCAAGAACCTCCCAATTGATTATGACAACATCATTGAGTCATTTCCATCAATGATTAATATTTTGATATAATCCAAATAGATTTAAGTTATATATGATAATATTATTAAAACTTATTTTGTAACATTATTAATTATAAGTGAGTCGATTAAAATTTAAACACATTGTATAGCAAGGGGGTTGGACTACACCTAGTCATTCTTTCATCCAAGTTTTAAGATATTTACTTAATATGTATAAATAATAAATTTAAAATAGAATAACTTAGATGATTTAAAATTTTGAAATTTCATGATTAAACATTAGGTAACTATTACTTAATTATGCGTAGTAACTTTAAATGAGATCTTAGCTTGGAAGAGATTATTAATTAATTAATAGTTCATAATTTGGTTGGTTTTATGAGTACAACTACCAGAATGAACTAATAAATCATTCATTCTTTTATTGTATTGGCTATTAATTCTTCATCATAAAAAAAAGTAACTTATGCGTGTATCGAAGCAAGATGATCAACCAAGAACACGAAGTTCATCTCAAAATTCATTTTATTTGCTCTATTAGTCATAATATAATCATGTGCAATAAATACGAACTACAAAGTAAAGTTTCACAATCTAAGTCGTACCTATTACAGAAGATTATTTCAATATTTGGTGAAGATCACGTTCTTCTTCGTAGAAATCTACTATCATAGTTCTTCACAGAGAAGAAGAGAATTTGTTTTATTCTACTTCTGGGAGATCGATATCTCTTTCTAAAAATTTACGTTCTCTTCTTTTTCGGGTCTTATTATTATTATTACAATAAATATGTCATATCTTTACATTTATTTAGTTAGATACAAATATAGATTGATCAACGTGAGTGATATATTTTCAATTTCCAACTTACAACTAAAACTTATATACTCAATTAACAACAATTGTCATTTTTCAAATTCTTTATCAAATGACGGCCAAATATTCAAGACCATCCCCTTTGGTGTCCTTAATTTGCAATTTCTTGATGCTTCGGATAGTCGAGGTATAGGCGTGTAAGTTAGTTCAAAACCACATATAATTTTATGAATGTTAATTATTTTAATTTCACTAATTAATGCAATGTATAAGATATTCTCATTACACCACAAATTTTTTAAATATAATTAAACCCTTTTTACTATTATGTATAAACATGTAATTAACTTAAAAGCATATCACATGTAGTTTCTAATGATGAATATGATCTTAATTCATCCTACATATTAGTATCAAAATGCAATGTATAACAAGAGATTCATTGTTCTAGAAATTCCATTAACAAACTAAAAAAGCTTCTTTAAAAAAAATAATTAATTAATCCCATTCACGAATCAATAATTTTTTTATGAAGAAATATAATTTTATTCATAAACAATGTGGATACAAATCTGTTTTTTTGCTTGATTCTTCTCTCCTGAGATGAGATTTTTCTATGATTCGAGGATCATTAGTAGTGTAATATGAATCTATGATTCAAGCAGTGTTAGTGGCGTACTATGATTCGAGGGCTATTAGTAACGTATTTTTCGAACATATGATAATGTTGACCTTCTTAAACTATATCTTGATCACTCAAATATCCCTAGAATTTACGAAATCTAACCAATAATTTTTTCCCTTTTTTTACTAGAAAATTAGCATTCCAAAAATTGCAAATCAAAGGAGACAAGATCTCTTTGATTTTCCAATGATGTGTCCCAACATACCTACGAAGATCCAAAAGTAAGACTATAACTATGTTGACTATTTTGGACGTGCCTCGAGATTTGTTTTCAAACTTATGAAATCTAATTTCAAAATAATAAGATAATATATGTAAAACATGTTGATACTATTAGTATAGTTTAATAAGTTTATTATTTAAAATATATTTTAGTCGCATTTATACATTTATAAAGTTCAAATTTTGAGTTTCTATACAAAACACGTAATTACGTTATGTGCTTATATCAAATTAATAAATATTTAATATGAATTTATACATAAACTTTTAGCACTTAATCATGGTTAAGTAACATGCATTCTCAACTCATTAATCACCAAATAACATGATTTGGTGTAACCACCCATTGTGGACAAAATTTATCATCAATTGATACTTGTCACTTAGAAAATTGTAATATCTCGGTCAGCAAACATATCCATGTATATATACGACATGTTAAATTCCTTTCTTTTTTTTCATGTATCTACTTTTTAACAAAAAATTCTGATTCCATCACTAATAACATGGTACAAAAAATATTGTATGCCTAAAACACCCTTCAAATTCTCTAAAATTTACATCACAAGTTAGTTGTGTTCGTTATTTGATATTTTCCCCGACAATACACACAGCATTAGTTACGCCAAAAATCAAGAAATTTCAACTCCAACGGCTGAGATCTCATCAACGAAAAAATAAGTCATGAATGTTTAAATCAAACGGCTAGGATTCATCAACCTAATAAAAAATAATAATTATATATTAGAGTGAGTTTGATAGGAAAGAAAATATTTCCCAAAAAAATGTGAGTTTCTTACTTATTATCTAATTTTGATAAGAAAATAAAATAAAAAAATATTTATATATAATATAATAAAATACTATGGGGTTCGGGGGTGGGGTCGGGGTTGGATGTTCAAGAAGGAGATAAACAATTGGAAATGATGTTTATGAAACTTGTTTTTCATACTTGATTGAGAAACTTGCATCCAAAACATTTTGATTGAGAAAACATGAAAAAATATCCGTAAGGCGAGGGTCGATGAGAAACCATCTCTCTACCTTCCAAGACGTGGGTCACTACTAGAAATAACTTTTTTTCACCGTAAATCAATGAAAAATTGTATCATACAACATGTTTTTTATTTAAAAGTCATTTTCCATTGAACCAGTTGCCTCTCTATCTCTATGAGATATCAGCGGTAAGGAGTGCGTATATTTTTATCTTTTCCAGATCCACTTATGAAATTTCACCGAGTATATTATTGTTGTTATATTTTTCATTAAGCCAGTTCATTGAAAAAAAATACATGTGGGGAAACAAATTATTATCGCAATATTGAAAAGCTTTCTAATTTTTTTAATGTAAAAATAATATTATTTGGCTTCAATTTATCATATAAATGTAAGTAAAACCACACATAATAATATTCCAAGTACCACTTAGCCGGTTTTCTCTCTATTGCCTCTTCTTCAACCTCTCTTTTTAAAATTTCTTTCAAAGAAAAAGAATCACAACTTCTCTAAGATATACCATTTTTCTCTTCTTCTTCTTCTTGGAGGAGAAGAATTAATTAATCATGATTCAACCTCAAATGTAAACCTTCATAGAATATATTCTAAATTCTTCTAAATTCCTTCATTCAAAGCCAAATTCTTGAATTTTAGAAGAAGCTTCTTATATTCATTCCATTTTGTGTTTCACACAAAAAAAAAAACATCTCCAAAATATACCATGGAAGGTTCTTCCCTTTCCTTTCCCTTCCCCTTTATCTTAATCATTTTGTTGAGTATTTACAATAAACCCCAAAATTTTGAACATTTTTCACATACGAATAGAAAAACAGAGGTGGATTCAGAATTTGAAAAAATGAGTTTATGATGTGTCTTTTCATACTTTCTGTATTCAACTCTAGTTATTTCTATACATACATATAGAAAAATAGAGATGGATTCAGAATTTGAATGATGAGTTTTACGATATGTTTTTTCATACTTTCTGCATTCAGTTGTAGTTATTTATGAACATATAAACAAAAAAACAGAGGTGGTTTCAGAATTTGAATGATGAGTTTACGAGGTGTTTTTTTATACTTTCTGTATTCAGTTGTAGTTATTTTTATAAATACAAATGGAAAAACACAGGTGCATTCAAAATTTGAATGATGAGTATATGATATGTTTTTTCATTCAGTTCTAGTTATTTCTGCACCTTCTAATCGACCTGAAACAATATCACACGAACTTCCTTAGCTTTTTCACTAAAAACAGAATGAACTGATCTTGTTTTTGTTTCTACGTTGAAAAGAGACTTCTTGAGCTAACGAAGAAGCACTTTGATAAACAGACTCGATCTTAGACATATAATTACTCCACTAAACTTATTTTCTACTTAGAATTATGAATTCAGAACATCGTATTTATTGAAATTTCGGTAATTTTTCACATATATATTTTATTTCAATTTCATAATTTATTTATTTTTATAGGTGAAAGTGTTGTGCAAGTACCAAAAAATGAAAAGGAACAAGAAGAAGTAGAAATAACAATTTTCGGTCCAACAAATGGGAAAAAAGATAACGACCAGTTATCACCAAGAGCAGTATTGGAAATTCACATATCAGGCACATCGGATTCCGATAACAGCAGTATCAGCAGCGGCGAAAGGAGCCGGAGCTTCGGTTCGTCTCCGTCTCCCGACGCTGAAAAAGCAGTCGTCTCCGGCGGATCTGTCGTCGGCGGCGGCGGAGAGGAAACAGGGCAAGGGCTGAGATTTAAGATTTTTTTGGATCAGATGAAGAGAAAATCGATTCGGAGATTATCGGCGCTACCATTGTTAGGGGGATATGAAAATTTACTAGGGAAGAAGAATATTAAGAGGAAATTGCTGTCGAGAATTCGAAGTGCTGAAGAAGACACCATTGATTGCCATGATTTTGTTGTTCCTAAGCCATCATGGAGGAATTTTACCTTCGATGAACTTGCTCAAGCTACTGATAATTTCACTCCAGGTAAATTTTTAACTGCATTAAAATTGTCATCATACATGAGAAATCAATATCGAATCGAGAAATCGAATTAATTTTATTTAATTTGATTTTTTGATATATATATACACCCCTAATAATTTGAATTATGATATGTGCTCTGTTTCAAGCGCTTTCATATGATGGTATTTGTCTCATTTTACATTTTACATGATACTCTAATTATTTTATTTTATATATTTTAATTTGATCAACAATGAAGTTTAAAAAGATTAAAAGTTTTTAATTTGTCTTAAAATAAAAAATTTTGTCAATTATTGATTTGCTTTTTTATATTGTGAGATCTTAAGTATGTTATTTAATATTGAAGTAAAGTATTAAATATAGAAAGTAATATGTCACATATCATATTAAATATATCATGTGTAATACTTAAGAAAAAGTGACTTATTTTTTTATAGAAAAATTTTAACGTAATTGATGAAGTTATTGTAATATGCTGTGAAAATAAGAACTATATAATAAGACTATGAACAATAATTTATAGCTTGATTTGAATTTTTAATTATCAGACATAATGAAAATTTAGTGCACTGAAATATTTTTTTAAGCAAATAAAAATGACAAAAGAAGTAAGATTTAATTTTTTTTTCCAGTTTATTGATAGGTAGACTACTTTGGTTTTATCATAATTTTTAATTATATATTTTATGGGTTTTTAAAAAATTGTTTTTGCTCAAAGGTGTAGGTACCTTTCTTTGAAAAATTGCTCTGTTCAATTGGTTCTTGGGATGCTAAAAACCATATTGGAGCAATAAAATGTAGACCTTTTTTCTACTTTTAATGAAAAAACAAAGAAATTAATACTGTTTTATTGCAGCATTTTTGTTTTACTTATTAAAACTAGCTCAACGATAAATAATAACATACCTAACGAAATTTTACAAGTTGAATCTGCGGAGAATAAAATAAATGTATTTTATCACTATTTCATAAAAATAAACAAAATGATTTCCAAAAAATCTTTATCTCAACAATCTCTCTAATTTATAAAGATAAAAATAAAATTTAAATAGTTTTTATTATCTTCAGACTTACTTATAAAATTGTGTGGTACGATAGTAAATGCTAATTAAATCAAATGAAATTCATCTGGAAGAAATTTAAATTTTTATTATTGTGGGGTTACTAAAAACCCAAAAAGTTCATTGCTTTTTATAACGTGGAACAGTTGGATGAGGGTTATGACCATTAATTTCTTGAAAAAGACAATACTTTAGTACTATTCCACCCAAAATTTTGAATTCATTAAAATCCTTATCCTTCTAAAAAATCATAAAATTTTCAATTATAATTAAACTTAGTATATACATACTCTCTCTGTCCCATTTTATGTGACTCTTTGATTTGGTATGGTGTTTAATAAAAAAAGTAGGACTTTTGAAACTTATGGTCTAAAATCATTATGAGAAATTTATGTGGTTGAGATTCATTTCATTAAGGATAAAAGAGGAATTTTAAGCCAAAATTAGTTAGAGTAAGGTGATATTTTTTTTTGAACGGACAAAAAAAGAAAGGGTGTCACATAAAATGGAACAGAGAAAATAATATTTATAACTCATTTTTATTAACAAATGAATTTACTTGCAAGTTTAGGAGAAAAATATTGAATCATTTTAAGATCGACCTAAATGATTTGGAATTGTTTATTATTTTTGAGTCAAAAGTCTTATAAAAACAATCTTTACTTCTAAGATAATAAATAAAATTTATAGTGATTATGTTGTTATTTTTGTTTGTTTTGATCCTATCTCCAAATTACTTTCTTGATTTATGTCGCATCAAATTTGCAAACAAGTGAACCATGTGAAGTTGTGCCTAATTGTATATTAAATTTCATTTTCTTGAGGGTTCGCTTTAACATGTCATGTTTTACCTTTTTTTCGGCACCTTATCAGTTTAGAAGCATGTCAGTCTTTTCTTTTCAAATCCAACTTCATCGTCCCATTTCTCGTCATAGGTGTCACATGTAAGAACTCAACGCGACTTAAGCATCTTACTCTCTGTCATAGGCATCATATTCATCAAAATAAAATAATGAAATATTACCCTTCTTCGAATCCTATTAACCCAAAATGCTATGTGTACTAAACTGTCTTTCAGGCCTAGACAGGCATGGAATACATGCAGACTACTTTTTTGTGCATTTTAAGGGCGCATGCTATTGTCTTTATTAAAAAATAAGTTCACATTTAAGTTTAGTTTTTTATTGTTGGGTTCTTGGGGAATTCAACTACCCCACATTCTTGTTCAGTAGTCAAAGCAGCCTAGTACTTGATCTTAGAGACTTTTCTTTGGTCCATGGCAGAAAAGTAAAACATGGTCTGCTCAACGTTTTTACTACTAAATTAAAATTGATAGTGACTTGTGGGAACCACCATTAAAGATCGTGATGAGGTGATAAAAAATTAAACTCTGATTTAAATCGTAAGTATTTGTATTTAGTATAATCTTATAAGACAGAATTTGTTAAGGGCATAATGTATACAGACTTTACTCTTATCTTGTGAGAGTAAGAAGGATATTTCAATAGAGTCTTGGCTCACGGAATGAAGAAATAAGGGGCATGTTACCACCCAAAATAGATTTTCTAAATTCAAATTTAAATTAATCTAAGTTTTAAATTAATATAAAACCAAAAGTGGGAAACCCAAAAAAGAACTTGTGTGGACCCCTCGCTTAACAACCAAAACAAATGCTTAGAAGTCTCTTTTTATTCATTTTGAAAAACCCCTTGTTATAATTTTAAACAAATTCTATAAAAATTTTGGATTTTTTTAAAACAGTTTCTCTATCTCTATGAGTTAGTGATAAAATCTGCGTACATTTTACCTCCTAGACCCCACTTGGATATGTTGTTATCGTCTATAAAACCTCTAAAATGTAATATTATTAGTGGCAAAAAAGTAATCTTTGTCAAAAAAAAAATGTGAATATGAATCCTTGAGAACCATGCCTAGGAAAGAGTGACCATGAATCCAATTATTTTTTCTATTATTGTCTATGGGCCTTGATGTTTCATTTTTTCCCATCAGATTTGAAAGTTCTGCTTTAAGTAAGGCCTAGTTGATGCAGCTGGACTGCTGGAGCAGCTGCACATGCCAGCAGCTTCTTGCCTTTCTTTATTTGTCGATAAAGGTCGTATTCGAGTCAGCTTACATGCAAAATTACTATTTAGTCGAATTACCTCTTACCTCTTACCACACACAAATATCTGATAACTCTACCATCAAGGTTTACGTAAATGGGAAAAGAAATTTACTAGGTAATTTTTAGTGCAGAAAGGTAGAAGGACGGGCCAATTATATTAAGTTTCGAGTCACACGCCCCTAGCCTCTGACATTTCTTATTTTATACAACAATATCCTAGCATGTTATGTGTTTAATGGAATTTGAACTTGTCTTCTATGATTTTCACCACTTCATTGACCACTAGTCGGAGGGCACCTACGAGGCCATTATCATTGATTCAAGACGAATAATATAAAGAATGGTCCATATGTCCAAGTATCACTGGATCAAGAGTGTCATCTATGGGTTCACGTAGAATATGTAGTTTTTGCCCAAGTATTAAGAAATCCATTAACTATTTGATTGTGAACTTAGTTACTATTGCATATCAAATTGACACCGTTACAAAAATCCACAAATTTCAAATCCTGGAGTCGCATTTGCCAAGAATCGCACAATTCTACGTTAAGAGCCTGTTTGGTGAGCTTATTGCTTTTGACTTATTTTGGCTTAAAAACAAGTGCTTATAAGCGCTTTTTTAATTTACCTAGACACTCCAAAATGCTTAAAAGCTATTTGACATAAAAGCATTTAAAATAAGCCAATAGGCTCTAAACATGTTGCTTTCAAGCTAATTTACTACTAAATTCTTATAATTAGATTGCATAATCTGCAAGCAACTTCAAACAAAAAGTCCAACATCAACTTACTTTGGAGGTAATTTATGCTAATGCTCTACTGATTTTATGTCTTTAATGTGACTAGACAACTTAATTGGCAAAGGAGGACATGCAGAAGTGTACAAAGGACATTTGCAAGATGGTCAAGTTGTTGCAGTTAAGAAAATAACAAAGAAAGAAAAGAATGATGAGGACAGAGTTGGAGACTTCTTGTCTGAGCTAGGAATCATTGCTCATATCAACAACACTAATGCTGCTAAGTTAATTGGATTCAGTGTTGATGGTGGTTTGCACCTTGTTCTTCAGTACTTGCACCATGGAAGCCTCGCTTCCGTACTACACGGTGCTGTATTTCTCTCTCACTCAATCTTGATTTTCTAGTTTAATGCTTTAGTACATGGACATGTATATTCTAACAAAGAGTTTAATGCTGATAAAGTCACTTAGAAGATAAGCATAGATAATTGCTCATTGTAACCTGAAAAATTCAATAGAGACATACTATAACTAAAGATGGAGCTAGATGGAGACAAAGGAGTTTAGCTACGTGCCTTTCGTCAAACGAGATATGTTCCGTATCTAGTTTATTCTGCTTATGGGTTTTTGAGACTAGGGTTCCCAGAAATAGTCTCTCTACTTTTATGAGGTACTGGTAAGGTCTGCGTATATTTTACCCTCCCCAGACCCCACTTGTGGGATTCCACTGGGTAAGGTGTTGTTGTTGTAAAACTCATTAGGGGGTGGGTAAGTCCTACAATGAGCACAACCCTCGTGTTTAAGTTGCCATTGTTGTGTTTGGAACCCTGAACAGACTGTCGGTTATAAGATGATGTAGTCATCATCCGCCTTGGATGATACATGTGCTACAATGGTTGGACTAAGAATCACCCTCCTGCGGGGGTGCAGGGGAAAATGTTCTTTTTGAATATGTATAAATTGGAGAATCATCTAGACATGAGATAAGACTTTCGTGTAGTGGAAAAAGTGGTTCAAAATTTGCAAAAGGCCATAAAGTCCAAATTGCAAACGTCAGATTTTTTTGAATCCCTTCGTTAGAATTTATGTCTCGATGGTGATTTTACTGTCGGTGTGTGTACATTATTAAATGAAATGAGATGAATTGGGATTTTGATGTAGTTTTGACTGATAAAAGGAGAACTCAGCATTTCAGGTAGAGAAGAATGCCTTGAATGGAAAATAAGATATAAAGTGGCGGTTGGTGTAGCTGAAGGATTGCGTTATCTTCATTGTGACTGCCAAAGGCGCATAATCCATAGAGATATTACAGCCTCAAACATTCTTCTAACCGAAGATTATGAACCTCAGGTCTGAATTCAGTCTTGTTTTGCTTTATGAAACCTCATTTCCGATGAATAATTGTTTTTGAGGTTCTCAAACATTCTTTCTTTTGTTGTTTGTGTTGCTGCAGATATCTGATTTCGGACTAGCAAAGTGGCTACCAGAAAAATGGGTTCATCATATTGTTTCTCCTATTGAAGGCACTTTCGGGTATGTATAGTCCAGTGAAATCGCATTTTAGATGTCTTCATTCGTTAAAATATGGCAAAATTGGTTCTCAGATATATGGCACCCGAGTACTTTATGCACGGGATTGTTCATGAGAAGACCGATGTTTTTGCCTTTGGTGTTCTGCTATTGGAGCTTATTACTGGTCGCCGTGCTGTTGATTCATCCAGACAGAGTCTTGTAATGTCGGTATGGCTTCAATTGAATCTATTACTTCTAACTTGAACAATGTATACATATGCAAAATGAACTTAAATGTATGCGTTAGATAAAAGTACCTCATTCTGAACTCACAAATTCTGAATCCTGGACGTGCTTCTGGTTTGGCTGTCGTGTTTTACCTTTTTTTCCTGCATTTCTGGATGAAATATTCATGTCTGGTGCCGTTTTTGCAATAGGCAAAACCACTTCTGGAACAGAACAATGTCAAGGAATTAGCGGACCCTCGCCTAGGAGATGCCTATGACGTTGTTGAGATGAAACGAGCTATGTTTACAGCTTCTACATGCATTCACCACTTGCCAAACATGCGTCCTAACATGATACGGGTATGTCTTTATCTTCACAAACTATTCCTCTTCAAACGCGTCCTTGACAATGTGGCAATCCTTTGGTCTCCGCTTTTGAGAGGAGGAATGCTTGGTCGTTGGGGTTCCTTTTTCTTCAACTGATTCAGTTGTGTTAGCCCTCAGACTGATCTAATATTTTGTTATGAGCTAGCTGAACAAAGATGGATAACGGCACCTTGAAATTTAAATTGGGAAGACTTAGCGGAGTAGGGCAAGGCAGGTCTAACATAGAAAAAAGATGCTAAACACAACAGGGTAGGCCGAGTCAAAAGTTTGTTTGGTTAAGACTTGCCTTACCCCGCTTCATTTACAACCCTAGTGTTATAAAGTACAGAGACATTTCAAATGAAACCTAACTTGTTGATTACGCGAAGATTTGAACACCTTGCATTACTTGGTCATAGAGCTAGTGAGCTAGATAACTTGTCCTTCCGCGCTAACTTGAAATGTCAACTGAATGACTATAATTCAAACAAAACCTAACTTGAATTCGATTTCAAAGATTTGATAATACAATGCTATTGACTAGTAAATTCGTGGACAATGCAGGTTGTTCAGCTATTGAAAGGCGAGAACTTACCAATAGACATGAAGCAGAAATCGACAGGAGGAAGAGCATTGATGCTGGATGCTTGTGATTTAGATGATTACAGTAGCACAACTTATCTCAAGGATCTCAATCGTCATATGCAGCTCGTTATGGAGTAACTTTTCGATCTTGATATCATCCAGTCTAATCAATCGTTGTTCTGCATCATCTGCTGCTCTTAGTTATTCCTATTTGCTCTCTGTTTGTACATATATCTTGTAAAATCAAGAGTTCAATCCAGTCTTCTTCCACTAGCTGTTTTTTCGGGTTGAAAAGTTTTCGAGATGCTGTACATCTTCACTCTGAGAAGCAGTATCAAAAACCATCTGAGTTTGCACTACACTCTGTCTCAATATTTGGATGTGAAATGTTGTTTTTGTCAAGAAAAGAAGCCATTAAATTTATTAACACATGAAAAGAGATCATTTCATTCATGTTTCTTCATTACCATATTTGGCTGAAGTGATCCACTCTCATATACTCCCTTCGTTCCAATTAACATATCCGGTGGAATCTCACAAGTGGAGTCTGGGGAAGGCAGAATGTGCGCCGATCTTACCACTACCTCATAGAGGTAGAAGAGGAACAAAGTTTAAGAAAGTAAATAATTCTTTTAAATCTTTTGATTTTAAACTAAAGATGCGCGGAATGTACCAAAATATATTGTTATCTTAAACACTCTACGTGGAAAGTTAGATCAATAGAGTTATCAAAAAAAACAGAGATCAACATCACTATTCTTCTCCACTTCATTTACTAAAACAATGATCTCATTATTGCCTATTCTAAGAAAACCACCCATTAGAGTCATTTTTAACCATTAGTAATTAACACGTAATCTCAAAATCCCTTTATTTAATGCATTGGTGGGAATGCTTCACCGTTAACCAGAGGTCTTGGGTTCAAGTCCTGAAAATGAAAAAAATCCTGTTGGAAGCGTCATCCCCAAAATGAGCCCTGCAGTGTGCGATCCGAATTTAGTCGGGGCTCCATGAATTTCAACACCGGATGGTAAAACAAAAAAAAAAGTGATTTGGTAATATGCCAAATTAATCATTACGACTTTTGATTCTTCACTTATTTAATGGATCTTATGCGATATGAATTCGAATTAGGCAAGTACAATGGGCCTATAATTGTCTATGGGCCTCCAAAAGCAATCAAAAGCACCACCAAAACTCAAAATATAATAATAACTAAAAATTACACAATTCCCAGTGGCTGTACAATTCATTAGTGGAGCTGGAAGCTTATTCCCTGTTTGGCCGACATTCCAAAAAAGAAAAAAATGGAGACAGACATACTGATTCAGCTAGTTATCCTTCTCTTCACTCTCGGAATTTTCTACGCAATATACAATTTCCCCAAACAAGCCTTAACCCGAATCCGATCAAAAACCCGATCCACTAACCAAGCCAATTCCCATTTCATCAAAGGAGCTCAATTCCTCTCCCGAGCAAAATCCAACCGGAGCAAAAAAACCACTTCCTTCAACCTCGCTAAACTCGCCGCCGGCGAAGCTGACAGAGCCTTATCAATCCATCCTAATGATCCAGCAGGTCATATTCTCAAAGCCTTATCACTAGATCTAATGGGCCACAAACTCGCCGCTTTAAGATCGTTGGATTCCGCCCTATCTCCGCCGGCGGTGAAGTCGTTATCCGGCGGCGAAAGAGCCGATGCGCTGCTGAAACGGGCGGAGTTACTGGTGGCATTGAACCGGAAGAGACGAATTGATTCGGCTTTAATGGATCTTTTAGAGGCTGTGAAATTGGGCTGTTCGGATCGGGCTAAGGCCTTTTGCTTATTGGGCGCGTGTTATGAGATAAAGGGCTTGAAAGATGAGGCCCATAATTCCTTTGAAGAGGCTTTAAGGATTGAGCCTGATTTGGTTGAGGCCCATGAGAGATTGGGCCGGTTAAGGTAGTTAACCGGTCCAATTCCTCGCTCAATATTGTATATTTTTTATTTCAAATGAACTCTTTTTTTTGTGTTTATGTCCCTTTTAACACTTGATATTTATTATCTAATTTTTTGAAAAAGTTTGATTATTTTAGTTTCCTTCCATGATATTGTATGAGACAAGAGATGGATTACTATTAAGAACTCTCATTATACTCTCAATTGTCAAACAACAACAATGTATCTATGTAATATCGCAAGTATGGTCGGAAAAAGATAATGTATAAGCAGATCATACTCCTACCTTAGGAGGTCGGATATATTACTTATCATAACTAGGTAAGTTATAACTGCTACAATAACAACAATTACCCCTTATATAAACTTGTTACCACAACAAAATACCTTTTCAACTAATTGGTATAGCCTAGGTCTACAAAGACTATAGGGTCTTTTGAGACAACTTCAACAACATATCCAGTGGAATCCCACAAGTGGGCTTGGGTAGGGTAAAATGTATGCAAACCTTACCACTACCTCATAGAGATTGACAGACTGTTTCCAGAAGACCCTCGTCTCAAAAATATCAAACCCTAAAAGCAAAAAATATTAGATATAAAAAAAGAAAACCGACTAGAAACTCATATGTAATTGTAGGTGTTATGATTTCATACTTATGGATCGATCCATCCGGTAGTCCATGAAAAACATGACAAACTATCACAAACGACATTTGTAATTTTATCCTTGATATATGCACATGCACTTTTTGTAAAATTTGGCTATACTAAATATATTGTCCAATATTATGTAACTATACCTTCATCTTAATATATGTATATCGACCATTCTTGGTAGGGAGTGTTTCTCTCCACATGAGACCTATGCAATATGAATTCAGAATAGTCGGGTTCTATTGCAAACCAAGCGGAAACTCTATACATACTATGCTTATCAATTAGTATCTTATGAATATATTGGACTTTAACACTCCAACACTCACCTAAAATGAACAAACTAAAAGGAAAAGGCTCAATTTGAATAATTGGGCAAAACTGTCTTTGACCAATAGGTAACAAATATTGTCTTTATGTGTTATCTTTTTCAATATTATATTGTGTTAGTTTCATAACCATGGTGAGAAATGGGCCAAAGTATGGTTTCAAACTGACAAAACATCAACACATTATATGATGTAACTTGTAAAAGCCCATCAACTTTTCTTTGTTATGATGTTCTAGGTATTTGACTTTTTTGATGACATCCATCATTTCCAAGCTCAAAATTTCAAAATGCAATCTTAGTAATATCTAACTCGATAGTTATACAGAGTTTGACAGAATTATCCCATGAAATCATAATCCGCTCAATTGTTTTACGTGCCTATTCATTAGCTCAATCTATTAACAAATCAAGCATTTATCAAAATCAAATGTTTTTTAACTTACAATATGAGAATAAGACCGCACACACCAAAAACCTATCGAAAATGAGTAAGAGTCAAAGCCAGAGCTAAGTGAAAATTCATGAGTTCAAACAAACCTAATAGCTTTTTCATAGTCTATATTTATATTAGGAAAATTTGTTTTGCAATATTTTCTCTTTAAAACATTTGAACTTCTAATCTCAATTTCACCTCTGCTAAGAACCCACTACCATAACTTTTTATGCAATAACTCGTAAACACATGAGAAAGGTAATTCACACTAAGCAAGTCTAGACCTCGCTCCTATGCAATAACGCGCAAACCACAGAGAGATAACTCATGCGATGAGCTCAACCCAAAAGGTAACCTCCCTGTTTTCGCTAGATGCGTCAAATAAGAAACCTTCGACTTCTAGGGTCATTTGCTGCATTATTGAATGACAAAACAAATGGAAGTATCCAAAAACATGCTAATTGCTAAAAGAAGCTTTTATATCATTTTCTTCTTTTTTTCTATGTCCATTCGACCAGCTAAATATTCATATGGTCCTAGGGAGCAACTCAAGAAAGTTGAAGAAACTAGAGAGAAAGTAAAAGCAAAATTTTTCCACAATTGAGTGCTCCCTAAGTACCCTGTCAACATTGCATCTACTACTTAAAAGTTGTAAGATTGAAGGCACTTTACACCATTGAACCTGTCGATACCGGATACCAGTTAAACACTACGCTATCGCGGGTCAGAGAGACGGTCAGCACGAAAAACAGCAGTCGATTTAACACATCAGCAAGAGTTGAGTTTCGCTAATCACTAAAAACTAGCTAGCTAGCTAGCTATTATACCATTCATTATGAGGTCGGTCAATAGGATTGGTGAGGCCAGATGAAGAGGTCAGCAGCCGAGGGCAGTAACGGCATTGCAGCAGCTGCCATCGTAGTCGTAGCACCAGAAGCATCGGGGACACTTGCATTGCCAGGATGGAGGTACTGCAAGAAGTTGTGGTGATAGAAAGCAGGGGTGGTTGTGTCAAATGGCACTCCGCAGGGGATAGCAGAGACTGGTGGCATTACCCCGAAGTTGATGTTGTTGCTACTGCTGCTGCTGTTGCATTGAGTCAACTGCTGGTGGTGATCGTTATTGGTCAAGGATGGTTTCTGCTCGGATTCAAGGGAGAGCTTCAGACGCTTCGCGGTTCCACCAACAGGGAGGGAGCTTTTCATGATGGCCTCAACATCGTAACGATTCATCTCGAAGTTGGTCACTGCATTGACTCCCCTGAACTTTATTGCTGCTATGTCATACGCTTCCGCAGCTTCCTCCTCAGTAGCTGTTGATAATTAAACATAGATATCGATTAACATCGAGACACCCTTAATTCCAATACATTAAAAGTTTCAACTCCTTATTGAATACTAAGAACAATAATTTACCAAATGTTCCAAGGTAAAGATCCTTGTTTCCAGCAACTCGGCCAATTCTTGCTTGCCAACGACCTTGTTGATGATGCCTACAAAATGTTTCATCAAACATTAACCAACGAAACGAGGAATTAAAAATAGGCAACATTTTAGTCTCGACGTGTCTAACTATCATGGTTCTTATCAAACCCCATTGCACTTCTAAACCACAGGCTCGAGACTGAAATACGTTAAGACTTCTGGTAAAATTTTCACATGTTCAGTTGAAAATCATTGTTCAAACAAAAACCCGTCAATGTGATCTTAGATAATGTAGCACAGCATTACTAAGTTTGGCATGTCACACTTGAATAATTTAGAAAGGCACTGCCTCCGTTTCATGTTTTACTTGGTCTACGTTAACTTAAGCACAACCCTCGAAGAAATTCTTATTTGGGGTATATTTTACTTTAATAATTATATTTTGAAACTCTAAATTTGACTACTACTACTTCAGGTAAAATCCTCTTGATTTACTAAAATGTACAAGAATATTTTTTTTTAATATATGATCCAAATAAAATGAATTTTGAGTGTAACCTTAATAATTGATACCTTGTCACACCCCGGTATATCGAAGCTCCTCTGGAGAAACCACTACTTTTCCTGAAAACATTTGAACCACATATTTCAGGAGAATAATCGATAAGTAAGCCTGATGTACTAAAACTCTCGCTATGCACAGGATTCGGGGAAGGACCTGACCATAATAGATGGAAAATAAAGAAGGCAATACCTTCTTAGAGAGGCAATAAACTCTTGCTTAGTCATGTGTTTCATTTCCTCCAATTCTTTATTATAATTGGAAACCTGAAAATAAAATCTAACCAAGTTTAGACACAAGTTGTTGTTGTTATTTTCATGGTCATGTCACTTTCCATGCAATAATTGAAATGCCCATAAACAACAACAGCAAAAAATTAATATAAGGTATATAAATAGTATATATTACAGGGAAGTTGGTAGTAGCTGTGGGACCCCAATACTTCAGAGCTGCCAAGTCATATGCCCTTGCTGCTTTTTCTTCTTTGTCATATCCACCTAAATCATTTTCAAATATAAAAATCTCAACTTCATGTCTCGGACTCTTTAAAAGTGTCGGCGGGCACGTGTCAAATTCTCCAAAATTAGTGTATTATCAGAGAATCTGACACGTGTGTGGCACTAAAAGTGAAGAATTCGTGCAACTTAATATGGGACTTCAAGAAAAAACTTACCCAAGTACACTGTAGATTGAATCATAGCAAGAAAGCGCGATCCCGCCATTTCATGAAGAAAAAGGAGGAAAAATATTAGATTATGAGCTGACAATATTTAGTCAAGATTCTATACATAAAAAGTGTTTTAAAGGAAAAAAAAAAGAGTATAAACAAAACATAAAAGCCAATAGCATGCTTATGCTTTTACACATTTTGTAGACATCCTTTTTGTAGGTTGTCAAGATAGTGACTTGTGTCTTGCTCAAACTAGGAAAAAGTTTAGCAAATATTATTCATAATAAAATACTTATAAGGATCATGGACTTGTGAACTATGTCATACCGACTCTACAAAAATAATGTCGCACCCTTGTCGGATCCTCTCTAGATATACACTACTTTACCCACCCTCATTTTTAGGAGTCCGAGCAATATTAACCTGTGAATTGAAGTTAAACTTTCAAATCCTCAAGATTTCATTACAACAACACTCCCTCTCTTCTCAAAATCGATGTCAACTTTCTATAACAGATAACAATTTAACTTTAAAATTATTCTGTAATACTCAATGAAATAGAGATAGAGGGACTATTTCCACAGCACCCTAGTCGGGATGTTAAAAGTGCAAAGGGACAAATTCATATTGATGTTCTATGAAGATAAACAAATATTTTGACATGTCAAATCTATCATTCCTCTTAGTTCAAAAGTTGGCTAATGCATGTACTACACACATTAAAGAATTTGGTGGGGAGTTCATTTAAATTTTCATGTGGGGAAAAATGAGATTGGACACACTTTTGGTCAAACTAAATGAGAGTGACTGGCCCATGAAATGAAAGGGAAAAAAAGCAAAAAGTAAAAGCAATCTGAGATAATTTTTCAGAGTACTAGAAACTAGCTAGTGTCTAGACTAGCTGAGGTATGTGTACTCTCAGGGGGTGGGGGGTGGGAATTGAACAAGGTGTAGTCATTTTAGATGCTGTATAAAAGGAAAAAAATCTATGGATAAAAGTAGTAGAATAACTTCTGGACAAAATCTTGAAGACACTGGTTAGTTCAGATGAATTTAATATGAACTTTTTACATCATCAATGTAATTTAAAGTAAAGTTTCCGCAAGTCAATGGAAGACGGTCCAAAACTCGCTCATCCACCCTTCTCCATTTTCACCACTACTAGACCGGAGACCAACACCGAATAACCGGTAGCAACAACATTACAAATGTGGTCTGGAAACGATGGTGTATATGCAACCGTATCGTACCCCTACTTGCAAAGGTAGAGAGATGGTTCCCAGACCCTCGGTACAAGTAGCCATTATATATACACACACAAAACACAATTTAACACCAATTTTTAAAAAAGATCGACTTTTTTTTCCAGATGAAGATTGTACCTTAGGCAATGGTGGTGTACAAAAATCATCAAAGCATGATACAGAACTCATCAAATACCATACACCAAAGTTACGAACAAAACGACGGCCTATTTGATCAAATAAATCACTTGAAATAATAATAAGAAAGAAACAAGAAAAAGAAAACTACTACTACTACTACCATTTCTGCAGAATCAGCAGTACTCATAGTAAACAGAATAGGGAGCAGCAGCACAGAGAAGAAAATTTGCTGCAGTGAAACAAACACCAAAAGTACATTTATTGATTTGAATGCAAGAAAAAAAAATACCCCTTTCTGATGAAAAATCTGAAATACCATTCTTGCATGCAACTTTCTTTTCACACTCCATGACTCGTAGTAGTCTCAGAAGTGAGATCTGGAGCGGATAGAGCATAAGCAAACCTTACGCACTCATATCAAGAAAATACCCAGGAGCAAAATACCAAGAATAACAGTAACTACAGCAAAATAACACGATTAAAAAATTAAAGTTATTTTATTTGTACTACCTTGACGTCCTTTTCTTGCTTGGCCTTCTCTTCTACAGCTGTTATCCCACAGATGAGCTTCATATCTTCCTGTCCATCTATGCCTGTAAAAAAAATGCAAAAAAAGGTTAAAAAAATCAAGAAAATCAAACCCCACTTATTTTTTCTTCTAAATCTACTAAAATATCAAGAAAATATTTTTTTTTCAAAATTATACCTTGTTACACCTCTGAAAATAGAAGTTCTTTGACCAAAAGTATCAGAAATCTTCTTGCAACTCTGAGAAGAATCAACAGCAGCAACAATAGCTTTTTCATTTTCCTGATTAGTAGTGGCAGCATTAACTGCCAACGACAAAGCTCCACCTCCGCCGCCCACAGGCGGCAGAGGAGGAGCTACAGAATAACCCAACTCATTACATGACTCAGTAGCACCAAACTCAGTACCAACAGAGTTATCAACTTCCGAACCAGAATTAGTCGAAAAAGCTTGAAATCCAGCTATATTTTTGAGATCTTGATGCTCATTATAGTTGTTATAAGTAACAGTAGCTGCGGTAGCAGCAGAGCCAGATCGATTTTCATAGAGGTGAGTTAAAGAACTCGAGTCTTGAGTCAATGAAGACGAGTCACCACCAAGGAAATCTTCTAGCTTTGGTGGAGGATGTTCAACAAAGTTCTGAAAAATCGAAGAATCGGCATTGATGTTTATGCCTATAACTTCTTTTTCAGCTTCTGAATACATCACTTGAGGTTTTGGATTAGACCAACCTGCAACAATGGCGGTGAGAAAAATTTGAGCACAAACTTAATGACCAAGTTTTGAATTTATTTGCAATAGAAATAAAAAAGTTTGTGCTTAGCTAGAAAATACAAATAAAAGATGATGATGATGAATGAAAAATGTTTTTAGCAGTACCGAAACCATCATACACACACGGTTGCATATTATTTGTCTTTTTCCTCAATAACCAAAAAATGAAAACTCTCATTCAAAACCTCTATATTGCCATTTCACACTCTAAAGTTTCGAACTTCAGAGATTCGATTAATTTAGATTCACATTGTCACGGAAAAAATGATATGGGGTTTTAGTTCTAGAAGTCATTTTTATAACTTCAACTCGACAACTCTAGTTAACGAGTAAAAAACTTGATTTCACAAAATGTTTATTCATGATTTCACCATGTTGTCTTTTAAAAAAAGGATAAAAATGGGGTTTTAGCTGTTGAAAAACTCAAAAGAAGTTGATTTGACAGCTAAAACTCGAAAACTTTGATTAAAGATGAGATATTTTCATAGATAAAACTCGAGAACTCTGATTGATGATGCAAAACTCACCATGAGGAAAGAAGTTATCAGCAAAATAGTACTGATGAGAATCAGCAGAAGAAGAAGCCAGATCAAATTTCATGTTGGATTGATGATGAAGCATAGAATTATTATTAGACTGATGATGATGATGATGAGAAGAAGAGGAGTTAAACATTTCCATAGAAGACAAAGAAAATGATAACCAGTTGTTGTTATCTGGAGCCATTTTCTAGAAGAAGAACAAATCAAGAAACTTTAAAAACTAAGAAATATCCTAAAAACAACTTAGAAAAAAAAATCAACCATTTGAAGAAGAACCCATTAAAGATTTTTGAGTAAAAGGGGGTTTTTAAAATACTAAACACTTTTGATTTATCTACTGTTGTTGTTGTTTTGACTAAAGAAGGACAAAAGGGGTTTTTGAAAAAAGCATGCAAAACTTAAAGCAGAAGAGAAGAGAGCAAAGAAGTAAGAAAACAAGAAAAGAAAATGAAGTTTGTTGTGTTTTTGGGAGAGAAAAAGGAAGAAGAGAAGAGAAAATTAAGAGAAGAGCATGTGGTGTAATATAATGGGAGGAAAGAGCGGTTTCAGCTGCCATTCGGCGTAAAATCAGAGGGACACATTTGAAGAAACTATGGAAAAAGAAAAAACAATGAAGAGGGTTTTTTGGGGAAAAAGTGAAAAAGTTGAGGGGCTAGTAAGTAATTTTG
>JAPFFP010000008.1:4544312-4598278 GCA_026153255.1 Solanum medicagineum | reverse complement strand
ATTTACATTTTAAAATTTTTATTTTATTACTCCACCTGACCCTCCACCCCCACCCCAACCTGCCACCCCTACCCCTCAATAAAAGAATTTAAATATTTATACTCTAAAAGATTTTTTGTACTCTCTATATTTTCTAAAAGATATTTTTCTAAAAGATGTTTTGTATTATCCAACTAAAAGATATATGTTTTTTTTCTAGGTTGATATTTTCGTTCATTAACCAAACAACAGAAAATATTTTTTACTTACTAATCAAATATAAGAAAATAAGTTAGAAATCAACTCAACTCATTTTTCAGAAAATATTTTCCAGGGAAAAATATTTTTCAGAAATAATAATTATTTTTACTTTATTTTTTGTTGAATAAATATACATACGTATGACACATCAGTCAAAAAAGTCAAAGTGTGGCATGTGGACAACATACCAAATGGGAGGGGTGTAATTGAATCTGTTTCGTCAAATTGGAGGGTATTTTTAGACCTGTCAATAGTTTAAAGGCGAAACCAATAATTTTGGACAAGTTAAGTGATATTTTTAATACTTTTACCTATATAAAATCATTGATAAAATAGTAAAATTAATAATTTGAAAATAAATTATGCTACCTATACAACAGTCAAAATATTCTACGTATATATAGGTACAGAATGGTAGAGTTACAGATTCTAAGGAAATTGAAGGTGTTGACCTATGGCTGCAACATACGTACAAAATTAATTATTTTAGTACTTTGCAAATAAAGGAAATGAGTTTCACATTTAAATACAATCTTGATTTGGTAAAATTGGTCCTACGGAATATTCAAAACAAAGTATAAAATTTATATTTTCTTATTTATAATTTTATTAAAATATATAAAATGAAATCCAGTAAAAGAATAGTAAGGTTGATCAATGCAACTAGTGATATATTATGAGAGGGGTCACGGATCGATTTTTTCGACTAGCGTTTTTCCAATTGAGCTTGTTATAATATTTTTCTGATGTTGTTTATATATGATTTACGAGTTATTATTTATGGACAAATTTATTTAGCATGCACTCTAAAATCTAATCGTATAGATATATTGCTAATTTTTTATTTTAGATTTGAAGAAGACACTAAAAGATAAATTTTAAACGTTTTCATGTTTATGACCTTGATTCGTAAAAATAAAGCTACGTGGAGGTTCATGAATTTCAATACACTCAATAACTTTTCGATAGACTCTTTATTTGTATTCAAAAAATATATTTTATAATATTTTTTTCTTTGTTATAATCTCAAACTCCTTTTTTGCTCGACCTGCTTATTGCTCAAACACAAAAACTCATCATTTATAATATGAACTATTAATATCCAATCATATTTTATTCCACATATAGATATGAAACCAAACTCAATTTGACTTGTTATAATATTATCGGTTTGGATTTTACCCAAAATGGATATAAATATTAGAAGCCAAATTGGATTTATTCAAACATTGTGTTCTAATTAGTCTAATGGAACACGACATCATCTAAATGTATAGAACCAAAAGTGGTTTACAACCTGTAATTTTGTCGTTTTTAGGCGTCGATCAAAATCAAATCAAAATTGACTACTTGAATTAAAAAAATTATTAATTTATCGATAATGAGTTATTCGTTTAGCAGTTTTGATAATGATTTAAGTTTTTTATATTATTGAATTATTAATTCTTAGCGATTTTAGACTTTTTCTTAACGGTTTAACCGATAATTTGATAATAAATTAAAATAATTATATTTATACAATTTAGTATGTAAAGTCTTTGACAGTTTTGTAGTTTTATTTTTTACTATCTCAAACTCTAAATTATTCTACAATGTGACAGTGTTTACTTTTGAGCGAAATACAATATGTCAACTCATGTGTATGATTAATTTAATTTGCCACCTTGTTCCTAAGTAATTTTCAATATAAAAAAGTTCTCTTTGAATTTTAATGGTTAGATCAATAACGATTAATAATCGATAATAAATAATCAATAAATCGATATTTATTAATTCTATAATAATTTAACGTATCTATAAATTAATAAATTTTAAAATTGAACTGAATCAATTACTCTATAAAATAATAATTTTGGACACAAGTTAAAGAATATAAATCCAAAAGTTGCATGCACGTATAAATAGTAGCAACATGTAAATATAAATTGATTCGTTAGAAAGCGCGGTGCTAATATAAATCTATTCATTGCCTCAGGGATCGAATAGCCAGAAAAACTCACCGTCTACTATTTTATTAATATTAATTTTGCTCGGTTTATTTTTTGTGATACAGTTTGATTTGATATAAATTTATAAAATTTGTGAATTACATAAGCTTATACTAGTAAATTGGGAGCCATATGACTTCACAGGGGTACGTGGCTACTGGTTGTGCTCCCTTGAATAAGGACACAATGCTTGCTATTTTTGTGTTAAAGATTTCTTTTTAGAAAAAATAAAATTACACGAATAAATAAATATATATTAGTTAATTAGGTTTAGTTAATATAGTTATAATTTGAATTAATTATGATTTATCATAAATATCTGTTGATAATTACAATTTGAATTTTATATAATTTGAGCAATTTATACAAATACTATGCACAATTATACAAAAGTTATGCGCAAACTAAATTGTATAGCAAAATATACAAACATTGTAAATTGTATAGGAAATTATACAAATACTATACATGAATTGTATAGAGAAATTATACATGTGCTATACAAAAACTGCAAAATTATATTTTAAATTATTCAAATGTATACAAGTATTATGCGAATTACATAAAATTTGCTATAACTATAGTTACGAAATATAATTACTCAACCTATATATATAAAACATAATCAAGATATTTTTAATTGCCTATATATGATTAAAACGACCAAACAAATATAATTTGCAGTTTATTACAAATCATTTCAATTTGGTGCCTTAAATTCGTATTGAAATTTAACTCAACTCGAATTCATAATATTGCAGGGTTCATCTATGAGGGAAATGCTCCCAACATAGTTTTTTTTTTTTTTTGGTCATTTTAAGATTTGAACTTAAAATTTCTACTTAATGATAAGAAAATCTGAATCCTTGAAATCTGAAATACACGATCAAAGAACTTAGGAAATAAAAACAAATTAAAATTTTAACACAAAGAAAATTATTGCTTGCATTTTGAGCAAAATTATCATTTTCACATGTTAATTATAGCTGGAAAGTTTGAATTAGTAGTCCAAAACTTAGTTGTGATCTCCTTATAATCAGATCAGAACTTTTAATAATCCCAAACATATGGGAAGATTTGTCTTTAAAATATTATCTCTTCAAGAACTCATAATATTATTTTAGAGTAAATATTTAATATTTTAATTCAATAAAATTAGTTTAAAATTAATTTCTTTTTTGGGGAAGAAGAAAAAAGATAGAGAGCTCAACTTTTGAGATAAAAATAGTAAACAACATAGCCTAATTTGATGGAGGTAGAAGTGGAAGTGCTTGATCCAATAACAAGTTTTTTTTTTCTTGTTATCTTTTTTTTTTAAAAAAAAAATTAAAAATAATAATTCCTCTATTTCATATTTAGTTGTTCACATTATTGTCAATAATTTTCTCAAATTACTAGTTAATTTATAAAATAAAAATAACATTATTACGTTTTTCTTATTTAATCTTTGCAATTAATTTTTTTTGAAAGAATAAATAATTTCATAAAATTCTAAAAAATTTCCTGAGTAAACTATCAAAACTGTGTTTCTTATTTATAATTTTTTTAAGAGACATATACGTAAAAAGGTGAACGACTAATATAATTTGAATACAGTATAATTTTTCCCATGTCAATTGTAAATGATATATTCAACCAAAAAAAAATGCCACACTTCAATTCCTTGGAACTTTTAGTATTTCTTTTTATTTGGATCTTTTTTAATTTATTTATTTGGTATTTAATATTTATACTACAATTTAAACTAATTAAATTTGTGTTTGCATAAAACTTATTTTGTCTTTTCTAACTCAACCTTGGAGGTTTCAGAATCTTGTTTTATTAAAGTTTTAATCCCAAAAAATACATTGCATTAATTAATAAATTTTACGATAGTTTGTATAAATATTATGATGGTCTTTTTTGAAAATCATTATGATAAGTTTATAGTACAGAAGATTTAAACGTTTTCTCAAAACTATCGTGAAGATAGGTTATAAAAATTTTAAACAACAACAATATGTTAAAATAAGTTATCATAATTACTCTATATTCTATAGTGATCTTATTTTCGTTAACGATTTACGTATTATTATGTTATTAATATATATATTCATTAACCATCTACGTATTATTACGCTGTCAATATATACAGTAACTTCACATTCACCCAATATATTTAAAATAAATTCAGTACATTATTCATTAAATAAAATTACTAATAGTTCAACTTAAATAATTAGGTGCATGAACTGTATAAGGTCAATTAATTTATAGTTATTCCGATTTACGTGCTGTTAAATAATTTTGTTTATTATAATTATTATTTATTTATTTAATTTTTATTATTATAAATGACTCATAATTGAATATGAATTTCTGGTTCCGTAGAATAAACACTTTAGGTGACTAATAATACAAGTTATTGGCTAATTCTTTTTTAAAGGCCTGATTTAACGGCACGTGACATCACACGTGGTTGTACTTTTAGTGGAAAATTATTACTCCATTAATAAAATAAAATTAAAACTATAGTGAGATTAACTAATTATTAAATTAAATAAATAATCATACAACAAGTTTTACTGGAATTGACCTTTTTTTTTAAAAAAAAAAAAATAACACCTCCATGTCAGATCCAAACAAGTTTTAAATCAACTGTATGAATCTTCATTTCATCATTTAAGTTTTATAGTTTTCAACTAGAAGCTCTTAATTATATGAATTTTTTTATTCGATTGTGATTTTCTTTAATTTAGTTTATATTTACACCACGTATTTAGAGGTCTTTTGAGACCACTTTCTTTCATGTGATTTTAACTCTATTCAATCCTCTTTCTGACACCTCCACGTACTATAGTTTCATACTTATAAATCGATGCAAAACATGTTCAAATCATCATATCAGACGATCTTCTCGTATTTTATCCTCAATATATACAACGTATACCTTCTTGCTAACACGGTCATTTCTAATCAAGCCTTATTTAATATGATCGTACATCTATTTTTACATTCCATTTTTTACAACACTTTTTGACTAAGTTTATATCTATACAAAGTATTTGAAGGTCATTTGAGATCACTTTCTTCCATGTGATTTTAACTCTATTCAGTTCTTTTTTCAACACCTGCGCTTACTATAGTTTACCTATAGATCGACAAAACTGTAAGTCGATGCAGAACATGTCCGAACCATCATATCAACTGATCTTTTCGTATTTTATCCTCAGTGTATACGACATATACATACCTTCTTGTTAACATGATCATTTCTAATCATATCTAATTTAATATGATCGTACATCTATCCTAACACCACTTTTTTGTAACCCTCTTTAACTAAGTTTATATTTACACCAAGTATTTGGAGGATTTCAGATCACTTTCTTTTACGTAATTTTCACTCCATTCAGTCCCCCTAGTCCCCCTTTTAACACCTGGATCCACTCACTATAATTTCATACTTATACATCGACAAAACTGTAAGTCGATACAAAATATGTTCAAACAATGATATCAGATGATTTTTCTTGTATTTTATCCTTAATATATGCAACATATACCTTCTTGCTAACATGTTCATTTCTAATCATATCTAATTTAATATAATCATAAATATCTATTTTTAATATCACATGTTCTGCAATATTCTTTTAACTAAGTTTATATTAATACGAAGTATTTGTAGGTCTTTTGAGACCATTTTCTTCTATGTAATTTTAACTCTATTCAATCCCCCTCTTATTATATATATTTTCATACTTATAAATCGATAAAATTATAAGTCAATATAAAATATATTCAAATCATCATATTAAATATATCGATGCAAAATATATTTTATCCTCAATGTATGCAACATAAGCTTCTTGCTAATGTGATGGTGTTATAATTATTCTATAGAAATTACATTTTACTTTGATGAAAAGTATGCTTCCATCACTTATCACCTTGATAACACTTTCTTCACTTCAATCATCTGGCTTTAATCCAAAAGTAAAATATTATTAATCCAAATAATTCCCAGAAATTTCTAAAAACCAAAGGAAAATACTATTATTAATTAAAATCTGAATGCTATCTCATTTTGTCAGAATCATATCTACTTGTAACAAATATAGATATTTGATCAAGATAAACATTAACCAAAAAAAAAGAAGTAAAATCCCTTATTTTCTTTATTTAATTAAAAAAATACTACAATTAGTCAAAAGTATACATAAACAGAAACCTAATCCCATTCAGATTAAACTTATATAATCTGAGAATGTCTGAACATAAAGCTAAGAATCTGAAAATATCCAACGTTGAAGTTTATCTCAAAAACCAAATCACTACAAAAGAAAAAAAATTTATTAATTAATTTATTTATTTATTAAAAGAAGAACAGCTGTGAATTGAATTAAATTAAAATATAATTAACGGTTCCTATTTCTTCCATGTGGAAGAAATCTATCAAAAGGAAGAAATAAATAGCAAAGTAACATGCAAACTATGACCTATGTTCATCACAATTATCACTCTAATACTATTCTTAATTCAAAAAATAATCAAAGATCAATGGCCATGATTTAATCATGAGATCTCCTCCTACTCATCATTCTTATCTTACATCAATAATATCATCGGTGACAGAGTCAGAAGTTTTATTAAGGGAATTTAAAATTTTAAGAAGTACACAAACTAAAAGAAGGGAGTTCGATATCTATTATATATACATAAAAATTACTTTTATCATATATAAATAGTATAATTTTTCATTGAAGACGATTCGGATGAACCCCTTATCCTAATGTGGCTCCACCACTAAATTTCACGCTAGTTTACGAGTACTTCAACTAATTCACTAAACTGTGAGCTCAAGTTGCGTGCTAAAATAAAATGTATACATGTTTAAATATCGAAAAATAGATTTTCAAATTTGAAATCTCTATGATTCATTTTTCTAATATTTTTTTGTTTAATTATTTAGTATCCGAAATCTAGCTACTTACCTGATTAATTCAAGTTTGTGTCTCAAAAAAAAATCCATTATGAATAATCAATAAAACGTTTCTATAAAAGACGAGTTCATTTTCATATTTTGAACATGCGAACAATAAGACTTTGGTTAAGGGTAGTAATGATGCTATTTTTATTGAATTTTTCCATTGATATTTGATTAATATAACACAACATTTCCAACATAATTAAATGCATTAATTAAAAATATGTATAATACCTTTGATCAGGTTCTAAATACAGGTAAGAGTATTTTTTTAAAATAATAATGTCAGAAATTCACATTAAATTAATTAAAATCCGTAATTTAAATCATGTCTATACAGTCTTTTAGAAGCTATATAAAGCATATTAATTTAATTAATTAACTATAGTTTAATAAAGTGATTAATTATGTTTACGGCCCCTAAACTCGTGCATTGTGATCACACTGGCTTTTGACCGTTGACCGAAGGCACGTGCGCGGTATCTTTTGACTCAAATATCTCGATGATTACGGAGCGATACGCACGTGCACTTTCTGCTTCCGAATAAAATATTAATAATTTAGTTAATTTTTTATAATTATTTTTAATTTTTAAAATATACTTCCTCATGAATATAATATTCTTTGACTTAGCACGATATTTAAGAAAAAAAGAAAGACTTTTAAAATTTATAGTTTAACATCATTCTTAAATATTTGTATGACTGAGAATCATTTCATTAAGGATAAAAAAAATTTAAAAATAAATTATTTTTAATTAAAATAAGGTGAAATCGAAAAGGAACAAGTGTTACTAAAATGGGAAAAAGGGCGTAATATTTAAGTTTTGGTACTTTGTACATACTACCGCCCTCTCATTATTAACTTTGTTATTATATGGTTATATTATTATTTATTATTTGTTAAATTAATGTTAACTAGGATTGGATCCTCTGTCATCCCTTTAAGACATTTAACTAAGAGACAACAAAAGAATTTGGATTCATTGTATTAATTTAGATTAGAGGTCCCACTTTGTAAAGGCCATGGAATTTCATAGATCTTCTAGTATCATGTGATTGTGGTATTTCATTATAAATAGTTGTTTGGGAGGTTTAGTTGTGAAAGTGATTTATTGATAATTATGATATATATTTATGTGTTATAAGTAAAATATACTAGCGATTTGATCAAATAATATTGAGCAATGATAAACAATAAAGATTGTAGTGAAGTGGTAAGTATTTCTTTATTCTTAATCAGATGTCTAGGGTTTGAGTCTTCTTGGCTATGAAATAGCCTTTGTTACGGAGCACTTTATCCTCCAATCTGAAATTTTTTGCTGCGAATTCAAATTTAATCGGACTCTAACGTGGAGCGTCCAACACCATGATAAAAAACTAGGTTATGGAATTGTGAACTAATTCGTACTTTAATAATAGCATTTCAAGAATAAGGTTTTTAAAGTGTTGAGAATTTAAGAAATATTTCTTGAAATTAAGTGTCTAAAAGAGTGATTTCCCTATTAATTCAATCTCTCATAAGTCGTTAGTAGTATCAATGGATTCTTAGTTAGATATAAATCTAAAAGAGTGTTTGGCCTATCGGTTGATTACGTAGCCTCAATTATTTTGTATTTCCTTGATGTTGTTCCTGCTTCTTGTAATTAATATTTTGTTGGTAGTATGACTTTTGGTCAATTTTTTCTCGAAACCTCTACAGAATCGTCCTCGATGATCCAAGGAAGAATTTGAATATTTCCTACTTGATCCGGGGAGCATTTTCTAGCATTTATGGGCCACTCAACAACATTTTGTATTTAGTTAGTCTATAAATTTTTTAGTTATATGACTTTTGATCAATTTTTTCTCAAAACCTTTACAAATTTGTTCTTGATGACTTAGGGAAGAATTCCAATAGTCTTTGCTTGATCCGTAGAGCTTTTTTAGCATTTATCGGTTACTCAATATGAATTAAACTATTTTCTCTATTTTTTCGTCTGTATTAGTTAGCCCATGAAGTTTTTCGCGTTATGACTTTTGATCAAATTTTTCTCGCAATATTCTCTATTTTTTTTCTTGTAGGTGGGTGTAAATATATACATATACCCCCCCCCCCCTATATAATTATGAAGCTAATTTCCCTTTTAAAAGTATATTTTTAAATACGAAAATTTACATAAATTTCATCGTGTTAAAAGTTAATTATATTATTTTATACTCTCTTCAAATTACAAAAATCTATTACAATTTAAGAATTTCAAATACACCAACAACAGACATGCAGATACAGGTATCTGAAAGGAGAGAAATGCATCAAAGATAAAATAGAGATATATCTGAGGGGAGAGAGATGTACCTAAGGTGGAAGAAATGTATTTAATAGGGATAGGAAAGTATCGATGAGAGGGGAGCAATGTATCAATAAGAGAGGAGAGATGTATACGAGAAAAGAATTCTTATATACTTTTTTAAATGATAAACTTTTTTTAAAGATTATGATAAAATAAAATGTATATTTAGGTATTTTTTTTTTATTATGTGTAGTTCTCATGATTTTCCTATTAGACTTCCTGATTTATGGCTTGATTTTCTTATGGAACTACATTATTGGTCTATATGTATCATCTGGGCGATTCTGCAATAGTAATGGGCTTTATGGGAACCAATATCTAAAAATATGTGATGTAGGTATATTATACCTGTATATCAGGTATTTCTTGTCATCTATACTGAAAGACTGCTCATTGCTATTGGACTTTTAGATATGAAGATATGTATATCTGATATATACATATTGTCATTCTATTATGTAAAAAACATTGGTGATGTATATTAATAAAAGAGGTGACTACATACGTAATGGATGTATAAGAACACACACAAAAGATTTTCTAAAATTTGAAACGAGATTGTTTAATAGGAACACGTCATCATGAGTTTAGATACGCAACTGAAACATCTAATTGTTCATCATCATTATCGATAAGTTTTAAAAGATTATCGAACGTAATAATTGATCAGATATGCGTTATTTTTATTAAAGGAAGAAACTAAAAAGTGAGTTACACAAATAGGATACACTTAGCTTCACAAGAACTTTCCTAATATGATTTTCAGCAAATAAATATAATTGCACTTGACTATATATTAAAATTGGTAAAAAGAATAAATTTATTTAGACATCATCAAAAAAATAAATTGTCAGAAAGGAAAAATGATTGGAGGTGCGGGGAATCGAACCCCGTGCCTCTCGCATGCGAAGCGAGCGCTCTACCATATGAGCTACACCCCCTCAATGGTCTTAGATTAAATAACTTGATAAAAATATATCAATTAGTATTATATCTTTAAAAAAAAATCAAACCATAGTCTAATAAATATATTTTGTCAAACTATTTACAAGAATTTAACACAGAAACTAAAAAAAAACCAATAGTATTTTTTATTTAAATTTATTAATTGAATCGATTTTTACATATCCCAAAATTTATGAGAAGCTCCATTAATTATATATCACATATAAATTCATGATTACAGAAACTATACGATACAAATATAAAGATGAGATGTTTGATTATTATCAATGAGCCAGATTGTGAATCGGGTTTAATTCAGAGTTCATTTTAAATAAATAATTTTCATTGAAATTGGATAATTTTGGACAGATTTAAGGGAAAATGTTAATGTGGAGGTGACAAGTCTATAAATATTCAAACAGTATAATGAAGAATTAATTATTTGATATTCAATGAGAAAATTTAATAGCGTTTAATTATATCATTAAAAAATAAATTTACGAATTACTAACTATTAGGTCCCTGCATTGCACGGAATCTTCGTAACTAGTTTTAAAATAAAATGTTCTACTAATTGTTTCTCCATAAAACAAAATTAATATTATTATTTTTAACAGAAAATTTTCACTATTTTAGTAAGAATTTGTTTTCAGTCATGTATTTTCTTTATAAGTTGTCGTGGTGAAAAATGATTGAAATAATCATGTATGTTCTATAATATAAACCTTCTATTGATTTATGATGAAAAGATCTTTATTTCGTAAGTGATAATTATATATATGAAAATACATATTTTATATTTATTGATCTCGTATAAATATCCAATACGAATAAATTCTTGCCACCAAAGAAAAGTTGACTTGTCCTTGTACTCAGACCAAAGTGTAATTTTCGTTAATTAATGTTTATTGTAATTTACCTACAAAGAATATACTGGGATATGCATTTAGCAAACGTCATAGAGCTAATCTCCTAATAAGCTAATCATATTAAATGTTAATTATAAATTAAATCCTTTTTAACTCTAAGGGCTCGATTGTTTCGTCGACACCAAATTATTTCAGAATTGTTATTTTACTTTTATATATGAATAAAAAATAATTTTATAATATTAAAATAAGTTATTTGGTGATTTTATTTCAATCAAATATAATATAAGTTTACTTAATTAATTTTAAAATTAATTATTTTTTATCCCACCTACCAAATTAACCGTGAAGTAATATCCAAGAAATTTTCTAAATATGAAAAGTTGACTTAATAAGTACCAATCAAATGTGGCCCCATCTAACACCGGCTAAAGTCCTAACCTAAAAGGTCCAAATATAAAAGATAATAACATTATTGACTCCTAAGGTTTTTTATAAATTATACTTTTAGTCCAAATGATATATGATTAACATATTAAAATGAGTGTTTTTTTGGTCTGCATTTTAGGAAATATATTATGTTTGGATTATTTTTAAAATTATATTATAGTCTAATATAGAGTAACATTAGTAGGTTTACATAAAATTAAGATCAATGTCTGATTCATTCATCCGTTACTCATCCCTTTTCGACTTGAGCTCAAGAGCGGTAGCAGTAATTGACCTCCAACAATAGATAGATGGGATACGTAGGCGCTCTTATAAAACTAGGACCGATGTCTGGTTCATTAATTGATTCGTTACTCATCCCTTTCCGACTTGATTGAAATTGGGATCTCACGAGAGGGAGTACTAATTAATCTCGACAGTAGATAGATGGGGTACGTAGGCTCTCTTATAAAACTGGGACTGATCTTTTATTCATCCATTCGTTATTCATTCCTTTCCGACTAGATAGAAATTGGAATCTCAAGAGCAGGAGCAGTAATTGACCTCCGTTAATAGATAGATGGGAATGTTGGCGCTTTTAAGAGGCAAAATCTTCTATTTCCTTTTCTTTGACCCGAAGACAGTCAATCGATCCAATCATGAGTAGGTTTGAAAAGCAGTGGAATAATTTTTAAAGATTCACAAATAACAACATATTTAATGTAATTTCATAAATAAAGTCAAAAAGAGAAGAAAGTATACACCGATCAATTGTACTATGTAATTGTGTTAATTTTCAGCACATATATTAGATTATGTCTGATTCATCTATTTGTTACTCATTCCTTTCCAACTAGATAGAAATTGGAATCTCAAGAGTAGGAGCAACAATTGATCTTAGACAATAGACAGATGTGATACGTCAGCGCTTTTAAGAGGTAAAATTTTCTATTTCCTTCTCTCTGACCCAAAGCCGGTCAATAGATCTAGTCAAGAGTAGGTTGAATAGCGATAGAAAAATTTGTGAAGATTCACAAACAACAATGTATTCAATATAATTCCATAAATAAAGTTAAAAAAATAAAAATAAAGTATACATAGACTTTATCCTTACCTTGTGAAGGATAAACGTTATTACCGAAAGACTCACATCAAAGCAATAGGATCAAAAGTGCATATTTCAACAGACATTTAATCAAACATGCTTAGTCAGATATCACAAGGACTAACGCTAAAGTTCACCAATAATCTAGGGACTAAAAGTGCTACTCATCCCAAAAAAAAAAAAAAAACCATAGTTTGTTGTCTTAACACGACAATATAAAAAGCCAAACTATTCACTTGCCTTTTGAAAATCTTCCCCTCAAGAAATCACACACAACATCTTCACAAAGACCACAGATTCTTTTTTCACTTAATATATTCTCCTCACATGTGCTACACATTCTATGCCCTTTTAGACTATTTTTTCTATATGTGATGACTTATAAAACTACCATACACATATAATTTTTTTTTATTTTTTTTTGTTCTTGAGCATGGTATAGAGATGGAGATGGAAAACAAGGTTTATGTGGCAATTAATTCAGATATACATGATGGTTTTTTGACTCTACAATGGGCACTCAAAAGATGGAATTCTCAGTCAATCACCATTGTAATTCTTTATGCTTCTAATAACATATGTAAAGATTATGTTATGACACCAAGTAAGTGTAACACAATTTTACCTCCCTTTTTTTATATCTAGCTCTTGGGATGATATTTTTTGAGATGAGAGTCTTTCAGAAATAAGTTCTCTATCTTTATGAGGTAGTGGTAAGGTCTGCGTACATTTTACCCTCCCTAAATCCCACTTGTGGGATTTCAATGGGTATATTGTTGTTTTAATTTTTTTAAAAAAAGATTAACTATCCAATTTTCTTGTTTTTTGACTGTTTCAAACACCCTTTTCTTCATTTTTTTAATTTCCTTTTTTGGTTGTTGTTGTTGTTGTTTAGTGGGAAAGCTACCAGCAGGATCAGTAAATGAGGAAAAATTGAAGGATCTTGAAAAGTTTGAAGTAGCAAAAAATGAGAAAATACTTTGGAGATACAAAGTTTTTTGTGGAAATGTATGTTTTTTTGGGGTAATTCTTTATATATTTTTTTAAAAATTTTGGTAACCAAAAAAAGAATTAATCTTTTTTGTTTGTATAGGTGAAAGTTGAAGCCATCAAGATTGAAAGATATGATGAATCAATTCAAAAATATATGGTGGATTTGATTTGTGGTCTTAAGATAACCAAATTAGTCATGTCATTGACTTTCATGAAACCTTCATCATGGTACAAAAAAAAAAAGAACCCCTTTTTATAAAACTTGTTTTATAATTTAATTTCATGTTTTCTTGGTGTAATTTAATTTAATTTTTTTTTTGTATATTATAGGAAATCAAGAAGTGCAATAAGTGGATCATTTTTTGTGCATAGACACAAGCCAGAATTTTGCGAATTATTTATTATATGTGGAGGAAAATTGGTTTTTCTAAAAGAAGGATTAGTTGAAGATGATCAAGGAATTATGGTTGGAAAATCAAGATCAATGAAACAAAGTTTTAGAGATTTGGTTATAAAAATGTTTCCTGAAAATAATTCAAAAATGAAAAATATTCAAAGTGATCCATCATCATCATCAAGCAATGGTGGATTTGATCAATGGGAGAAGTATAAACAAGAAATTGAAAATTATATGAGTCAATTATTGACTTCAAATTTTGAAGAAAGTAATGATTTTGTTGATGATGAGATCCTAGAGAAGAAGAACATCCAAGAGCTTGTTATGGCAAAAGATATGGTAAGTTTAAATGGATTTTTATATTATCAGCGTCTTTTAACTTGTTGTAATAGATAATTTTCATTGTTTTCTAAGATAATTAGTTTTTATTTAGTCATATACTTATCTTTTAAGTGGTCGAATGAATATTAAAAAGTATTTTATATTATCAATATATTTTAATTTATTATAACAAGTTACTTTTATTGTTTTGAAGTGACTAATCTTTACCTAGTTCTATACATATCTTTAAGCACTCAAAGGAATATTTAAAGATAATTTTTAAAAATTTAATTCAAAATTTATGGCCGAATGCTTGTAAAAGTAAATATCAGTAGTTTGTGTGGTTATGATAAGTTGAAGTAGTTGCAAAAGAGATTTTTATTTTTGACAAGTCAACTTTGGCTTCCTTTTCTTTATTTGTTTCTATATTCTAAAATTCTTAATTTCTTGCTCAAATTGATATCAAAGTTTTCATAATAACGATAGTACAAACTTGTTTGTAATTCTTGAATATGTGAAGAAGCATTTTATTATAATCTCTTTATTTGATAATGGAGTGTCTGATCTAACTTGCACGCATCTTGATTATTTGCGTGAATACTTGCTACCTCACATCAGAATAAATACTGAAGAACTCTTGCCACTGAGATTAAGTCAAAATGAATGAAATCTCTTAACATTTATTTGTCTTTTGCACGCACCTCGACTATTCATCTGAGTATTTGCTACTTCCCACTAGTATAAATATTGAACAACTATTGCCAGTGAAGTTAGGCAGGATGAACGAAATCTCTTAGCGTTTTTTTTTTCATCATTGGGATTTGAACCCTTTTGTTCAAGATTTATACTGACTTCATTGATCGTTAGGCCACATTCTTAGGTGCATAAAGTTGAATATTCTAATTACATTGTTTTATTTTTAGCATTTTTTGAGTTTATTTTCTTTTTCATAATTCCCTCAAATTTTTTTGAAATTGTTTGCTTATTCATGTTAGTCTGATTTAAATTCAAATATATTAGACTGTGCAAGAAAAGAAAAATGCTTTGAGAAGCAAATTTTTGGAGATCAAAGAAGCAATACAACTAAGAAGAGAAGAAGCAAAATCCCATGTTGAAGGACAAGCTAAGGCTCAATGGGCTATTACTTTATGTACTAGAAGAGTAAGTGCTACAATTTTACGCATCACGATTAATTCCATGGGGTACCTGATACCTCCCACTAGTATAGCTACCATGTAACTCTGTCCACCTAAGTTTAGACAAATGGGATCTGAACTCGAGACCTTATGGTTCTCAACTCATTTCATTGATCTCTAGATCACGCCCATGGACGCCTTGTACTTTATAGCTAGTATCATTTTGCACATTACATACTTTTAACAATTTGCTATGTATAAATAGGCTGAAGAAATTGATGGCTGCATTAATGATGAAATCGCGCGAAAGCCTGATCAAAAGAGAGAGTTAGACGCCAGAAAAGACGAGCTGAGAGAACTTCACACTGAAGTCGAGGTCACGAAGAGTAAGCTCAGCTCAATTCTTGAACTACAACGCGACTTATCAAACAAGATGCAGCTGTCTTCTGTGGCAAAATCGCGTGCTGAGGTCCAAGTGGAAAGAGTACTGAAGGAGAGAATGGATACACTTCAGGAGATCGAGGAGTTTAGAAAGCAACGAGATGTTCTACGACGAAGGATAGAGTTTTGTAGAGAAAAAGACGCGATAGGTAATGCTACAATGCTGATTGAACCAAGGTTCGAGTACAAAGAGTTTAGTGCTGCAGAAATTAGAGCAGCCACGCATGGATTTTCGGATGTTATGAGGTTGAAATCTGGTGGTGATTGGACTGATGTGTATAAAGCTAGGCTTCATAACACATCAGTTGCAATCAAACTGTATAGTTCTGCAGATGTTGATTCTGAAGACACTTTTCGAGCCAAGGTAATTCAACAATCAGTACTTATAAAGTTGTTGCCATATGACCAAGAAGTCACGGGTTCAAGGCTTGGAAACAGCCTCTGGCAGAAATGCAAGGTAAGGCTGCGTACAATAGACCTTTGTGGTCGGGCCCTTCCCCGGACCTTGCGCATAGCAGGAGCTTTAGTGCACGGGCTTGCCCTTTTTATAAAGTTGACACATCGAGCATGAACTGGTAGATTTCAAGTGTATAGGATATTTCACGTAGTTGAGGTGTATGTTTGACCCTTTTTTCGATAAGTAACAATAAACGAAATAATATCATTATGTGTCTGAAATCTGAAATGTTCTAATGCAGGTAAAGCTCTTAAGCCATATGAGGCATCCTCATATACTATCGATGATCGGATATTGCTCTGAGCTAAGGTGTATCGTGTTCGAGTATATGCACAATGGCTGCTTAAGAGACATTCTCTTCTCAAGCAACAGAAGGAGAGACAAGGGCCTAAATTGGCAAGCTAGGATATGTATTGTAGCCAATGTTTGCACAGGCCTGTGCTTCCTCCACCTGGCGAAGCCAAGGCCTGTGGCTCATGGCAACCTCAACCCTTCAAAAATCCTTCTTGATCGTAACAATGTGGCGAAAATCCATGGTGTTAGGACACCTTTGTCCTCTGAGAAGTCAGATATACGATCAGATATCCGAGCTTATGGGAACATAGTCTTACAGATTCTGACCGGAAGAAACTGGGCCGGGTTGGTTGAGGAGGCGATTATGATGGACCAGAGTAAGCTTATTGAAGTGCTTGATCCGATGGCCGGAGAGTGGCCATTGGATATAGCACTTGAGCTTGGTAGAATAGGAATAAAGTGCTTGTCCATTCATGAAGATAAGGAGTTAAACATGACAAATTTGGCAAGAGAATTAGAGAAAGTGAAGAAGTTAGCTGATGAAATAATAGCAAATGGTGAATGTGTTGTGGCAAATGGAAGACATCCAGATGATGTTGAAGACTCAATAGAGTTCCCTAATTTCTTCTTTTGCCCCATTTTACAGGTCCATTGTCTATTCTCTACTGTATTCTTTTTCTCGTTCTTGTTTTGTTATGCTTTTGAGACGAGGGTTCCCACGAAACAGCCTCTCTACCACTACGAGGTAGTGGTAAGGTCTGCGTACGTTCTATCTTCCCTAGACTGCACTTGTGGGATTCTACTGGGTATGTTGTTGTTGTTGTTTATTATGCTTTACTTGAGCCGAGGATCTACTGGAAACAACCTCTCCACTATTATAAAGTAGGGGTAAGGCTGAGTATACAACACCCTCTCCAGACTCCACTCGTGGGGTTTTACTTGGTATGTTATTGTCTATCCAACATTTAAGGGTCGTTTTCTGGTGTTTGATTATTGTCCCAAGGAAAACGTTTTTCATGAAAAATGACTTCAGCCATACCAAACACAACCTGATTCTTGTTTCCTTTTTTGATTTCTTCATATATTTTTGTTGTTGTTGCAGGAAGTGATGAAGAATCCACATGTTGCAGCTGATGGATTTTCGTATGAGCTCGAAGCTATAGAGGAATGGCTAAAAATTGGAAGAGATACATCACCAATGACAAATTTAAAGCTCAGGGACAAGCTTCTCACTCCGAATCATAGTTTGCGTGCTTTGATCCAAGAGTCGCTAAAGAGAAGATGAACTTCTGTAAGATAGATGATTGATAGATAGAAAGATAGACAGACAGATATCTAGAAAAAGTTGATGAAATTTGATAGGATTTTGTACATACAGAAGAAAAAGAATAAAGGTAGCGACAAGAGAACTCATTCTCTTAGATCTTAGAGTAAATCCCCAGTGTCATTGGTGCATGTTTTGAAACTCGATGTATACTAGACTTGCCTTTCTATCCTTCTCCACTTAATAGTAAGCGCGAGGACCTTATCCTATCTTGAGAGGAAAATGAGAATGTGGATCCTGTGTATGCAAATCTTGTCCCCATCTTGAGAGGTAGAGAGACTGTTTCTAATAGACCCATAGGCTCGAGAAAATAACGGAAGTGAAGAAACCAAGACAAAATACTATACAAGGCATGAAAAACAACAACATACTGCATGGAATCCCACAAGTAGGGTCTGGGGAGGGTAGAAATGGATGCAGACCTTACCACTACCTCATAGAGATAGAGAGGCTGTTCCGTGAAAATCCTCGTCTCTGAAAAAGAGTTGCAACTAAAAGATAATACGATAGACGAATTACAAGGGAGCATAGATAGTAACAAAAATCGAAAGTACAAGAACCTACAAGAGTATTTCAATATAATGCTTCCATTCATCATAGCCAAAAAAAAACCAACTTACATTTTTCTATATAAGAATGAGTTGACAGTTGAATTTGGGATTGCCTCAAGGATCTTTCACAATTACAGAGACAATACTATATTTTGGTAAAATATGTATGCAACTTTTCACCTATTTTAGCTATACTTACTTTTTCTAAGCTATGCTTTGAACCACAATAAGTTTCTTCCCTGAAGTTTTCGGCATGCAGCAAAAACAAACTTTTCGACATCTTGTCATGTGCCAACACATTTAGCCCAGTGGAAACATCTTGCTACTCTATTCGGTAACGAGTAGTCTAAAAGGGAAGGGGGATCTGTCATTATGTCTTCAGCTTTTGACCAGACGTACACTCCTCGTTCTTGTCTGCTACCAGGGACGGTGTTGTCTAATACGAATGCCAATAATAGTGTGACCACCATGTTTAAGGACAGAAGTGCATTCATCGCAAAATTGAACTGACAACAACATTAGGAAGACACAAGACGTTAGCTCATTGCAAATTCATGGAAATTAAGGAAAATGAGTAACAGTACATCTCCTATATTCGCAATTTCAACTTTATGGGTTCTGGATTTTAGAATGACGACTTCAAGAATTCGTATTGCATGCAATAACAGAAGTCTTTAAGATGAACTCACTTGTGCATTTCCAGTATGAACTGGTCCGTTGGATGCTGCTGCATATGGAATAAGATAGCCAGGCAAGATTAGGCTGGTCTCTGGTGCATATTGCTGAAAATAAGCAGGAACTGACAAACCAAAGAACAACGATACGCCAACAATCATAATGTTACGGGAACTTGTGTTTTGCGTGTACTGCAATGTTGATAGACCGAGAGCCACAATAAGAGCCCATGTGAAGCATAGTACCGCAGCTGCCAATGCTTGTGGTATAGAAGCAAGAATAGCACCGATTTTACCTGCCACATCAGTTAAATAAGAGATTACATGTCTTTGCTAATGAACTGCCAGCTATTCAAAGATGTTTTCAAGGCAACATCGTCTAGGCATTTTTCATGTTAAAAGAAGCAAATAACAAGAATATTAATGTTTAGTATCTACAAGAATAGACCAAGAAGGCACGACGATTTATGAAACATAGCACTTAAAACTTATCGAGAGGCGGAGCTAGGATTTGAAGCTTATAGGTTCAGGATTCGAGTTCTTTCGAGTTACTAGATTCTAAATTGATATTTGTACATATGCAAAGAATTTTTTAAAGACAAATACAGGATTTGGACCAAAGCTACTAAGTTCGGCCAAACCCGTAAGCTCTACTCTTGCCCCACCTCGGAATTTATTTGAGCCATGCTACATGTTCCATTGATGAGTCCTTTATATGGTTGATCTGCCAAATATCAGGAATCTGTCTTTCGGGTTACACATTATTAACAAAATTCATGGACCAGTACAGCATTGTAAAAGAGGAATGGAAATGGAGAAAATCTTGTAATGCCACTTCCCGTGTTCGTCTAACGTTGAGTCATCACATTCTAAAACTAGAGATCTTGTGACGAAGACTTATGAAAAAGTGATGCATAGAACAGACATAACATTAACCAAATGCAGGAAAGAGGATAACAAACTTTTATATCAAATGCAGGAAAGAGGATAACGAACTTTTAGTCCATTTCAAAAAAGAACCGTCTTTTTTTTTGCAACTATTCAAATCCAACTTTCGACATGGCATGTTTAAAACCACAAGAGTGAAGAACAATTTGGTGCATTCTTCATATCTTTAGTTTAAGATCATAAGATTCAGAAGTCAACTTTATTTTCTTCTCTTTCTTAAACTTCGTGCCAAGTTAAAACCAAACAAACAAATTAAAATGAAGGGAGTAGGAAAAAAAAAAAAGAAGGGATAGGATATGTTTTTTCCAGCTTCAGTGGCGAATTAGTCTTCACTCAATCATACCTACAAAGGAGAATAAGATTAAGAAAGCTGCTCCAAGCTGTATGGCCCTTCGGTTTGCTACCTTTGTTGCATTGATCGTGTGTACATTCTCTGTCAAAGTTGTTGCCCCAGTACCTGTTCCCCAAAGTCCAGCCAATACACTACAGAAACCTTCCAGGCCAATTCCCCTGCTGACTATACCTGGGGTTGGGGTTTTCAAATTGATTCGTATTGCTGCGTTGTGATAACTTCCAATCTACAATGTGCAAATCTTAATCAATAATTGGTCTTGAATTATGACACACGGTAAGATTAGTAAAAGACAAGACTTTTTTTCTTTATCTTTTTAAAGAGTAAACGATTAAAAACAGACCCAAAGTATCCCAGTTTTTTGAGTTTCATACCTTTATTATCAAGTCTGAGAGGGTCCTACCTGAACTATCACCAAGTGTTTATCCAAGCACACATTTGGTGGCACACCTGATAGTTCAGGCAGGAAACTTGAAAACCCAGGATATTTTAGTTGTATTTTTGACCTTCACTCTTTTTTAGAAGCAACATGAAAAATTTTAGAGGAACAAAAAACGACAAAGAAGGAAGTTCATATAAACTCATTTATGCTTCTCTTTTAATCTTGCTGGTGACCAGGGAACTAGAATGACTTACAACAACAAAAACATACCCAGTGGAATCCCACAAGTGGGCTCTAGGGAGGGTAGAATGTGCGCAGACCGTACCACTACCTCAGAGAGGTAGAGAGGCTGTTTCCTAGGAACCCTTATCACAAAAACCCATAAGCAGAATAAACTAGAGATCACTACCATAAATGACGCCTTTACACAGGTCACTGATTACTCACCGAATCGATGGAAGCAACTAGCGACACAATAACCATAATGATTGAAGTCCGTAACCGGAAGGTCGGTACACCCCATTGGAAAGGGTAAGGGATCCTGACCCAGGCAGCAGTTCTCATAGCATTGGAGACATCAGTCCTACAATGCCTCATTGTATCTGCATGCTTTTGACAAGCATCAATAAGAATATTGGAATTTGGTATATTGGGGCTACAACCCTTAAAGTTATATGCACCACCAGCCGTCAGGAAAAATGCATATGCCCAAATGATCATAACACTAACAGGAACCTGCAATAATTCATTTTGTTTGTTAGCACACAAATGAATATGTCATGATAGTTTCCATAGTAGCTAAAAAATCATAATACATCTCTCGAAAGAGTTCTCCACTAATATTATCATGTCCAGAGGCTCCCGTCCAAAAACCCCTCCAGCTCCCCAAAAAGAAAATATCTAAAGAGAATAATAAGAGAAAGAGCAGAAAATACTTACAGCATATATACGAAACACTCGGTAACCAAAAATGGATATTCCTCCAAGGTACTGTAAAGTGAAATGACAGAACAAAGTCAGTGAAAGAAAAAAAATATAATAGAGCTCATAAGTGAGACATGAAAATCTATTTTGTTCGGACTCCTCAAAATGCCATAAAAAAAAATCAGTAAAAATTACAATCATAAAACATTCATACGACTACCTACCAAGGTAAAAATAAGGATAAGCAGTATCTGAGGAAGGCTGATTTCGACGCAACTACCAGCTTGAGGAAAGCCATAGCTGAAATATGCTAAACCCACTGCAGCTACTGTTGGCGCGACCACAACGGGATTTATGAACCTGCACGTTATGTTCTTAAAACATATTGAATAATTCTTGGTGGAGTATTAAAAACAGAACTAAAAGACTGATCTAATGCACACAACCACGACTCATAACTAGTCTGGATAAAGCATTTAACTTATACAGACAATTAGTACGAAGTTTATATAGATCCCAAACTCCATTTTTATCCAAATATCTTGATGCTTCCTGTCTATATAAAGTCATATTTGTAAATTACGGGAGAAGAGTATATTTTAAGGCTAAAATGATTCTGCGATTCTGTACATTACTGCAATTTGTGGATGACCTTAACGGTTTTCAAAATCCACCAGCGGTTTACTTATTTACTTTTGGATAGCATGCAGCATCCGAAGATCATTTCTATATACTGTAATTTACTTCACATTATTTTAAAAAAGAAACACAGCTTTTTAAAGTTCTTCTACAAAGGAAATTCACAAAACGGTGGCTGGTCAAGAAGGATAATGAGTAAAGTGCTCAAATATTACCGTAGAAGAAGGGACATCAAGCCACTGTAACCCAAGAAGCTCTGGAAAATCGATCCAACAATTATAGCTCCTTGTAACTCCCTCATAATGTACCTAAATTTCTGTGGACACCCAAAAATTTTCCATCAACAGAAACATGTAAAAAATATATAGAATAAATAAATTTCATGCATAGACAATACTGACACAATATTATGAAGAAAAGCACGTTCTATCAAGAAATGTTCCATGAACATGCAGCGTAAAGACTAATTACTGAAGCATAGTCAATACTCAATACACATACAAATAAAAACAACAAAAACATACCCATGGTAGTCCCGTGGGTTCTGGGGAGGGCAGTACTCAGGCCCTACCCCTACGTCAGAGGAAGAAAGGTTGTGTCCTATAGACCCTCAGTTGATATATAAAAACCAAATACCTAAATAAAGTCTTACTAGAATAACTTCATTTGTAACTTACGTGATCAGCGAGATTCCGGTACTCCTCGGAATTCATGATAACTAATGCAGGAGCCAAATATACAAATGAACTCCCTTGAACTAACGGCAGACGGGTGCCAAAATATGAGTGCAGTATCGTGGTAAGGCCAGACACTAGCAGCATTGTGGAAACCACATTGGCAGTATCTTTCTGTCACCATATGGAAAGAGAAATCAATGAGAAGGATGAAGAAATGCTAATAATATACTACTGTAATTCAAGTTGCAAGTTCATAAGAAACAACTCACATCACTTCCACCCATTGTAGGTACGATTATCAGAGGGATAAAAATAAGTGAACCAGCCAATGACAAATAGTGCTGCAACCCATAGAACATAAGAGGCACTGCAGTTTAAAGACCAAATAGAGGTCAACAGTGATTAATAATAATTTAAAAAACCTTATCAAAAAGTACTGATTATTTTTTTGTTTTTGATAACTGAGAAATCCGTCTGTGGCCCGCCCTTTGGACCAACCACAGCCTTCTAAACTCGGTGGATAATGGGCCCGCCCCTCTACCCTTCCCCACTTAAACACCAAGCTTCGCTTTGCATGGTGTGGGGCTTGAACCTGTGATGTCAGCCACAAATCCTCCACCCTTTGCCACTTGAGCTAGGCCTTGGGGGCCAAAAAGTACTGATTTGATGTGCTAATTTTCTAAATTGTCATTTGCAATGTCAGTTTTTTCACATTTCAACTTGAATTTATTTGCTCCGTTCAGCTTCCACGATTAATAACATTCATGTATAATCTTCACATCCTTTATTGCACATTATAAAAGTGCATAGCTATGAGTTAGTTCACTTTATCATTTTCTCTTGATTGTGTCAGAACATTACCACAATTCTCTTTCTTTCATAATAATCTATTGCTCTTCCGTCTAGTGTATCTGCTTAGCACCATTAGCAATATACTATTAGAATCTTAGCTGCACGAACTCTTCACTTTCGATGCCTCACTTGTGTCGGATTCTCCAAAAAATACACAAGTTGACATTTTTGAAAAGTCCGAGCAACATAGGACAAAATTATTTCTTTGTTTATTAGTTGGCTTTCTAAAGAGATCAATTTATTTTCTACTTGCTACCTACTATCTAGGTGTAAAAACTTACCCGCACCTGATGTTCTTATGAAACCACATTAATTTACCATGATTGAATAATTGAATAATGTGAGAATACATTTTAATTAACCATGGTTATGTGAAAGAAATCTATGTGAAAACAAGTGTTCTGCATCTATGTGAAAGAAGTCTATATGCAAACAAATGTCTTGTATCTATTGGTTTGGTGTAAGCATCCGGCGGGAAAAAAATTTACTTGCACCCGATGTTTACACCAAGCCAATGAATACATATCACGTAATACTGTGACTGTTGAACCATAATTAATTAATACATATTCTCACATTAATTTATCACAAAACCATGGTAAATTAGTATAGGTTGATGCAACCACCTTGTGTTGGTAAGTTTTTACCATTAGTTAATCACTTGATCTCATAATTGCATTATGGTAAATAAATATTGGAACCGATGTTTCCAGCAAACCAATCACTTTAACCTTAGCATCTAAAATTAAAGTGAAAATACATATCACTTAACCATGATTAAGTGATAAATATTCGTATGAAAGACGCACTTTGCATTCATTCGCTTGGTATAAACATCGGATGCAAATAACTTTTTACTATAGAATAGTGGGATGTGTTTGCTCTTTGTTTTACACTTCTATTTAGATGGTCACAATGCTGTCTCTCTTAGTGATGCTATTCTAAAAGACTCTTAAATTTCCGCCAAAATCATTTGACATAAAGACATTAACAAAAATCACAACCAAGTATAAGGGAAAAATGATTAGTTCAAGTCAGTGAACATTCAACAATGTTAAAAGCAGAATAAATACTGACCAAGACCAGGATTTTCCCTTAATCCACATTTCATCTGCGGAGACTGATGCCACCCTCCGTAACTAGGATCCTCGCCATCGGGATATACGCCCATTCCCACTTCTTCATCCACATTGCCATCATCCTTCTTTGGTACTTCTGTAACTGGAGCAGCTGCTTGAGCTATGTGCCCATTCCCATTCACAACTCCATTAGCTCTATTATCATCATTGCCATTCTCATTCATAAAATCTTTCCTCTCCTCATTATGAGCTCTCAAAATAGGCTCCATCTCAATTCTCCTACCAAGATTCTCACCTCTTCCTCTTCCATTTCTCAAACCCTCGGCATCAGGCCACGAAACTGGCTCAATTTCAACCCCTCTATTCCTTGCCCTTCCTAATATAGGATCAAGCTCAATCTTTGGAGATACAGTTTCAGTTTTATCAACACCTCTTTCCAAATCAAATCCAACATTCTCATTATTCTTCACATTCAGATCTCTCCCATTATCATAATCCCTCCTACTAACACTGCCACTTCTCTCAGTCTCACCAGAAAAAGTTGTTGACACAAAACCAGTCCTCTTAGCCCAAGATTTCAACTCTTTAGGGTCATAACCTTTCTTTGGTACAAAAGGTTCAATCTTAGGATGTACCCCTTTTTGCCTATCCTTCTTTTCCTTCAATTCTGAGTTTGACCCACCTTCCATTTCACTATTTCCTCAAATAAATATCAACAAAACACCACGAAAATCAATTCTTTCTTCTGTTTCTCCCACCCCCACAACCCCAAAACAAGTAAAGAACAAATCTTTAAGCAAAGAACTGAAGTTTTCAAATAATGCAATGAAAGGGTGTCAATAAAGCACCACCAAAATCACTTCTTTCTTCTGTTTCTCCCACCCCCACAGCCCAAAAACAAGTAAAGAACAAATCTTTAAGCAAAGAAAGAACTTAACCTTCTAATAATGCACTAATGGGGGTGTCAGAGTGAAGTGAATATAGTTTTCTTGAGCTCTTTCAAACCATTAATGGCCACTGCTTAGCCGGTAAGAGCTCAAAAGACTATATTTTGATTTGTTTTTGCTCTTCACATTACTGCTCAGCTGTTGCTATCAACAAGCAGAAACTTCTTGGGATGGTGACATGGAGTGGAAGTGTAAAGACAATAATGCCACCATTATGTCAGTTGCCGTTGAGATTTGTAATTGGAGTGTGTTTTTTTTTTTTTCATCTAATGTTCCGTCCACGAGCTCTAAGAACTCAAATTTGACATTTCTTTACGCTCCACCACATCTAAAAGATGATTAATTGGAGTGTTACTATTACTCTTGAATTTCAATTTCTTTCTTTTTACTCCGTTTAAAAAATAATAATTCAAAAGATCTTTATATTTTCATAAAATATATAATGATGTCACTTTTTCAAAATTATGTGATTTGGCTTCCTTAATTTTCAAGCATGTGTTGTCCAAATCTTGACTCGGTGAGTTCATGTTGTCTTTACTTCGTATAAGGAAAATAAATTGTCTGTTCTATTTGAGTGATGCAAGCACTCGGTGATGAAATGATCATTCACAAATCTTCCATGTTACTCGAATATTTTAAAAATATCAAATATTGAATTTTTTAAAATTAATGTATTTTTAAAAAATTTAATATGAATACGATATCAAAAGTGAAGAGTCCTAACAATTTAGCGTATTTTATTGAGAAGGAATTTTTTTTCTTGGTTTACCATATATTTAGATAATTAAATTTATCAGGATATTTTATTTAGTTATTCGTATTAAGTTGTGTTTTAGTAGACATTTTAATCTCTAATAAAATGTTTAAATTAGACACTTTCAATCTAAATTTTGATTTTTATTTTTTTATATGTTCTCATTTGTCTATTGTTATGTGTTTAGTTATATTAATCGTACAAAATATGTCATTTTCTTTAAATTAACTATCTAGTACTCTAATAAAAGCACATATAATTTTTTGTCAAAATTTGAATAGAAAGTGTCTATTCTAAAATACATTAAGAATTGAGGTATTCAATTGAAACTTGATTTAATTCGAATCTTTAAATGAAATATTAGGACGAGTTAAAGGGATAAATCTTTCTTCTTCTTTTTCATGATTCGAACCAAGCTATGTGTACTTAACTAAATCATCAGTACATATTACCTCTTATTAGCATAAATAACGAGTAACTTTGCATTGTTTGATTAGTTCATAAAATCAGGTAAATTTTCTTATTAAAATGTAATGAAGGAATAGGAATTTTTAATCTATATATTTAATATCTGTATTAAAATTCGATTAAATTTAAATTTGTATGAAAAATCTCATATTTAAATATAGAAAATTCATTTCCAAGACATTCAAAAAAGTCATTAAAAGCTAGTAGAATATTCTCACATTTTCAAGAAAAAAAATAATCAAAATTTACATGGAGAAAAGGAGATTTTAAGTGATTTCCCTAATCTTGATTTTCTCTAATTTCAATTTATATTTAGTGATTGATACTGACAACCCACTAAGACTTACCAAAACTTTGTATTTAAAAAATAATTTCTTACATGAAAGTGAAATGGACACAAGAGCTTTTAATTAAATGTGTAATGATAAAAGTTGAAAGAAAATATATTGTAGAAGCCATGTGCAAAGTAGCACTTATTTAAACCATAGGCTAATTGTCATGATTTGGTTGGCTAGAATTGGTGATAATAAAGTTTAACAAGAAACAAAATGTTATTATTAGTGGAAGAAAGCACAAAATTCAAAGTGTTTATCGGAAAGGAAATGTCACAAAGTTTATTAGAGTTGGTGGCGGACTAATAAATACTTATTTATTTTAATTTAAAGGTTTTGGATATGAAATCGTCTTTGTTAGAAAATATTTTATCTTAATTGTTCAATACAAATTCATATTCAATTAAGAAAAAAATTGTATGAATAAGTAAATATATACTAATTAATAAGCTAACATAGTTATAGGTTGAACTAACTGTGGCTCACAGCAAACATGTAGTTGTAATTACAATTTAAGTTTTGTATATTTCGCGCAACTTATATAAACGTTGTGTGCGATTATACAAAATTGTGCGCGAATCGAATTGTATAGCGAAATATACAAACATTGTGATTTATAGCGAATTATACAAGCGTTGTCCGTGAATTATATAGCGAAATATACAAATGTCATACAAAAATTACGAATTTTACGAACATATACAAATGTTATGCAAATTATGTAAATATTATCATAACTATAATTTATAAAATATAATTATTTAAATTGTAATTATAAAGTAAAATTAATATATTTTATGCGAAAATTTTTCTTTATTATACTTCAATATAAATATAAAATGTCAAGTAAAAAAAAAGGGTTAGAAACTGAGGTATATTCTACCAACAACATCCACTATGGACTTTTGCATCTTGAAAATAAATTAGACTAATTAGATTTCTCTAAGTTTAAGAATTGGGTCCCAACTCTCAATGGTTACAATCTATATTAATATACACTAATTATATGTTTTTTTGACAATCTTAAGGAACAAGATAAGAGTGCCACTTTGGAGTTGTTGTTGATGATGATGATGTGTGACCAAACAAAAGTTCTTGACTTCATCATCTTTGTCTTTGCTACCATTTTACTTCTCATTTCCTTGGGATTCTTTTAATTTTCTTTCATTTTATTTGATACTCAATATTTATTTTAAAATTTGATTAAATCAAAACATTCTATAAGGCTTTATATTTGTGCCGATTTCATTTGGAAGTTCAAATTCAAAATCAAGATACTTACTAGCGCAACCACCTTCTTTCATTAATTTTAAGGGGTTTCCAAATTTTCTTTTAATCTCCAACTTTTTCATTAAGAAGAATATGTTGGCAAGGAGAGAATCCTAGAATTATTTTAGAAGTAATAGATTGGAATGCACAAAAGAGTTTGAACAACTTATATTTATCGAAAATAATTTTAACAATAATAACTGTGTACATTCTGTTATTCTAGATCTCACAAGTAAAATTCCACTAATGTTTATTCGTTAATGATATGGACCCCATGTAGCTTCTTCTTTTTTGGGTTTTCTTTTATAAATGTGATGTCCAGAGTGAGTTTTATGCACACCTAACATGATCAAATTTGAATGGTTTTATCCTAAGATGGAAAAAGTTTGCTCCTTTTTTTTTTTTTTTTTCCTCTTGAAATACTTTAGAAAGTTTATCCTCTTATACTTTTCCAATGAAAGAAAATGCCTTTTAGAGATCAGATAAACATAAAAGGAATAAATTTCTTATATTAGAGGCTTCTAAAAGTTTCAGATTCAAAACAGTAAATTTTACAATTTCTATCCTGTAAATGTCTGATTGGAGTAAAGCTTACTTTATTACTCTATTTCCAAGATCCCCATCTTTTCTCCATATCTTTCCGTCATGTTTAATTTTGCACCAATTTAGATGGAACATGGATCACAGCTCACCCACAGTTTATCGAAAACATAACTCTAGATCAAAGAATATAAAGATTAAATTGGAATAGAAAACTAGTATGTAGTCGAGCACAGAATAAACATAAATGTCCAAACCCAAATCATTGGCCCACTCTTCGCTTTATTTTGAGTATACCTTTTCTAAACTTCAGTTGTGAGATTTCCATCAATTTCGTGTTCACCTAATCTCACTACTTCATTGACAATTAGACCATACTCTTGGGTATGCATTTGTGTTTATCACCAAAATCCTCGTTTTCTTTTATTTTTGATTCTGGTGCAGTTTAAACTGCTTATGAGGCTTGATTTTTGAGACGAGAGTTTTCCGAAAACCACCTCTCTATCTCTGTGATAATGGTGAGGCCTACGTACATTATATCCTCCGCAGACCCCATTTGTAGGATTGTACAGTTTAAACTCTAAAAAAGGGATCAAGAAGACTAGGGGACTAACCTTGGTGGCAATAAACATACTACTTAGTCTTCCACAAGCAATTTGGACTTTTCTTAGCCAAAAATATGGTCAGGATGTGCTTTTCTCAGAAAAAGGTTGGATTCTAAAAGGGGTGTGTGTGCGCGCACACATAAAGGAGATGAAGAGTGATTCAGACTCCATAACACAAGAAAAGATCATGTGCAACATTTTATATTCCAAGGTAACAACAGCCCATGCTTTGTCTTTTCACAGAACCTCTGACACCCATAAATACAATTTTCAATGAGAATTTGAAGCTTCTCCTGAATGCTAATAAATGTCAGTGATTTGATAAGAAACTGTACCCTAAGAAAGTGGGAGTTTCAATTCCCATGGGATGGCAAAATAGTTGAGGCATCAATGTTGAAATCTCAAGTAATGCATATCCAAAACAGTAAGAAAAAGAAATATAGAACGGAACCAAAATCCTGAAACCATTTCCAAAAATTGCTGGGAAAGAACAATACAATCAAGCAAGAGCCAATAACATCACGCTTACTAGAAAATGATGCAACATCCGACTTACTAGTAAAATGATGCAGCATGGAACTGCCAAATACGTGCAAGCTGTGTCTATCATAAACCACTGGCAGAAACAACCACATGCCTTCTCAAGAACACACATCGTATCGAAGAACATAACTGCATCACAGATTGCAGAATATTTACCACTTTACAATGTGTTACATATACCTTTTCACTACTGATTGAGTACGACTACGGCTATGAAAAGCTTATCGAAAGAGGAGGAAAGAGCGTAAACTCGACTCTAAAAATCACACAATAATCCATCGATAAGTTCTAGTGAACCACCAACTTCTTCAGGAAAAAACTTGTACTTTGGAAGTAAGAAAACTTGCGAAACCATCTTCAATGAAAATCATCAAAAGATCTCTTAGCGTGTCACCTATATGACTTCCTAGAGAACTCAACTGTACAATATCCTACAATATTCGACATGATGCATGAACAATTTTATCCATTTAATGATGTAACATATAAATGGCCTTTAGGTTGTATGGACTCATTCACATTGAGTTGAACTATCCAAGCCTTCATACTGTTCCTATGTCCTAAATATGCTAAAACGCAACTCCATGCTCAATTGCCTAAGGCAGCAAGGTAGAAGCAGGGGTACAAAAGATGTGAGGCATACAACCTTCAAGTATAAGGTATATGGCCATATATGTCAGGTGTTGGTACATAACACGAGGAGGAGATAATTGCAATTGCAAACATAGTCAATAAGGTCTATGTTAGCGCACCATACAAAGTGTACATGTTAGGGAAACATAAGAATTTTGTGGTAAAGTTTTTAAATAAACAATACAGAGAAATAACTTATAACTTCTCAATTTCTATAATTTTTTCTCATTTTTCAAGCTATTGTACTCAATCAATATCTTTATGGAGTCCTTTACAATCTAAGGAAAGCGAATATACACTCAAAAAGCATTTGCCTTTCTTTTTAAAATCACCACCATAGAGATCCTTCTCCATACATAGGAAACTTTCTTTAACGTGAACATATGAGACAGTATCTATTTGGAACATAATATCACTAGCTAACTAATACTATACTTAGACAGAAGTTTCTATCAGATATCAGAATTTTACAGGACTTGAGGCTTATCAAGTTTGCAATGGCTCTGATATAGAAATGTCTACTACATGCATTCAGCTTGCCCTTTGATACTTCCTTCTTCATAGTCAAAGGTACAAAGAGAAAGAACAAAACAATTGCTCAGATATCGTATTCTAAAGAATCTACGGTTCAACTTCTGCTTCATTTATATGCAATTTCTGACAATGGGCACAGGGCACCATAGTTACTACAATATAGCATATGTCAAGAAACCCCAAATTTATTGTTTCTTACAGAATACAGTTCTCTCAAATGCTGCAGTAAAACAGTGAAAACCTTATGACAGATCACAAATCCAACGCACACAGAAATGTCTACTTCTACTATTTGATTCATCTCAATGTTACTTGTGGAAAACCTTCAAACCATAATACTCTTAACAAAAAAAAATTTACAAATTAACAATTCACGCAGCAAATTCAGTATTCTGGTACTCTTTTTTTCTGTTAAAACTAAAACATTATGAAATGAAACGGCTCCAACTAGACTGGAAGATATACATGACTCCAACAAGTTTATAGTTGAAGTTTTCTCCTTACCGCATCAATTGACTATGCCTTTGAGCATTTGTTACCATTTTACCATATCGAACTTGCTGTTAGCAAGAACACAAATCTCTCGATTGGATGTTTAGATGATACATACCTTGAACATTGCTGCTGAAATAGCTTTCTTACAAAAAAAAAATCAACTTTTAACAGCACGAACAATTTCCATTCAGCTCCTCGAGGAACTTCCCATTCGATTAACTACTATACTACTTAGCTCAACTATTGGGAATTGGAAGTTTATAATCCACATTAATACCAAGCCAAACACATACAACAGTAAAATCGAATACCATTCCAAGTTCAATTGATTAACTATTCTATATCACACTGAAAAATATACAATTACAAAACACGCATGAAACACTAAAAATCCATTAACCACATAAATCATCTATATCAAAAGAGAAATTTAGCCTTATTTACTTCGAATTTACCACTGCTAGGGTTTTAACTTGTTGTTCTCTGTATCGGCGCTTGAGGTAGCATTCGAGAATTTCCATAACGGAGACGTACCTCTTCATCTCCTCCAGCTGCCGGCTCAGCTCCGCTTCCCGAGCCCTAGCTCGCTCCAGCCGCGCCTCCGTCTCTGCTAGCCTGTCCCGGAGGTTTTCAACTACCACGCCATTCCTGTTCGCCGCCGGTGCAATTCGGGTCCGGCGGGTCGGGTTGGTTAGGTCGTCTTTTGACGGCAATCCTTGACCGCCGTAACACATTTTTTTTTCTCGGGGGAAATTTGGAACAGTTGTGTTAGGAACTTGTGATTAAAAAAAAAAAAGGAGGATTAGGAATTGTCTCTTATCTTTTGAGTTATTTTTTGAATTGAATTAATGTAATTTTTATCTTTTAATATGGAGCATTAATAATTTTTCATATTTTAAGAATTGATGCATTTTTTATATGCTTGAAAATTTCCATTTAATTTTTAACGATTCTCCTTCACTTGGGAAACTTTTTCGCCATTGCCTGACAAAGCTCCCTTCTCCCCCCATACATCCTAGAGTAGTTATATTTCATATTTCGTAACTTAATTCACCTTTATGAGACAAACAAAATCTATCTAAAAAGACTCATATTTGGAGAAGTAAAATTTATTTAGTTGCATCTCCTTGTTTTTGAAGAACTTTTTTTTCTTAAAGATTAGAGTACTTATCCATTGTGTTCTTGCTGTTGATAACACACTAACTAGAATTTCCAATTAAATTTAATTGACAGGGTGTTATGCATAATGATGTCAGCATTATCTGCACACAAGGTGTTTGATCAAAGGACAACAGCTTGGCAGGATGTATTAAAAGTAATTGGTGCATTTATAATTCCTTACTAAGCAAAAATTGCTCCAGTTTTTACATAAATCCCAAACTAGCAAACAATTGAAGGAGACTCACTGGACTTCATGTATTTGAAAGCTTACAAAATCCAACTCTTATTTCCTACAATACTTTGATTCAATTCTTCATTGATATCAACACATGTACAGGATTCGTTTTGAGAAGTTAAGCACAAAGTTGAGAAGTGTTTTCTGTCCATTTCCACATCTCAAACAACAGGTCTTGTGTGCAAGTATTGTCTGTTGGAATGGTGGAAAAGTTTCCCATTTGAGAAACTTCGTTAAAAATTGAATAAAAATTTTCAAGTATATCAAAAGTGTACCAATATTTGAAACATGAAGGACTATTAATGTCCCATGTTAAAAGACAAGGACTAATTTGATTTTTAACTCAAAGATAAGGGATAATTTTGTTCCTTTTCTCAAAGGTGTAAGGCTACTTTGGGATGAAGATAAAAGTGGAATAATTTATTTTGAAATTAATTATTTTGAGATTATTGTGTTATTTTTATTTTATATATGTGAAATAATAATTTTGAGAAACTAATCTTGAGATAATTAGTTTAAACATAATTTGTGCTCCAACTAAATGAGATTGAAAATCAACAAGTGATTATCTCTTATTTAATTTAGATCGTTTTGAATTTTACTAAGCATCAAAAGATGACTCGTCAAGAAATTTATGTGTTTACACTATTAAATCATTTGAATTTATTTATTATTGTACCTTTTATAATAACTAGTTAAAGATTATTCAATTGTGTAAAAAAAATTTATATTAAAATTGTGTATGACTTAAATTCATTCAATAATAACAAATTTTTTCCTTGCAACATCCTCAAATATTATGTCTATTGCTCTAATTTAGGTGAAGTATATAAGAATTAGTTCATAGGGTGTCTGGCTTCACCCTATGATATCATGCAAGTTTTTTATGCTTTCACCTTATGGTATCATATACTCCGTCAGTATATTATTGATATTTTATAGTATTGTATAAGCTTGAGTTTTTTTCGAGAAATAATTAAGAAATATTTAAGAGAAAATTATTAAAGTCAAAATCTTATTTAGTAAATTCTAAATTGTCAAAAAATATATTTTTTATGATACTACACTGATATATTGATATTAAACCAGTATCATATACGAGTAAGATTAATCCTCTTTGATATTCCATCAGTATATTTATATCCTATCGATATCATATAGGATTGAGCTATTTTTTTAATGAAATAAATAAGAAACAACTAAAAAAAAATTGTTAAATTTTAAATTAGTAGAAATATATTATTTCTCACACTCTGTCAGTATATTGATAGTATATCGATATTTTATCAGATAGAGCTTAATTCTCTATGATACTCTACTAATATATTCATACTCTATCAGCATCTTTTATAATACCCCATCAATATATTGATATCATATAAGATTGAGACTCTTTCACCCATATTTAGTGTACTTTTACAATATTTTAAATTTTTGATCATTACGATTTACAATAAAGACTACATATTATAGCAATAAGAAATGAATAATAAATGCAATTATATTAAATGGGTCCCATATTTTGAGAAAATTATATATGGAATGTTGTATTTTTAAGGGACAAATATAATTAATAAATACAACATGTTGTGGAATTATTTCTTTGTAGAAGCATCTTTAAGGAAGGACATTGTGGTGGATATTTCTGTGTCAATTGTATATTTAAGCGGATAGTTATCTATTGGCATGTTTATTTTTATCGTTTGATATGTTATTTTTATTAATTATTTTTTTAATTACTTTGCTTATAAATTTATAATATTATTTTTAATTTTTTAAAAAAATATAGTTGTCAATTAGCACATCTGCTTTAGGTGTTTGATTTTTTTATATCGTTCGTATTAATTATTTTTTTAATTATGAATTTATAATATTACTCCTAATAAATCATTTTTCCTAAAGACAACCGCTGATTCACGTATCTGCTTTAACTGCTTGATTTTATAATATTATCCATAATAAATCATTTTTTCAATTGCTTTGATTATAAATAATTTTATAAATAAATAAAAATTTTAATTAACTCTCAAAATTTTATACGTGCAACATATAATTCAAACAAAATAAATAACACATATTATTTAAAAATAATATAAAATATATTATAAATCATAATAATTAATAATTTAAAATATATGTATAAAAAAATCGAGCAACATCGCATGAATCGAAATTAAAAAAATGTGGTAAATTCGTGTTGGCATGAGCTCATAGTACTAGTAATCAAACAATCAAAAGAAATATAATAACTTAAATGGGCCCATGTTTTTAAGAAAGTTTCCAAGAGCCAACCAAGAAAGCAACAAGCAATTTCCACCAAATATGTGTGTATTTTACAAGAAGGTTCATAAAGATATAACACAACAATATATATCCTTACCTCCTACAAAGATAACTCACACACACACACACACACTTCCATGTGAACACAAAATAGTAGTATAAGAAGAAAAACTCCCAACTACTCACATGACAAACTTTTCACCATTCACCTTATTTTGTGTTCAAACCTTCTTGATCATATTAAATTTTATTGGTTCAACATATCGAGCATATTCTAACAGTCACTACTCATTCTTGGCTTTCATCTTATTCGTATACTTTGGTGCTTTCTTGACATATTACTTATCGTCTATATATCGGAGCCTCCCACCGAAACATAAGTCGTTGGAGAAGAGCTTGTTGGGATTTACTATATGGTTCTTGGTTTCTTCCTTCATTGTTGGGTTTGTTTATCAATTTTACCCACTTTTTGGATTTTGGGCTAGTCTTCCTATTAATGTGATAGCCATAATTGGGAGTGGAATTACTTTGTATGACTATGTTATTTGTGATTGTCAAGAAGCAAATAATGCTAATAATTGGAGGTCCTTTGGTAGCAATGATCAAGTGAAGAGGAGTTATTGTGGAGAAACATGGGAGGTCACTGAGGAAAAAGTTTGACTCACGCAGGACAGCTCGATGTACTAAGTTTTGGTTATATGTTTGAGTTATGTATGTTTGTTCACAGAGTGCCAATCTCAATGTTATGTGTTGAAATTCCCAATCCAATAATCATATATTCACTAAGAATCAAATGACTTAATAAAGTTAAGATGGAAATTAAAGAAATTATTTTTTTAAGGGGACAATGATAACAATAATAACAATGAACTTCCCAAAGAAGGGAGCGAGGATGGAGCTACAATATTAGGTAAAGGTATGGTGAATCCAATCAGTGACTAAAATGAATTAATAAATTTGATGGAAAGTTTAGAACGCATAAATTTTAAGTTTCGACACTGTCTCGAATAAGGAAGTGCGTGTTGAGAGGGAAAATAGAGTAACCACATGCATTTTGAATGTAGTTAGTCAATTAATATATATTATCACCTTAATTGTGGATTTAATCCTGATAAATTAGTATAAGGATTAAGAAATTGTGGAACTATTATCTAAATAAGTCACAAGTCACAACCTTAAAGGAAAGACAAAAGGGCAGAGTTTATATATAATTGTTATAAGTTAATTTGAAAATGTTATAATATGCAATTTATATATAATAAGGAATACTAGAAATGATTCGATAAAATTGTCTTCATGTGATACCAGACTCATCAAGCAGACATAGTTTGCATGGATCAGGTATATCATAGCGAATTTTTCATAAAAAATTGTGTCTTCCACAATGGAATCTGATAAGTGAGATCTCGAGTAAATATTTCATAGTAACCTCATTAAACTGTACATCTTTCTTGATATATCCAGATAATAGGTAGGAACATAAACTAAAACAGATCAGTACGAAATATTTTATACACCGGAAAGACCATTCAATGAAGTCAATAGATTAGAAAAAGAGTGAAGAAACACAAAGCAAAAGGAGAGAAAAAGGACCGAATTTAATAACCAATGAATTGACAGAGAATCTACTTTTGGACCAAAGTTTCTAATAGGATATTAATTTATGCCCTTCTTTTTGACTTATTTGGTAGGGCATTTAGTTGTAGAAAAAATATTGGTAATGCAGAATTATTTATATAATTTAGGAATTACTTAAAGGTTAAAGCATATAACAATCAATTTAATAGTAATTCTAATTGTAATTAAAAATTATTTAGAAAATAATTGTAAGTAATTCTCTTCACAAACATTAACCAACCACAACCTAAATTAAATTAAAATAATTCTTTTTATAACAGATTAAAATACATTGACAACCCATAAAAAATCTTTTACACAATTTTTTATATATTTATTTACCATATTACCCTCATGAAAAGTAGTAGTTCATTTCCATGAGCTCACCAAGAAGCAACCACCACAAAATTCTCAACTATAATAAATGAGATATATCTTCCAAGAAAGTTCAAAGAAACTCCCCCAAAGTCTTTTTCAAGATTATGTTATTTATGATTATCAAGATGAAAATATTTTGGACACAATGACCATATGAAGAAGAGTTGTGAAGAAAAATAAGTTTGAGTTTATAGAAAATTATAAAACAATATCTATTACTATTTAGTAAGGTGTGAATTCAATATGTTTTGTCCATTTATTAGTTCTTATATCCTCCTATTGTAATAAAATTATGAATAATACATTTTAATATTTTATAATACTCACATATTACATACTATATAATTTAAGTATACTACATTTAATATTTTACAGTATATATATAATTCATTTTTAATACATAGTACAATTATTATAGGTTGTAAATATTTTTTAAATATGATACCGTCTAGGTAATAAATGAAAAATATATTTAAAAATAATAAATATTTCATAAAAAGAACGCAAAAATATAATTAGCCCCTAAATTGAACGTGGTGGCGTGGGCAAAATACTTTGAGAGAATTAAAAAAAATGTAAGAATATAACACTTAGAGGAGAAATTCTATTAATTTCTTTTAACTTTGATTATTTTTATCCGAAGTCCATGCATATATAATTGAAATTCACATAAAAAATAAGTAAACTCATTCATATTTGTCTGAACTTCATGTAAAAATATATGTACTTTCACTCTATTTATGAATTTCTATTCCAATGTATCCCTACTTCTTATTCTAAATGTGTATCTATGTATAAATATATTGAAACACATATACATAGATAGAGAATCCAATACTAAATACATTGTTAGATAATAGATATCGAATAATATGTGATGAAATTAATGATATCATATACATTAATTTAATTTAATACTGAATACATTGAATGAATCTGGTATTAGATACATTGAATGAAATTGATACAAGTTTCTACATGTATAGTTAGATGCATTTTGTCAAAATTGATTTTGAATTCATAGATACACTCATAAAGATTGATACAAACTTATTTATTCTACTGGACATACTCGTAGAATTTGATACTAAATACACAAATATATTAAATCGTGCACCACAAAAATAAAAAAAAAAAAGAGGAACAAGAGAGGAAGAAAGACGAACAAAAGAGACAGTACATCCCAAATACCATCACATGATTTGTCAAATACATATATCTAGAAATAATTTCAAACAATGTATGTAACTATTCAAACTATTACTTTCATTAAATAAATAATACTTTTTTTCTCTCATTTTACTGAAGTACATTCCGAAAAGAAGATCATCTTATTATAATGAGATAAGTATACAAAAACATACCTAAACTATATCACTTTTTTGAATTTTACACCTAAAGTATTGGAAGTTTGAGAAACACACCAAAACTATCATTTATTAGTTTGAGAAAACTATCAAAAAAGTGGTATAGTTTAGATGTGTTTTATATACTTATCTCTATTATAATTAGAACATTTTAACTTTTGAATTTTTCTTTTATCCTTAGTAAAAATATCTCAATCTCAAATTATTTTATACATCAAATTTTAAAAATTTTTATTTTTTATTTAAACACTCATCATGCCAAATCAAATAATATCATATGAAATGATACAAAAAAAAATCGTGTTTTATGAGAGTTTCTCTTATGGACCCTAAATTGCTCGATCCGGCCCATTTTCTCTTCGACCCGAATAACCAACAAAACTAAAATTAGGCGGGACGGAAAATTCCCGATTTCTCGAGCTTTTACTCTTTACTAGTTCTTCCAGCTTCCAGAGCCTCACCGTCACCGGCGATCAATTTTACGGCGACCAAATATCCGACCATGGCGGAGCAACACTCTTACGCCGCCACTTCCGCCAATATCTTCTCCCAGAAGAACTCCCGTCCAGCTGACGACACCGTATTCTTCTCCATATACCCAGATTTTACCTTAAACCCCACTTCCCCTTCAACCACCATAACTTCTCAACTCCAATCCCTTCACCTCCAAATCCTCCAAACTCTCTCTCCTTTCACTTCCAATTACATTTGGCAGCACGAACCCTTCACCCTTTCCGTTTCCGCCACCCCCACCCCTCCCCATCTCTCCGGCAAACTCCGTTACGGCGACAACCTAGAAGACGAATGGTTCGTTGTTTACCTCCTTTTCCACACCTCAAAGCACTTCCCAAATGTATCAATTCGTGTTTGGGATAGTGACGGCGAGTTCCTGTTGATCGAAACCGCTTTTCATCTCCCTCGTTGGGTTAACCCGGATACAGCGACAAATCGGGTTTTCATCCGAGGTGGGTTTCTTCATATTATACCTAATTCGTTAATTCCCACAACCCCATCACTCCATGAAGCGTTAAATTTGTTAAGGGATGAGAAGAATACTAGAGCACCCGAGGGAGTGCAGCGTCAGTTAGAGAATAGGTTGAAGGAGTATCCGAATAGAGCTGAGGAGAATGTGCATAAGGTTAGGGTTAGGGTTCCTGTGTCAGTGGCAAAGGTGTTAAATCATGAACCTTGTTTGATTTCACTTGCTGTTGAAGGGTTTTACGATAGGGATATTGATACAATGAAGTTCGCGGCGAAGATGGAGAGGTTTTTGGGGAATGGGGGTAGTGGGGAGGAGCTGGTTCAAGTGGTGGTTAGGATGTCTAGGGCAATGTATGCACAATTGGTGCAACAGACATTTCAGGCGCCGAAATGTTATCCTGCATTGCCACCTAGGAGTGATGTAGGTGCTTACATGGAAGCTGAGCTGGGAATGAAGATTGCTTGTGGGTTTGAGATGATTTACCAGTTGAAAAAGAGACAGGGGATGGAGGGAAAAGGGAGTACTTGGGATGCGTTTAGGCAGAGTTTAGAACGGAGTGGGTACTTTGAAGGGCTGTTGCCAGGATCGAAGGAGTATAAAAGATTGATGCAGAATGCTGAGGAGTATTACAAGAACAGTTCACTGCATGCAAGAGAAAGGTATCTATTGTGTTAGTTTGTATAAATTTTTTTTTTTTTTGGGTCAAATTCTAGATTATGCACATTGACGACAGATTAGAATTTGGTACAACAGGATTAGATATCTGGGATTTGGTGTACATATGTTTAATTAGTAGCCTGCCGAAGGGAAGGGTGTATGCACTAAGCTTGTTGTGATGATACTATTGATAAGTAACAATCAAAACTGTTGGTGACATCATTTGAACATCACTGATAATATTTGTTGATTGGGTAAACTATTTCTTCGTGTTCATATTATCCAGGATAATTTCTGCATATCGGGGAAAATATCTGGTGACGTTTGCAGCTTCACGAGTTCTAGGCTAAAAAGTCTCATGGGTGTGTGTGTAGCTATATTTCTTGATGATACGACATCTTATGACTGTCCATCCATGGATTTTCAATAATGAGTTCAAATTGTTGTCTACTTTCCTTTGTGTCTTAGATGTCAAAAGGGAAATTTGAAGCGTCTATATAGCAGAATCGTGTATACATAAATGATACCATATTTTGTAAACCTTTTGCCTAATTTAGTTGAACAGCAAAAGAAAAAAACTGGATCTGGATTTTGTAAAGATCTGAATCTTCTAGAGAAGTAAGTCTTTGAATATTTACTTCTTGTCTTGCTTGAAAGAAAGCTTGACAATTCTAGGTAAGTGACATGGTCATATTATTTACTATATGGTACTTTTTCCTCTCTGCTTGATCCCTATTTTCTCCTCTTATTTCTCAATATGTTAATATTACTGTTTTTATGATTCTTATCTGAGACGCCTTTGTGTGTCATAAGTATTCCTTAACGTGCTACTAACCAATATTGAAAAAAGCAGTGCTACGCTAAGTGCTCCAGTGCGAAGAATAGATGAGATCCTTGCCCTCCCCGAGTCTGCTGATGACTTTAAGGATCAGGAGCTACCACCATCTGATGATGATTCATGGCTTTATGGTGGGGAGGATGAGCTAAATACTGCTCTTCAAGAGAGGCAAAAGGAGATGGAACTTTACAATTCAAAAAAGAAACAGAAATTGAAAGAGCAGGATGGACCCAGCAATTGTTCTGATAATTTTGATCTAAAAGATATATCGAAATCTATGCAAGCATTTGTCACGAAAATGGCCAGTTATGAAGGTGCAGAGGTTCCAGAAGACAGGTTTTTGTTCTTCATTTCTCTCATTTCTGCACGTGGATTGGCACATGCTTGGTTTCTTTTATTTTATTTTTACTAATGAGAGGTTACATTGTAGCATCTTATAGTTATAGTTTGGGTTTGTGCTATTTTGATTTTACTTGCTAAATATAGTGATTATTTTTGTACGTATTCTAGTGTGCAAGGTTAAACTTAGATCAGATAGTTAATGAAGCAAGAGATTTTTCCGTTAATTTGGTCATAAATATTAAGTTCCTTGTAATAATATATTAATCAGCCTGCATGCTTTCTTGGTTGAGTTCCTCACATGGTGCCTGCCTAGTGCAGTGTATCTCTTCAAAGTGGTTTCTGGGCTATTACATTGAAGCAGGGTTTAACTTGTGCTCACTCCAAGGGTAGCGATCACAGGTTATCTTGTCTAAAAAAAAAGTAGATATAAAGTAAGGAAATTATCACCCCTTGTTTTTGTCATTAATCCCCCCTCACCCCCACCCACTCATAACTCCCTCACAAAAAATTAGAAAAAGAAAACATGCTTCTCTGTGCCAGTAACTTATTTGGCCTTTCCTCTCTCTGATATAGGAATCTAAAGGAAGTGGACTTTGATGTGGATCGCTTCATGAAAGACATGGAATCATTTGTGAGGCGTCAGGGCAATGAAGAAACTCGCAGTGATGTTGATATAGAAGAAGGGTCTTCATCAGATATGGAGTTCGGTGAGTTAAAGATTTTTATTATTTCTTTTAAGTAAATCTTTTTTGGTAGCACTAGTAAAATGTTATTTATTAACTTTACATGCTGATTAGAATTTGTTGCTTCTTTGTACTATCGGCGGGTCTGTGCCAATGAAAATTCCTTGTCTAGATGGATATCTCGCAACTTTTGGTTTTTTATCTTTCAATTTTTGTTCTTTTGTTCCATTTTTTTATGGTGGGCTTTTTAAATCCTTTTTTTGTGTGTGTGTGTTGGGGGGGATGGGATGTGAGACTTCTTCCCGGAGGTTGGGCTTGGTTGGGATAAGGTAGTGGGGTGACAGATCATTTTCCTCTTTTGGTGAGGAGGTGAAATAATAGTAAGTAGGATCAGTTACCCCTCCATGGCAGCTTTTACCCGTCCAATTTCGATAAGATCCAATATTGATAAAACTCACTTTCATATAGGGAAGTCAACTAGGTAGTACTTCTCCTCCTTCCTGGATGAAGTAACATATTATTGGTGAATGGTGTGAGTTCATCTTTTGAACTTCCCCTTCAGCTATTTTACATTCCCAATTCCTGCTAGAATATAGTTTTCTGGGGGTTTATGCTCAAAATTAGAACATGTTCACACAATTAGAAGGGAAAAAAATCATCTTGTGCATGCTCCCCACCCTCCGACTCCCTTTTTTTAAAAATAAAAAGAAATGCTGAGTAAGAAGAAAGCTGACATTTTTGCTCATGCAGGTGAATCTGAAGATGAGAGTGATATTGCGGAGCCATCTGATGGTAATGATGCTTTCATGCATTCGTATTCAGACACTCTGAATGAAGAACTGAAAGGCACCACACTAAGTAATACCTTTGTCCGTGCAAATGGAGAGTCTGTCAAGAAAGATGAGGTTAGTCTACAGTTGCAATAAAATCTTATATGTTGTCTCATCTTTCCTTTAGATCAGGTTTCACCTGGTAGCAATATTCCTGCTATACTCAATTTACAGATGATTCATTTGCCCCAAATCTTTTATCGTTGGTGTTGCTTGGACATGCCCCACTGTTCTATAAATTATAAACGAAAGACAGAAAACATGGAAATTGTTATCGTGCATTGCATTTCTATTTACGGCTACGTAATTTGCTAAGGTCACTCATTGAACAAATATATGTATCAGGGAACATCTACTGCTACTCAAGGCATGGAAGAGGATTTCACTCCAGTAGATGTGGATTTCAATCTTGTAAAGAATTTGCTTGAATCCTTTTCTTCTCAAGATGGACTTCCAGGACCTGCTTCTAACTTGCTTGGACTGATGGGTCTACAGCTACCACCAGATGCTAGCAAAGGAAAATAAGCATATTTTCGTCGCTTCTTTGTTATTCGACGATAATGTGTATGCACTTAGTATCTCAGTTGTATTCATAAGGGGAACGATGTGGATGCATAACAGTAACTCGCAGAACAAAGTGAGATAATTAGATTGAATGTCACCAAATAGAAAGATATTTCAAGTCTACTTTTGACTTTTGTCTTTTATGAATTGGCCGTATTTCTTTTTTCTAACTTACGCAATGAAATTATTAAATATTTACCATTCTCATGTACTACGTGACTGTATCTTACTCTAGTTTTAAGTAATTTAATTTAAAATCTTTTTCCTTTAAATGAAATAATTGATAATTCTATGAATATTTAAATTTATTTTAGACTATAATTATTTTAAAGATGCCACTTGAGAAGAAGAAACAAAAAATAAGCGAAAAAAAAGAATTCAGTGATGGGAACTGTGGCGCAACAGGCGGCGATTGACTTACTGAAGAGTGAAATTCCGGTGGAGGAAGATGAGCCGGTGCTTCTCTCCGGCGATGTTAACACCGGTCTCGTACTCGTCGACATCGTTAATGGCTTCTGCACCGTCGGCGCTGGCAATTTGGTAATTTATAATCACAATCATTTAATCTAGTTTTTAAGCTTCCATATTGATGCATATACCTTTTTGGATTTATCGGAAATAACAAAAGAAAATCGAATTTTGATAGATCTGTATATTACATCCGTCGTGTTCTGTTTGGATCGATCTGTTTGTGTAGATTTCAGTTTAAAATACTAAACAGAAAATTACTTCTTCTTTTCATATATATTTACCTACGTAATTATGACGTTCTGGTCGGTTTGCAAGCACCTCGACTATCTCTGTGTACGGCTCACCAGAACAGCTATCAGCTACCAATTGACTCTTGTTCATCAAAGTTAGAACATTTAAAATTCGTAGTATTAAAAAAAAAAAAAGAGGAGGAGGAAATACTTTGAAATTCATAGTTTAAAGTGGGCATTTGAATATAAAAATTGTGAATTTTGGAGAAAAATACTAGTATTTTTTTATTCCAAATTGAAAGTGGTATTTGAAAATTGAAGTTGTGTTTGGACATAAATACAATTGAAGTTGTGTTTGAAAATTGAAGTTGTGTTGTGAGTGATTTTTAGTTAATATTGTGAAAATGACTTTTTGGAGTTTTTGAATTCCAGAAAATTTTGAAATTTAAATTGGATGTTCGATGAGTTATACTTTAAGGCCTCTGCGGCCATTCTTCAATTATTTTTGTTCATGAAAGTCTTATATTCTTCTTTTCCTTTTGGAAAGTATGTTCTTGTTACTTCTCTAGATATTAGGCAAGACTAATTACCAATGTAACTGTATGTTAAGCAAAACTCATGTGAAGTTAGGTACTTTTGGTTAAAGATGAAGCTATTCTTAGATTTCTGGATTACTTGAGCTGGTACTTAAGCTGGTTTATTGTTCTTTTTCCCTTAAATCACTGCCATTTATTGGATCGGGATCCGCATGGAAGAGAAACTTGTGTGATAATCGGAGCTTTCACGTTAAAGGTTTTTATATCGGAGCTCCACTAGGGAGCTTCGTTCAATCAACGTAATCTTCTTTGAGTTGTGTCGGTCTCTCTCGCTCGCTCGCTCTATTTGTTTTTTGTTCCAATGTTTGTTTTTCGATTATTATTTCCTCGAAGCAATTCATGTGATCCTTATTCTTCATATTGTTCATTTTCAATTAGATTGTGATATTGTGCTGTTTTCTTTGCTATAGGCTCCGGTAGCACCTGATAAACAAATTTCCGCGATGATTGATGAATCGGTTAAACTTGCAAAAATATTCTGTGAGAAGAAATGGCCTATTTATGCTCTTCGTGATTCTCATCATCCTGATGTGCCTGAGCCACCTTATCCTCCTCATTGTATCACTGGAACAGAAGAATCTGAATTGGTTCCTGGTTAGTCTCGTCTTCCCTTCGCGTTTTATCCTTTCAGGTTAAAAGTGAATTTTGTCAATGTGTCTTTTATCATCATTTGCAGCTCTGCGGTGGTTGGAAAATGAACCAAATGTAACAGTTCGATGCAAGGATTGTCTTGATGGGTTCGTTGGATCGATCGAGAAAGATGGATCTAATGTCTTTGTAAATTGGGTGAAAGCAAATGAGATTAAAACTGTAAGTATCACCATATCTCATGAATTGATCAAAAATTGTTTCCTTTCCATTCTATCTCGGATTTGGTCTTATAACAAACATTAACCGACTGCTGATGTTTTGAGTATGATATGTTGGTTTAGATATTGGTTGTAGGGATATGCACGGACATATGCGTGCTTGAGTTTGTGTGTTCTGCCTTATCTGCACGGAACCATGGATTTCTCTCCCCCCTGAAAGATGTGATTGTATATTCCCCTGGCTGCGCTACTTTTGATCTGCCAGTCCAGATTGCCAGAAATATAAAAGGAGCTATACCTCATCCACAGGTGAGCTAAGTATACACATGCATTGCAAAAATGATATTGTATATCACAGTGTCACTTGACGCTTTTAGTGTTCTCGTAATTCTCGAAGGAATTACACCAACACCAACAATAACAGTAGTGTGTACATAGCCTTACCCCTATCTTGTGGGCTGTTTCCGGGTTGACTCAAGTAAAGCATAATACTCAAAAAATTATTGAACAATATATCTGGCAAAGGACAAATGTGTTTTATTTGATGGATGACAGATATTCTTCATATCAGAAACTGAGACTCCATATTTGGTTTGTTGTTTGTCTCTGTGTATTTTTGCTGAAATTGCTTAATATTTTTCCCATCAACATTATCGCAAGACTTTCTTAACACAAGGTTATTTCAAGACTTCTTTTTAATGTAATTTCTTTCCTAAGACGAACTGCAATAAGTTGTTCCTTTTCAAGTGTATTAGGCGATTAGCGATCAAAAACATGAGCTATGGGTACTCTTCTTTTTCACAGGAACAAATATCTATTATTTTTACTCTTCTTTTTCACGGGAACAAATATCTATTATCTTACTCTTCTTTTCCACGGGAACAATTATCTATTATCTATTCACATCATTTGCTATATTCGCTGTGTAGGTATTGATGCATCACATAGGCCTATACATGGCCAAAGAAAGAGGAGCAAAAGTAGTTTCACATATCTCGTTTGACACGACCACCAAAGGAGACATAACTTCAAACAGTGAGATTTAGATCCATATTTCTCATTTGGAACTGAGAAGTAAACCGCTACAGCTATTGAGACTTTACAAAGATCTTCTTTAGCTTGCTTAGTCTATATTAAGGTATATAAAGATAAATATGTCCATAGGCATCTTTACTTGTTCAGTTGGATGTGTAGCTAAAGTTTGCATGTTACAAAGCTACTAATACTTGTGTCGTATTGTATTAACTATCACACGTTCAATATCAAATAAATTTATCCATGGGCAACTTTGATTGTTCAGTTGTGTGTGCAGCTAGACTTTTCTTGTTCCATAGCTATTGTATTACTTCTTGCTAGATTGCACAGTCGATGGTAAATCGACTTTTAGATGAAGCTCCCTTCAGAATTATAAAGGGGAAATATTTTCAGTTTATGAAATCAATTACCAACTGAGTTAAGACTTGCACATCTTGAAGAATGGTACTGTTATATAAATTCTCTATTTACACTAACTTACACATCAAAACCATACATACAATCCCCAAAAACGTCTCACTTAGAACCAAAAAGAAAAGTATAACCAACATACCTTGCCTATCCAGATACATGTAAAAATACCTGGAAAATAATGAGAACGAAGGGGAAAACTAAAAAAGGGAAGAAAAAAAAACAAGATCAAGATATAACATCTATAAAGGTACTCCACCTTTCACAACCTGGTATTTCCTATTGTGATGAAAAAACGAACGCTTGCTCTTCTTTGGTTTAGTTCCAAAGATGAACGCTCGTAAAGGTATCCTTGACCTACTTGCTGAGTTTGTTAATTGTGGTTGAGATCCACCAACATCAAACTCATGATCGAGTTTTCTTAATGTCTTCTCAACATCTACTTGAAGTGTAGTTACATGTTCTACACCAGCTTCTAGTTCCTCTCTTACTTTGTCGTTTTCTTGTTTCATGTTCAAAACTTCACCTTGGAACTTTGCAGCTTGATGGCTACTGAATCTGATTTCATCTGCTTCAACTCCATCCTTTAGTGCTTTTGTAATTTCTTCCTGAATGCTGCATAAAGACGAGAACCTACGTTTCAGTTCATCTTTTAGTGACAAGCTTTGCTCTAACCATACTGTTAGCTCATTCTGAATCTCCCTGAGGTGTTTATATATGGGCCTGATTTCTGATTTCATATCTGTTTTGGAGCTGCCCTCTTTTGTTTCCTTTTCTTTGACTGTTGTAATTTCATCCTGTAAATCTTGAGCTGTGGTCTTGAACTTTTGAATCTGATGGAATGCTGAGCTAAATCTTAGCCAGAAATCCAAGTTTTCGTCTAGTAATGCATCAATGCTCATCCGAAGTTTCTCTTCAACTGGCGAGAGGGATGAACGTTGATCAATCAAAATGATCTTGACATTCTGTTCATCCTTGTTTTCCTTTTCAGGCGAATCCTCAGGATTTAAACTTCGATCATCAGAAGGATTGCGATCTTGCTGTTTTTCTTCTTTTGACTCTGAACTTTCAAAAGCATTTCCTTGCACAAGGCTCAACTTTAGACGTAAACTTTCTATCTCTTCATCCTTCTTCAAAATAGTAGTTTTTAGCTCTCTTATCTGCAGTGTGACTTCGAATTCAGTGTCTCTTTCTTTCTTCTCCATTTCAATTAGCTTCTTCTTTAATTCCTTGTAATTCCTGAGAATTGTTGTATATTCTGTTAAGAGGATCTTTTCTTTATCTTCCAAACCAGTCAACAGCATTTGCTGCCATGTAAGGTCATCGTCCTTCTCACCGTCTTCCTGTGGCTCATCATGAGCGATATTTTCAGACTGAGATGAGACTTTCGCTTCACCTTTTTCAGCTGCTTTTGGCTCCAGAAGTTCGACGTGTTTCTTAGGGGTTTTTGTATCTTCCTGAACTTCTTTATCACTACCAATTGCAACAGGATCTTTTTCTTTCTTAACTTCACTTCCACTAACGTGATTGTTTTTCTTTTTTGGCTCTTCTTTCGACCTGATATCAGCAACATCCTCCTCTTCATCTTGAGATGAATCCGTCTCATCAACCTCTTCATCTGGTTTCACACTAGTCAATTTGAACGATAACTGGCCAAGACTATTATGAGCTTCGGCAAAGTGAGTCTTAAGGCTGCTGTTTTGATTTTCAACGTCTTTGTTTAGATCCTGAATGCCCTTCAACTTTTCCTCTATCGCGGTCACTCTAACATTCAGATTGTGTGTGTCCTCTGTCAAAGCAGCTGCCTTATCGTCTTCCAAAGTCTGAACTTGTACGTGGAGTCCACCGGCTTCTGTTCTTAATCTCTCAATAAGAACAGTTTGTGTGGAAACTGCTGTTTCTAAGCTGACCACCTTATAAACTAGCTCATCAATCTTCTCTGCCAGTTGTGTCACTGTTAGAGATGACATAGAGCTTGCATCGAATTGCTCGTTCATCTTGCCATTCAACGACTCTATGTGCTCACCGACTTCTTCTTGGCTCGTGCATTGTGATGATGCATCTGTTACTTCAGCAAATTCATCATCCTTTTCATCTTCATCTGTTTCATCAGCTGGATCACCCAAGTACTTTTGCCTGAATGACTTGAGTTTCTTACGAGCTTCTTCAATCTTCTTGAACTCGTCTTTTGCTTCTTTGGTGGATTGTTCTTGTTTCTCCTGAAGCTGAGCCAATGTTTCTTGACACGATTTTAGTGCTGCTTCCGCCATCAAGGTCCTAGCCTCATCATCCTCAATAACCCGAGCCTCACCAAATTCATCCTCCAAACTGCAAATCTTCTGATGCTTCTCCACAATCTGCTGCTCGATTTCCATAGTCTTAGCAATCCCACTTTGGTAAGAGCTTTTCACAAACTCCTTCACAGTCTGCAGAGACAGTATATCTCTCTGGAGCTTGTCAATCTCTTCAAGCGCCTCGTCTTTTGTCAAACCAGATTTTGGTGCTTCTTTGTTTGCATCTCTTGCTTTGCTAGATGATTTCTTGCCTAGAAATTGCTTTGTGCCTGTTTTCAACAGACCTTTCATGTCTTTAACAGGAGCCTTTGGAGGAACATTTGGTATATTTGCACCACTTTTTGGTGTTTGTGGGAAACTCTTTGGCATTTTTGGGGTACCATAATCATCTTCTTCATCCATTGCTAGTTGAATCTGTTCTGGAAAAAGAGTAGCAATGGTGTTGTTGGCACTCTGCAACTCCCTCGACAGCTTGTCATATCGTTCAGCCAATGCTCGATAGGCACGATAAGATTCTTCCACAAAATTTATTAGCTCTGGTCTTTTCTTGTAGTACATCTCTGCTCTTTTAGCAAATGAATCTCCATCTTCTTCAATGAGCTTGATCACATCTTCCACCTTCTCTTCCATATCTGCAATGACACAGAGCTTCGATTAGAAATTCCGATTTCCACACTCAACCAGCCAAAACCATTGGTTTGAGATGGGCTTAATGGAATGACATAGTCAGTGATGATTCATACACCCGACTCCAACTTGCTTGAGACTGAGATAATAGTCATTGTAATGAGCCAAAACCATATTAAGCTCATGAGATGGGCTTAATGGAACAAACCCCAACTTGCTTGAGACCGATATATAGTCGTTGTAACGAGGCAAAACCATATTAAGTAAACTTTTAGAATGACACTACAAGAGAACATTGAAAGTACATGGCAATATGATTTGATTCATTTAGGTATATTCTTAATCAAATTGAAACATATCTTTTCTTAAACCAAAAGAACATAAAAGAACTTGAAATTTATGATAAAAGATTTGTCAACACTAAATTTTAGGTGCAAAAAGATCCCTTTTTGTTCAGCTAACAACAAAGACAAGCTCGGTGCACTAAAGTTCCTGCTATGCACAGGTCTAGGGAAGGGCCCGACCACGGGGGTCTATATGTACGCAGCCTTACCTTGCATTTCTGCTAAAGGCTGTTTCCAAGACTTGAGCTCGTAACAAATAACTTATTCACATTTGAACAATTCCATTCTTCATTTTTCCTCCTAACAATCCAAAAAAATGCCCTTTTAAAAAAAAAAATTTTGCTCTCTATTGATACTTTGAAACCAACCAGAACAAAGCAAGAAAGAATTCATCAAGAATCAAAACCCCATTAGAAGGTAGAGGGGCAAGCTCATTATTCATCACGAATCATAACACCATTGAAGGTACACAGGCAAGTTCATTATCCATCGAGTTTCAAAACACTAATCATCATATCTCTTAAATATCCAAAAAAAAAAACAACATAAAATCAAAACCCCATTTAGCTTTTGATCTCAAAAAAATACATACCTTGAAGGCTTTGTTCCAGCCATTTAGATTGTTTGGTCCTAATATGGCTAGCAGCCCACCATGAATAAGCATTAGTTGCAGCTCTTTGTAACATTTTGAACCAACTCTTGATCTTTCTTTCTACTAAAAATTTCAAAAAAATCAGAAAAAAAACAAATCAAATATGAAACTCTTCCTCTTTTTTCTTTTTATCCTACAAGAACAAAGACTATCTTTTTTTTTTTGTTTAGGAAAGAGAAAGAGTTTCAACACATTAGAAGTATTCTTGTTAATGAAAAATGATAGGAAATGGAATCATAGTTGAAAGGAACTAACAAACTATGATGTTTGTGTTTTTGTTTTTGTTCTTCTTGTTTGGCCTTAATGTCTAATTATAGTTTTTATTGGTTGAGAGTTTCTTTAGCACCAAAATAAATGTTGGACCCTTCTCTATTCTTAAATAATTTTAGCTTTTTTCACACAATCTTTTTCTTTGGGACAATTGCATTTTTAGTCCTTCTTTTATTGCCAAATTCTAATTTTAGTCCTTACGATATTCGATTAAATTTAATAGAACACGTATAAAATAACGATATACAAAGAATAAGAAACTATGCAATTACTAAATAAGTAAATAGTATTGCTAATCTTGAGAAGAGGAAAGAAGGAGGCTAGCCCCCTACCTCTCCAGGATATAATGCGACACTTGACTATCTACTAACCTTCTATTCTAATTTACGAACATCAAAATTAGTTTTGTTCATAATTTAGGGACCAAACAAGGAGGCTAGCCCCCTACCTCTCCAGGATATAATGCGACAACACTCGACTATCTACTAACCTTCTATCCTGATTTAGGAAGATCAAAACTAGAAATTTGTTCATAATTGAAGGACCAAAGTCCAAACCTCCTATTTCCCTTCCATTTTTCTTTTGTGGCAAAACCAAAGCTAAAGCTATTGACAACCAATTATGAAATTAGATTATTATGAACATGGCATCCACTGGCCTCTTTTAACAACTTGTCACATTCTAATAAAGAAGAAAGAATTAGAAAACCAATAAACAAAGAAGAAAATATCTTTCTCTTTGTCCTAAAGTTTTTTTTTTTAATATAAATTATTGTTGTACTAAATATTAGTACATTGGAAAAGACTAAAGTTTCTTCTTTTAGCCAACTTTTAAATATTTAGGTGTTTGCATATAGTACAAGTAGCTGCTTTTGGCTTGTCATTAACTAACTTTTGGTTACATATTTAAAAGAATTTTGCATCAATGTCCCTAAAATATAGTACTATTGTCAATTACCCCTCGAAAGTAGTAATTTTACGAATGATTATTCAATTTTTACGATAGTATTCGAGAATTACTGAAAGTGGTTTATCTTTTATTATAATATCATGTGAAACTCATTATCTTGAGTTGATATTAGTTCCATGTTCATTTCGAGACCATGATTATTTTGAATATGTGTCGTATACAACTTATTAAATGAGAAAATGTTTCTTATCAGGATGTTTTTTAATTTTCAATGCTTGAATTTGAAATTTCTAATTAAAATGTGATGATCATACTTATAACATCATGATCGTTGAGATTTCTCGAATTAATTATTAAAGATCAATTAAATCTGAATTCATATCGAAAAACTCCACTAATTCTTCTTTTTTATTTTGGAAAAATTCAATTAGATATAGGTCTTCTTGCTCACTAAATAATCATTAAAAAGGAGGGCCATGATCTCATGATACAATAACATCAAATAAATTAGTATTAAAAGAATAATTATTTCAAATACAACTCATAAGGACCTAAGTTTATATTTCAATAGTTGGGAAAAGGGGATCTCTTTAAATATTAGAAAAAATAATTAGTACCATTAATAATTACAATTAAGGGTGTAAAGTATCTAGTGATTAGAATAAATAAACAAATAAATAGATATTATACTTTCATCATAAACACTGAAAAAGAAAACTAGAAGCTTCATAAAAGGAGAAGGAATATGCCAAAGGAACTTATGAACTAGACCTTTGTTCTTTGTTTTCTTTTTCTCTCCTTCGAATTATAACCCCACCCAACCACTCTTTACCCCCCCCCCCCCTCATCCTTGATATAACATGGACATAACATTAAATGATATTTATTTTATAATATGGTGTCTGACTAGGAGTGATCTCGATAAAGGATAAGATGTGAAAAA
>JAPFFP010000008.1:4507456-4541242 GCA_026153255.1 Solanum medicagineum | reverse complement strand
ACAACCCCCCCTCCCCCTACCCCTACCCCCACCCCCACCCCCCCACACAACCTATCATAAGTGCAATGGACACAAAATTGCTAATGGCCATTTATTTTATATCACATGTCCCACTGGCAACCTCAAATACCAAAAGTGGGGTCTATTTCTTTTTGTTTAACAACCCTTTAGCAGAAACCTCCTGGTGGAAAAAGTTGAAAACTTTTTATAAAGGGCAGAGGAAAAGTAAGCTAAGAACTTTATGAAGAGCTAACAAAGAATACATCAAAGCTAAACTTTTGTCATATCACTTTTCACCCTTTAGTGGCAATGGTCACATGCCATTCCTGCAAAACATCAACTGTTGGAATCAATTTGTGTCTAAAAGGGGCTTTGAAATCAATACAACATCATAAATGGTCCAAATTCATCTATTTTTAGGCTTTCTTGGCTTTGAGTGGAGCAATCAACAAATGAACTCATTGTAATTTCATCATAAGAAAAGAAAGATGGACGAACTTAATCAATCTTGCTTACCGAATAACTTTCCTAGGGAATCGAAAGAAAGTTTGACAAGTAAAAAAATTCTTGTTGGACGAAGAACTTAGACTAACGATTATTTTCACTAGCTTGTAGAGTAGTGTGTCCTAATGAAGCAAACGATGTATATTTCTCTGATGGTCTAGAAACACAGAGGGTTTAAGGAGCGGCAAACACACATAGAAACCAAAAGGTATCAATATCTCCCATATATACACAGAAAAAAATAATTTTGACCATATATGGTGTAATTTTTCGACAAAACCCCTTACTGTACCCTGGCTCAACTCTTGTTCTTGGTTGTCACGCACTATACAACAACATACCAAGTGTAATCCCACAACTGGGGTCTGAAGAGGGTAAAAATGTATGTAGGCCTTACTACTACCTCATAGAGATAAACTGTTTCCGAAAGAACAAGGCATCAACAATAAGACTAAGAGGGAACCACCACAGAATAGATTCATGAGAATGAAATGTGGAACCACAATGGCATATAGGAATGCTAACAGAGCCTTTTCTAAAACAATTTCTGGTGGCTGTAACAAATTAGAGAAACTCTTACTAGGCAATCACCATATGGCCAGTGCAGCACATGAGTAAAAAAAGTGAAACAAGAAAGATGAAGCAAATTAGCAAGAGTGAGAACATAATATTTAACATTAATATGTATAATCAAGAAGTAAACAATGATATTTCACTTGTCTGATTTATTTACAATAGCAGCAGTCAAAAAGCGTACTGCTTCTCCCCATATTCACATTAGCTATATTTACCCTAAGAAATCAGCCTGATAGGTCAAATTTCTCCCCCCTTCAAACTGAAGTTGATCAACTCCAAAGTTTAGATGACAACGGTTCATGTATTTGAGCGCGTAACCAAAAGATCAGTGCCACAATAAACTTGATTATTTGTCTCTCGCAAATGAAAATGCTGACCTGCTGCCACTATTACTCAATGTTGATGCAGAACTTGCATATCTTCTCATATACTAAAAGATAGACGCTGCTTCAGAAAATTCCTAATGCGCAGAAAACGAGCAGCTGCAGTATATTCAAAAATTCTGAAGAGAAGAGAGCCATTGCTCCATATACTTCATACCCTCTGCAAGTATGAAAAGAATTTCAGGCACGATCACATTCACTCGTAAGGTTGATAGAGACTACACAGACTGGCATAGAGATGATACATAGTAACCTATCTAGAAGAACTCATAACAAATTCTGCAGGCATTAAATTTGGTTCAAGGCAAATACAAGTCTAAGTTTGGAAACTACAGAAGGAGAGAAACAATAGCATTAAAAATAAAAGGAAAAGTCAGTTCTTTGTCCACTGCTCTCTCCATATTTACGCTTTCTTTGAGAGTCAAACGGCTGGATTGAAAGGGTATAACATCACCAAAATGGAGTACCTAGAACTCACTGCATTACATTTTATGGAGGTTTGTATTGTCAAATTGCATAACAATTCAATGACATACAGTGAAATAACACAAATGGCGGCTAGGGGAGGTAGAGTGTACACGGACCTTACCACCACCTTGTGGAAAGATGTTTCCAAAAGATCCTCCAAGTAGCACAACAATGGAAATAATAAATAGTGCTCATTGATTGTAATTCGATAATATCAAATATTCTCATCAATTCTACACCACTAATATTATCCATCCTCCTACGCAACTATTGCTCATTAACATCCAAATCCAATGATACTACTTTATCTAACTGCACCCTGATGGGAGACGGGCTTCTATTTTTAGTGCTATTAAGCGACGCTTGTTTAAGGCAACCTCACATATATCTTTTCTCAGTCCACACATTACTAACACAACTGCAACAACAACATACCCAGTGAAATACCACAAGTGGGGTCTGAGGAGGTAAAGATATATGTGAGGTTATTTTCGAAAGACCCTCGTCTTAATAAAAAATTTCATCCCAAGGACCGGAATGGGAAGCATTTACTAACACAACTAATTTAACAAATTCAGCTCTAGAGGAATTACTATTGTTAGAGCAGTTGCAAACAAGCATAATGAATTTCGAGCCATCGTCATCAAAGACCAATAATCCAACATTTTAGATTTACTTATAGCTGCCACATCTACCAAAAGAAAGATATTCTACATAACCAATGCAGAAAACAAAAAGAACATATCTGCAGCTCTTACCAGCAGGAAACTCATTTGAAAGATTCTCAATGGCACTTAAGAACTGATTGTTTGGCTCTTCTAGATCTCTACAATCATGCCTGTAGCAAGGAACCAACACAGCAAAACTGTCATCTCCCTCATCATCATTCTGGAAATCAGGGGCATGTGGTTCCAGCCACCCGATCGACCAGTCAGAGTCATCGGATTCGGAACCTGATAAACAAACACCATCTGATGGCACCAATACCACATCATATTTCTTATCAACCCTCTTCCTCTCCTCTCTACTCTTCCATTTCCTCTTCACTTTCCTAGTAGTTGAAGCTAAATTAGCCCCCCTCACTGACTTAAACTTCAAACTATCACTTTGTTCCTTCAATCCAAATCCAAAATCTTGCAAGGGATTCATTGAAGACCCATTAGACACTGGTTCCTTCTCTTTCCCACCCCACCACCACCATGACAAACGAGTCAAAGAAACTGCCATTTCATACAAAAGGGATTCTAGAAATGATCAAACTTTAAGCTCTGAAAAAAGAATCAAAAGCCCCAGAATAAAAATTCAACAAATGTTTAATCCATTACTAAAACAAAATATCAAGATGGAAGATAAAAAGGCTCAGTTTTCTATCAGAAGAGCAAAAAAGCAGACAGCTTTAAGCAGTTTAATCATCAAAAAACAACTCCTTTTTCAAGAAAAGCTTCAAAATTCAAACCCCACTTCAGATTCATGCACCTTCACTACCATCACCAATTAACAACACTAAATTCAACTAAAAACCCCAGAAAACATCAAACACTGCAAAGGGTCTAATTATATCATAAATCCACTAAATTTAAATCAAGTCTTTTCTGTCAACTCATGATTGATGAGGACAAAATTGAACTCGGGTCATACCCAGACCCGAATTTGTACCGGCAGATATATATATATTAAACGGTGGTCACCACCGGAAAATTCTTCAGTTCTCGCCGGAAAGTGAGATCAGCACGGTAAAATCACCGAAACAAAACAGAACTTTTCACCGGCACTTCCATTTTCCGTCACCGCCGGTGAACCCCTTTTTCTCTCTCACTGAAACTCCCTCTTTCGTCACCCCACCCCCCCAACAGTGTCAAACACACACACACACTCAGTGGAAAATCAACCGACTACGTTGTGGCGGGGCCTATATATAAGCAAATGGATAACTATTTTATTTTTATTGAATTTTGATTGCTTATTTTGTATAAACTACATTTTTCACCCCCAAACTTTCCTAATTTGTTATTACATCCATTTTGTCTTGTTAATTTTTTATTGCTTATTTTGTACAAACTACATTTTAACCCCCAAACTTTCCTAATTTGTTATTGTGTCCAATTTGTCTTGCTAATTTTTTATTGCTTATTTTGTACAAACTAGATTTTAACCCCCAATAAATTTTCCTAACTTCTTGTTGGAGATATTTTGTTTTGTTAAATTTCAAAATAAGCTATTTTGTTTTGTCAAATTGTATTGCCTATTTTGTAGTACAAATTAGGGGGTTTATTTCACATAGTAGCACGCCGTTTGTATTATTTTTGTCAATTTTATTTTTACGATTCAAGTTACGAATTAGCTGAACTTACTTTTTTTTTATTGATAAGTAATTGATGAAATGACTAATTTGTGGCGGGGTGGGGGGAATCAAGCTGATTTTCTTTTAAATTTTTTTCCTGAAATTGAACTTTGAAAGACATGTTTGATCATAAAATTCAAATATTTCAGAAATTTGAAGAATATCAAAAAAAAATTTCTCTTTTCTCACTTCAAATTATTTATAAATATTCAAAAAAAACTCTAATTTACATAAATGTTCAAACACAACTCTAATTTTTGATTTATTATTTTCACTTTAAAAATAAAAATTACTTTTTTTTTCAAACACTCACAATTTTCATTGCCAAGCACCCCTTATATTTTAACCCTCATAACTTTCCTTATTTGTTGTTGTACCCATTTTGTCTTGTTCAAATTTTTATTACTTATTTTGTACTAACTAGATTTTAACCCCATAGCTTTCCTAATTTATTGTGGTGCCCATATTGTCTTGTTAATCTTTTGTTGCTTATTTTGTATAAATTATTCTCTCTGTTCACTTTTATTTGTCGTTGTTTCGTTTCTCAAAGTCAATTTGACTAAAATTTATAGCTAAATCGAAGTAGGTAAATTTAATATTTGAAATCGTAAATTTAGATGGTTGAAAACTATATGAAAAATGTTATTAAGTTGCAATCCTTCTCATATTAATATATCCGAAAATGTTGGTCAAAATTCATATAATTTGACCTTCATAAAATTTATATAATTTGATCTTCATAAGTAAAATAATAATAAGTAAAAGTAAACGAAAGGCTTAGATTTTTAACCTTATAAGCTTTTGTAATTAGTTGTAGTGTGCACATATCTTGCCTTGCTCTTGTTTCTCTTTTTTTTAAAGTCATTTTTTCATTCTAGTAATTAAATGCAATTGATATGGAATATAAAAGAAAATAGATTCAGAAAAATATTTTAAGTTTATTACTTTTTTATCAATAGAAACAAATAGTATGGTTTTCTTTAATAAAAAATTTGATAACCATAATATCTGAACTAATTTACATGCAATTCATTAATTTTGTAGGACATTCGAGATATTTTTACTAGCATAAATTTCAATAACTTTGTATATAGATTTAGCCAAATGAAAAAAATAATTAGTATGAACAAAGACAAATATGTTTTGGAGAATATTCATGATATTATGCTTTTGCTTGTACAATTATTTTTTTGAGAATTCATGATATTATTTCTTTAACTTGTACAATTAGTTTTTAAAGTCATATATAATTACTTGGAAGAAGAAAAAAAAGAGTTTGCCAAGTTTGGTGAATATGAATGTGATGTTGAAGCATTTCTTTGAAAAAAATATACTCATTATGTACACATCATTCTTTTAAGATTTCACGTACAAAATTATATTGATTATATTATTCATATATGTACACAGAAAATATTTTACACTGATTATATTGTTTTTATCCTCCAATACATGTCATCTTCACTCCTATCTTATCAACACTAAATCACCCACACCCTTATCTTTTCTAGTATCGATTTAAATTAGAATTGTTTAAAATCGAATAAAAATTAAATATCCAAATTGAAAAGTTATTAATTTATAAATAATGGATTATTAATTTAGAAGTTTTAGTAACAATTTAATTTTTTTTGTTCGACTATTGATTCTTAACGATTTTAGATTTTAGATTTTTTTTCTTAATGGGTTAACCGATAGAAAATTAAAATTATATTTGTATCATTTGATATATAAAATTCTTGATAGTTTCATATTTTTATTTTTGACTGTCACAAACTCTAAGTCATTCTATAGTGACAGTGTTTGTTTTGTTTTTAAGCAAAAATACAATCTATCAACTCATGCGCATAGTTCATTTGGTTTGTAATCTTGTTTCTCTGTGATTTTCAATAAAGAAATTTTGTGACAATTCTTAATGGTTAAACCGATAACCAAATCGATAATAATAAATAATCGATAAATCTATAAGTCAATATCTTAATTATTCTATAATAATTTAGCATATATACAAATTGATAACTAATAAGTCGACAATAAACTTCAAAATTGAATTGAAATTATTAATATATAGTCCTAATCTAAATCATATATAGACATTTTTATTTACATACTAAGCGCACATACACACACAAAAAAATTATTTTTATAAAAAGATTTACGAAAAATATTTTTCCTCGTACAGAACACACCTTAGAGTAAAAAAATTGATTCAAATATTTTACAATATATAGATTGAAAATAAAATAGGAAAATAATTCATGTTTCTTCTGGCCCATGGTTCAATCAATGGCTAATATTTGGCTATTCATTTGTGACCGTCCGATCATGTTTTGTCTGTCCAATGAATCAATATTATATTGAAATCTGAGAAATAATTAATGAGTTACAAAACTATCGCCAAAAAGTGGCTTGCTTATCGAGATTAGTCAAAAATCATGATATGTTATCTCCTCGTGGAGTCTCAATTTATGTGATATAATCTTATTTAAGAATGAAATTACTTTTGTTTGAGGAGGAATGATAATAGAGTGAAATGGGATGTGTATGAGACGAATTTACAGCTATACAAGAGAGAAAAAGGGTAGATTTAAAATTATGAGATGGGGCACGATGGGGTGAGTTGTGGGTTTAAGATACTAAAGAGCAATTCGGAAAAATAATTAAATCTTTATAATTAGTATAAGTAAGAAGTATAAACCTTTTATATATGAAACTTGATGAAATTACGCCTAACTCACACCTCAAAAGCTAGCTCAAAGGGAGGAGGATTGCCTAAACCTTATAAGGAGTCCACCCATCTCATTAACCACCAATGTAGAACTTTTTGTCTCAACAAAACTTTTACCTCAATTGTAATTTTTTTTTCTAAAATTTAAATTAGATGTATCCAATAAATTATTAGTTATTGAAATATTAATTAAAAACAGTTAACCAGTCATTAAAAATAATTGATGGAATGTTAACTAAAAATATTTAATTAATTATTGAGATGTTACTGAAAAATATAATATATATACACTTTTTCGTCTCCATCTTTTAACTTAGCATGAACAATCTTAGATATTTATATGTTTGAGATTTATTTTATTAATAATAAAATAAATTTTTAAATTTAGATTATTTCTAATTTAAATAAGATAATATTATATTTTAAAGTAGATTAAAAATAATACTAAATAAACTAAAATAACATAATATAATATATAAAAGTATATTTTATCTTGTAATTTTAAATATGTGACGTGAAAAAATTGAAAAATGGAAAGAAAAAATCAACTGACATGAGTGGCTGAGGGGATTCATTTATTCGACACGTGTGAAGTATGTCAAATGTCAATCTTTAGAAATAATAATTTTTTTCATTAGTTTTTTTTTTTATAAAAGTAATTCATAAGATTCAAGGTTCAGGTTTAGATTCAACTTCGAATTCAGATTCAGGCTCAAGTTCAGATTCATAGTTCAGACTTTTATTTTTAAAAAAAATTAAATCGACATATTCTAGGTCGATTCTATTAAAAAGTTTACGTTTTAACAGTAACATTACTCGTGCGGATGAAAAGCTCAAGGTTTAAAATTTAAATATTTTATATTGTTTTCCATAGTTGATAGGTTCTCTTAGTAAAACTTTTAAAATAACTAAGAAAGTTTAACAATTAGAAAGTGCAACTTGTTAAACTTTAAATGGTTTCAACATTAAATATTGAAAAGTGTTTTAATGATCCTTTTTATTTCATTGAATCTAAAAATAATAATAATTTATTATTGTCACATATATTTGTTTGAAAACAAGGTGGTTCTCTATCATAAGAGACATTATGTTTCACATGTTTTTCTCATTTGTAATCATTTGTTGAATTTGAAATGTACATATATTGACCCCATCAATAATTGATTTATATAGAATTTGTCAACCTTGATAAGACCAAAAAAAAAAAAAAGGAAAAAAGGAGGAAAAAGGGGACTAAAAGGGAAATTCATGGAAATTGAAAGGAAATTCTATTGAATTGTCTTTTTTTTTTTTCTTAAAACTATTTTTTTAAAAGGAAAAGAAAAAGTTTTTTCTAGTCGTATAATGATTGTTTGATCTTTTTTTATGTTAGAACACACAAGGTCATCATAATACATGTGTTGAACATCTGATCCATTAGAAATTTGATTTCAGAAATAAAATCTCTTTGATGCTTCAGGGAGAGACTATTATGATACGATTTTCTAAAACTAAAATTAAAATCAACTTATTTATTTGTTTTAATTCATTCGCGAATAATAAGATGTGCACGTGTTAACGAATTGTTGCTAGCAAATTATCAATCAATTTATTAGCCACACTTGTTACACTCTTGTGGTGTTTCATTTGACCATCTCAAATTCATGTAACACGTGTTAACATTCTAGAATAATCTTGAATTAGGTTCAATGAATAATCACTATTCAAAAGCCGTCACAATCTTAGATGATATATAACAAACTTATTATGTATTTTAGTACATAGGAAATTACATATGATTGTGAAAGTTCATTTTGTAGAAAAAAATTATCCCTCGAACTCTTATGGTTCATAGTACAAAAACATGATGATAATGGTATGGTTGTTAAGTATTTAGTACACATGCCTATATCACATCACATTTATAACTAATTAATTATTGTAGGCATCTATATTTTCACTCAATTGGCTAGTGATTATGTTTTTTTGGGTTTCTCAAGGTATTCCCATCCCGACAGGGCAGGGACTAATCCTTCGCAGATCTGAGCTCCATTTAAGGGTTTGCCGCTGACCAATTGGCTAGTGATTATGACATAATGCATAACGTATATTCCATTCACTTACTTTTATTTGTCACTATTTTACTTATTGAGGTCAAATTACATAAACATTGATCAACACTTTAAGATGTATTTTTTTTTATCATATTAGTATGAGAAAGATAGCAATTTATAACATTTTTCGTATAGTTTTCAACCATCTAAATTTTATATTTTAAATATTAAATTTAACTACTTCAATTTAGCTTTGATGTTTAGTCAGTTGACCTCCAAAAATGAAACAGTGACAAATAAAAGTGAATAGAAGGAGTAGCACATCAAAAACATGTAAGTAGAATTCACATAATAACAAGTTTAGTAAGAAAGAACAGTGAGTGTCAGAGAAATGATTTCTATGTTTTTGGTTGAAGAATACTGTTCTCACGTCTATGAGATTATACTGAATACATCGTTATTATTTTATTAATTGTACTTTTGACCTAATACCATATTATTGCTTGCACTAAGAAACAGAAAAGGACTATCATTACTTAATTTTTTTTTTAGAAAAATTATTAATTACTAACATTTGTCCTTGAATAATGAATTTTCCTATTTGTATAGCTATTTACTTGTGTTTAGGTAGCCAAAAACCACATTGTCACGTGCAAATGCCAAACAAGGGAAGAGGAAAACATGCATAGAAACCAAGCCTGTTAAAATATGTACTCTTAAAGTTTATTGATCCAATATATTCTAACTATTATTTAATTTTGAATATCAAATACATATCCATATAAAAATAATAATAACTAGTAAACAACGTAATCCTTACTTTTCCTTCTACTTTTATTTGATATGATTATGACATGATATGTATTTTTAATAAATAAAAAAAATCATATAATCAATTTCAATTCGAAAAGATATATTTGCTTTAATTTTTCACCTAGTGTGCAAATATTTATACTAAGGCCCGATTATAGTGAAATTCGCTTCACAAAGTCCCACTTTGCTTCTTGATTAATTATTTATATTAGAATTTAAAAGGATTCCCCCCCCCTCCCGGGTCTATTTTTGTTTATCTACTATACCAAATATACATGTCTAACAATACTTGTTCACTTTATGAAATCAAGAGATCATTTATACTTAATTCCATGCTTATTTATCCTTATCCTTATTTATAGTTATTTCTCTATTATATTTTTTAAGACAATATATTTATATATTCAAAGGATGACTCGATAAAATTATTTTTATCATTTATTATTCTTAATACTTGTGTTAAGTTAATAGTGGACAATTATCATTAAACCAAAGAAATATAAGATATATAATATTAATAGTGGTGGAGTTAATATTTTCGTTAAGGGTGTTTATACTTTTATAACATGCGTGGGTAATTTTTATATCAAGGGTGTTCGACAATTGATATTTATATATCAAAATATCTATATTTAATCTATATATTCAAAAAAGAATCTAACAAAAGATATTCATCTGATTACCCTCTAGTGGATGTAGCTCCCACGCCGATAAGATAGTTGATGTTGTTGCAAGCAAGATATTTGTCTTTAGTAAAGTGGTTACCCTTATATATTTTACTATTTTTTATTTTCCTTTTTGTAAAGTTGACGAAATCATAGAGAAAGTTCACCGTCCAAAATATGGGTCCACCAAGATAATCACCAATATAAATTGACATAATAATAATCTATGTGCATTAAAAACTAAGTGCAATATTAATTTGGACAACTAAAGTTGGAGGGATAAAGTTGTTTATGTTATTAAAAAATTAAATTATTATTCACTAAAATACGCGTTGGGGTTAATGATTGGTGTAGTTTTAACATGTATTTGACCATATATTGGTTCATTGATTTATTTTTGGTCAATAGGAAGATTATATTATATATTAAGAATCATTACAAATAAAGAGTACTTAGAGATACATGATTACTAGTATTGGGTCATGTTGTTAATTACTTGACTAGAAATGACATATGTTATTATTATCGATTTGTAAATTTACGTGTAAAATTTTATAATAATATCCTAAAGTTTGACTTATGATATTTGAAATTTTGTAATATGATTTGTTTCAATCGGATAGACAAAAACATGACTATTTGTGATCATACTTTATATATTTATATCTTGTTATTAATACATTGTATTATGGATGTATATTTAGGATTTTTACAACTTTATGAAGAAGTTTGTAATAAATCAAGGATTATAATCACGAAATAATTTATTCTGTAAACCAAACAACCCATTATACAAAAGATTAGTCGATTTTGAATCATGATCTAGCGTTTCTCATAAAAGTTATAATTTGTTCAAGAAATATTTAGGCCTTGATCTAAAATGTTTATAATTTTTTTAAAAAAATAACATTTACTAAATAGCTGCCCAAAGAGAGATAAACACTGAAACATGTTTTAAGATTTTTAGACCGTGCTCTAAAACTTTTTCGTTAAACAGTTCAAACATGTGACGAGGAACAATGATACACCAGTGCAGAGGTGTTAGAGGTTAGTTACCTATGGATGAATTCATGAGAAGTAGACCCCAAAAAGCATTTAAAATAGCTAATTAAACATGGAGGTGGCGAAGTTGTGGTTTACCAAAAACATGACCTTAGCTAGGAAGATATGAAAAATGCAAATTAGAGTAAAGTGCCAAGAAATAAAAGTGCGTTCATGCTAGCAGGTCGGAATGCATAGTCTCGGTGTCCTTAATCGTAGTCATAGTACTATTTCTGTTGTTTCTTATTCTTCGGCTTTTCTTGATAAATGTTATTTTTTTGTAGTTCAAATTATAGTATTATTCAGTTATAGTAATGTTCTGCTACTATATGTTATTCGGTTATTACTTATTGTCTCTTACACTTTCATTACATGTCTTTTTAGTCTGCGTATACTCTACCTTTTCCTTTAGAACAAATAACATATATCCAGTGGACTCCCACAAGTATAGTCTGCGAAAGATAAAATGTACGCAAACCTCACCACTACTTCAGAGAGGTGTAGAGAAATTATTTCTAAAAAATACCAAATATATTATTATTGTAAATCTTTAGATCATGATAAAATAAGGTCCATATAAAAGCACAATTGGACAAAAATTTTGTGTTTCTTATTTTGGGCTTTTACTTATAGGGAAAAAAAGCCCAAATCTTGAGATATTGATTGGGCCTAGGATTGTCAACGGCTAGTTAACAATAGATCCAAGACCAACGCCGTTAAACGACAAACGGCTAAATTCAAATCTATAAGCTTTCCATTTCCCAACGGCTAATATCTGACATTCATCATTTCTACTATACACACACAAAAAAAAAAATCATCTTTTTCGTTTTTGGTATTCCATTAAAGTCTATAACTTTCAATTTCTTTACTTCAAACTGAAAACCCACTTCTCTTGTGTTTTTTTGAATGGACTACAACCCAGAAATTTACTCAAAGGTACTTTTCAAGAACACCCATTTCGTCAATTTTGTAGTTTAATTAGTATACAGAAAGAAAAATTGAATCTTGTTCTTCTAGTATGTTGTATAAATTTGTTTTGTTGGGTTTCCTTTTGTTGGGTGTCTGGAAAAATCACTAATTGTTAATGTTTTTATGTTTTTTCTTTTGATTTGGTGAATGTATGTTACTGAAATTAGCATTTCTTTTAATTTTAGTAATGCTGCATTAAGTAATATTTGTGTAGTGTAGGAAATGAGGTAAAAGGTTTGATCTTTTTGCTCTTTCATATGTGTAGAAGTATTTTATTGAGTAATTTATGTGTAGTGTAGAGGTATTCTTTTAATTTTAGTATTCTTGCATTAAGTAATTTATGTGTAGTGTAGGAAATGAGGTAAAAGGTTTAATCTTTTTGCTCTTTTCATATGTGTTAAAGTATTTTATTGAGTTTTTCTATTATGGGTGTTTGAAAAATCATTAATTGTTAATGTTTTTATGTGAGTATGTGTGTTGTGTTTCAGTTGATTGAAGACATGACCTTAGGTTAGGGCGCTAGTAGGTAGTAGTGCATTGCCCTTTATCTGTATATTAGTAGATATGTTATTTCTGGTACTTCAATTATCATATTATTTTCCGGTAGTTATAATTAAGAATGCTTTGTTATGTTTAGTGTAGGAAATGAGGTAAAAGGTTAATGTTTTAACTCTCTTCATATGTTAGAAGTATTTTATTGAGTTTTTCTATTATAGGTGTCCGGGAAAATCACTAATTGTTAATGTTTTTATGTGAATACATGTGTTGTGTTTTCAGTTTATCGAAGACATGACCTTAGGTTGGGGTGTTAGTAGGTAGTAGTGCATTGCCCTTTATCTGTCCATACTAGTAGATATGTTATTTCTAGTACTTCAATTATCATATTATTTCCCATAGTTATATTTAAGAATGCTTTGTTATGCTTTCATTTCGGTCTATTCTCTTTCTTGACTGTTTTGGAAAGTTATTTGTTGAGTCGTAGACTGAGGTTTTAGTAGAAAAGGCCATTCTGCCTCTAAGGTAGGGATATGGTCTGGTGCGGTGCTCCACCCTTCCCAGACCCCACTTTATGGGAACACACAGGGTATTTTGTTATTGTTGTTGTATAAATATATGTGTAGTGTTGGAAATGAGGAAATATTATTACTTTTTTTGCTTTTTGAAGTGTAGAAGTGTTTTTGTGTTTCTTTCACTCAATTCAGTGAATGTATGTGCAGTGTGTGTTGACACCCTGAAGTTAGTAAGTCATTTAATTTAGTAATGTTGTAGAAAGAAATATACGTGTAGTGTTGGAAATTATGTAAACGGTTTAACTTTTTGCTCTTTTTAGGGGTCGCGTGGTTCAAAACCAGGATATCCTAGGATTATCATGGATAATCAATTCTGCCTTATATATGGGATAACTTATTAATTCTTTTAATTTTAGTAAATCTTGTATAAAGAAATATACATGTAATGTTGGAAATCACTTAAAAGGTTTAACTTTTTGGTCTTTCTAGGGGTTGTTTGGTTCAAAACCAGGATATCATAGGATAATCAATTACGTGTTATATGTGGGATAAGTTATACCCCGACATTGACATTAAATTAAATGACACTTGGTTTTAGTTGACCTCCCAAAATTTATGCTGGAGGATAACCCACCTAGTCCCTTGAACCAAACGCCCCTAGAATTTGACTGTTTTTGATTGTATAATGTGCTCAACTCAAGTTATATAAAGTGGATAGGACTTGTAATTTGTAAATGTAATACAATACTTCTAGCAATTTGAAGTCGGCAATGTTTTAATCGTTTTTTTTTTTTTTGTTATCTTCTGCTTTTGGGGCTTGATATTTTTGAGACGAGAGTCTTCCGAAAACAATCTTTCTATCTCGATGAGGTAGTGGTAAGGTCTGCGTACATTTTACCCTTTTGTTGTTTTTGTTATCTGTCAGAGTGATGTTGCGCTGATCTTGTTTGAATATATGTTTATAGTTTGTGACTGTAATTCTGTAACTGCTAAACACAAGTTGGAAAGTGACTAGGAACTTGTAAATGGTATTACTTTTTAATCAAGAAGTTGCTCATTTATAAACAATTTTAATAGAGAGGATATTTTGGGTTGGGAAGGTGTGAAGTTAACTAGTGGACTCGTAGGCTGAAATGCTGCTATATAGGAGTGGCAGCGAGAACAACAATTGCATTTAGCAATTTTTTGTCTCTGAATGGTTAGCTGGTCCGCCCGTGTGAGCTTGCTTACGTGGCCGATTTCAAAGTCGGAGAGTTAGACTGGCAGACAGCGTAAAACTTGTCAATTCACGATGAATCTTCACACTCTAACTTGTTTGGAACTGAGGCATAGTTAGTGTTGTTGTGTCATGGTTCTTCTTGTGTGATTATGTACAGAAATTTTTGTTAAAAATTTTCAATGCTCAGCATCTATGTGTGTTTCAATCTGCTATCTTTCATCATATAAGATTACATGAGTCAAATTTTTTTAAATTCTGGCATTTTCAGCGAGTAAGAAGAAGTGTTCTTCGTTAGAAAAAGCTTAGATCTTGGATTTGTGTGGAGAAAGATTGTGAACAAGGAACACCAAGTTAGGGAGTTTATTTTACGATGTTATTTGTGATTATAAGAGCACTTCACTAGCCTTGAAACTGGACCATTGGGAAGGTTTAAGGCGTTTTGGAGTTTTCATATCTTCCAATAAGGGGCAATGGAGCTATACCTGATATTTTTATTAGGAAATCCTTCAAATGTGTATAAATATATACGGTGGCAAGTTGAACCCATAAACGTCTATGGTTCCGTCTCTGATTACCAGACTTGCCTAAATTCATGTCTTTGCATATGCCTTACTTTCTTGGAAGTTAGACGTTTGGGGATGGATACTTAGCTGCTACTCCTGTCAACTGTCTCTTCAGTTTTCACTTCTGGAAATTCCAGATTAACACAACAGCTGCACTGTGAAGATGATGCGGAGATACTTGTGACGAAGGTCCGGGGGAAGGAGGGGTGGGGAAGCAAAAGACCAAATTATATGGAAAAACTTTTCGCCAACGACTTCACAGTTGGTTTGTTTCAATTCTGATCTTTTTGGAGATTGATGATATATCATGTCCTGTTTATGCATTATTTTGTTGTGTTTACTGCTCTCATCTCTGTATTCCCTTTTTCAAACTGCTTTATTTTAAGCCAAGGGGTCTATTAGAAGCAGCCTCCTTATCTCGATGAGGTAAGGGTAAGGTTCGGGTACACTCTAAACACTTCTTGTGTGATTGCACTGGGTATGTTGTTGGTGATCGTAGATCATGTTTGATGCTGAAATTCACTCTTTTGTGCAAACAGGTGTTTTAGTTGATCTCAGTTGGAGTGAGGAAATGGACACAGTACATGAAGCACTAGATGAGGCCAGACATGAGATTGAAAAGCTCAGGGCAAATTATCAAAGTAAAGCTGAGTTGTGTGACAACTTGAAAAGAGCCAACAATGAGCTGCTAAGCAAGAATCAGGAGGCAAATTTGAAAATAGAGAAGCTCACTAATGAATTGTCTGGGAAGGAAGATGAGCTTGGTGTCACTAAACAGTTGCACGAAGCAATCGAGTCAAAACTTAAAGAAAAGGAGACTGCTGTTAAGCATCTTAGTTCTGCAAACGATAAGCTTCGTGCTGACTTTGCTGAGATGCTCCGAAAGTTTGAAGAAGAGAATAGAGCGCTGGCATTGGCTTTAGATGGTGCTAATTCAGCTAATATGGATCAGGAGCAACAGATTCGTTCTCTCGAACAAGAAATCAAGGGGCTAAGGGAAGTTGCTTCGGCTTCACAGAAGAAAAGGTCCTCGGAAGTTGATGAGAGGAGAGCCAAAGCATCCAAAGAGCTGAGAAACAACGATGACATGCTGCTGGAGATGGACAGGAAGCTCAGAGATCAACTAAAATGGAGGAATGAACAGTTCATTCATCTGGAAGAGGCCCATGGCAAGCTCAGGCAACAACTTCAAAAATGTGAAGAAGAGAAAGAAGGACTGGCATTGGCTTTAGATGGTGCTAATTCAACTAATGTGGATCATGAGCAACAGATCCATTCTCTCAAAAAGGAAATGGAAGGGCTAAGGGAATTTGTATCGGCTTCACAAAAGAAGTCCTCAGAAGCTGAGAAGAGAGCCAAAGCATCCAAATCGCCGAGGCACAATGATGATATGCTTTTTGAGATAGAGGAGGAAAACAGGAAACTTGAGGATCAACTTAAATGGAAGAAGGAACAGTTCGGTCATCTGGAGGAGGCTCATGGCAAGCTCAAGCAACAGCTTCGCAAGTATGAAGAAGATAATAGAGGGTTGGTATTGGCTCTAGATGGTGCAAATGCAACTAATTTGGATCAAGAGCAACAAATTCGTTCTCTCAAACAAGAAATCGAGGGGCTAAGGGAATTTGTATCATCTTCACAGAAAAAGTCCTCAGAAGCTGAGAAGAGAGCGGAAGCATCCAAAGAACTGAGACACAATGATGATATGCTGCTTGAAATGGAGGAGGAAAACAAGAAGCTTGCGGATCAACTTAAATGGAAGAAGGAACAGTTCAGTCATCTAGAGGAGGCTCATGGCAGACTCAGGCAACAACACCAAGAGGATGAGAAAGAATGGGAAAAGGAGAGATCCACATTGCTAGATGAGATCTCCAAACTGCAGATGAATTTAGATTCTCAGCTTAGAATATCAAAAGATCTTGAAAGCCGTTTGTGGATGTGCAATCAGGCTTTAGCTCATGAAGAAAGCAAGAGAAAACTACTGGAAGTTCAACTTGCTGAGTCTAAAACATCCTTTAACACTGTCTGTGCGGAGTACGAGGAATCCAAGTCAATAATTGAGAGCCTGACAAGTCAGAGGGACAAAGAAATTGCGAATCTAAGAGACATATTGGGCACGAGGGATATACTTCACAAGGAAATGGAATACCAATTCAGGAGGGTAGAGCAAGAGAATCATGAATTGATGACATCCCTTAAAGAATTCCAGGAAGCCAAAATTCAAGAAGCTGGAGCTTCTTCTTCCTTGTCAAAACTTCGAAACAAGCTCAGAGGCCTGGAGCAGGTGCACAAGGACTGTTTTGGTAATCTCAAAGCCAAAGAAGCTGAATGGGCTTCTAAATTGGAGAAACTAACGGAGGAGCTTGATCGATGCAAATCTTCTGTACAGAGCAAAGACACTTTAATAACTGAACTTCAAGAGGACTTGGAGACATGTGAATCATTAACATTGCAGTTAACGCTACAGAATGAGGAGACTTCCACGATGCTGTTAGTGTTGAAATCTCAGTTTTTTGAGCTCCATCAAAGAATTGCTGATGATTATGCTTCTATGGAATTGGAAAAGAGAGAAGGAGCTGAGAATATCTCTACTCTAATCAAACAGTTAAATTCCAAGAATGAAGCTCTTGATAGAGTTCAGGAAGATCTCGAAGAGGAGCGCGAAAAGGTAGCACTGCTATCAGAAAAGATTGAGTCCTTGAATTCTGAAGAACAACAACAGCTTCCTTTACAAAGAGAGGTTGATACACTAAAGGAAATGCTGAAAGAAGCATCGACTTCTCAAAGTCTGTTGCAGGAGCAGGTATTGCATACAAAGAGTGACTTGGAACAAGTCCGTGATGCCTTGGATAAAGCAAATGAAGAACTAGCTGAAAGTTTCAATGAAGGAAATGAATTGGAATTTGAACTGCAGGTGTGGAAATCTGTTGCTGAAAAGCTGAAAGCCAGCCTGGAAGAAAACCTTCAAATGAGGAGACAAGTAGAAGCCTCCCTTCTTGCCCAGGCAGATGTCGAATTTGACCTCAAACAAGAAAGAGAAACCCTTGAACTCGAGCTGGCAGAAAAAGATATACGCGTGAATGAACTCCAGCAGCAGCTCTTCGACCAGAAAAGAGAACAGACAGCGTTGCTCAGTGGAAATATTGAGGACAAGACGAATTCCCAGAATCTTCAGAAGGAAGTGGAGTATTTGGAGCAAGAGTGGGTGAGAATTGAGCTTGAAGGTGCCATTTTAGCACAGGTGGAAGCAGAAACGAAGCATAAGAAGGCGAAAGAGAGCCTCCACCAGCTTGTTGAAGAAACAGACCACAGAATATATGATCTTCAGAAGGAGGTGGAGTATTTGGAGCAAGAGTGGATGAGAAAAGAGCTTGAAGGTGCCATTTTAGCACAAGTGGAAGCAGAAACAAAGCATAAGGAGGAGAAAGAGAGCCTCTGCCAGCTCGTTGAAGAGAGAGACCGCAGAATATCTGATCTTGAAGGTGCCATGTTAGTACAAGGGGAAGCGGAGACAAAGAACAGGGAGGAGAAAGAGAGCCTCTGCCAGCTCGTTGAAGAGAAAGACCACAGAATATTTGATCTTGAAGGTGCCATGTTAGCACAAGGGGAAGCAGAAACAAAGCACAGGGAGGAGAAAGAGAGCCTCTGCCAGCTTGTTGAAGAGAAAAACCACAGAATATCTGATCTTCAGAAAGAGGTGGAGTATTTGGAGCAAGAGTGGGTGAGAAAAGAGCTTGAAGGTGCCATTTTAGCACAAGTGGAAGCAGAAACAAAGTATAAGAAGGAGAAAGAGAGACTCAACCAGCTTGTTGAAGAGAAAGACCACATAATATATGACCTCCAGCAGCTTGTCAACTCGCTTGAAAATGAGTTTGAAAGTTCAACTAGCTCATTCTCAGCCAGTCTCTCGGAGATGCAAGCAGAGGTTGATATGTTTCATAAAACCTGGGAGAAGATGAGAACAGCTGAGATCCTGAAGGAGATTGAAATACAGATGAGGAACTTGGTGATCGTTGAATTGGAAAATGATTTTTGCAAGTTGCAAAAGGAAGTGGAGCACTTGGAGAACCACTTGTCCAATTCTGTTGGAAAAAGGACAGAGTTTGAAGCTGAGATGGAAGCAAAAAGATCAGAGATAGACGTGTTGCAGTTTAAACTCGAAAAGCAAGTAAGAAGCTCAGATATTGTGATCAAGAACCTTCGTGGAGAAAACAAGAAGCTTCTTGACGATGTCATGAAATTGTCATCAGACAAGGACAAGTTGCTTGATACTTTCATGGGATTATCAGAAAGAATTAACAGGATGTCTAAGGAAGATATGCAGCTAACTGGTAGATTGGAAAGAATGGCACGACACTGTGACAGCAGTATGCCGGGAACAGACTTGCAAAGGGATAATGAATTCTTTGACCCTGTTAAAGAGAACAATAGCCGCCCTTCCACTCCAACCAAGAAATTAGAAGCTATTCCTGATGAAAGATCACCGTTGAGATCTCTCAACAATTAACAGGAAAATTCAAGTAGGGAATAGAGAAGTTATTTTTTTGTATAGCTTCTTCACAAACTTGATCTAATTGTTGTTATCTTGTCAGCAATCTGTAACTGACTCGGAAAAACACATTTACTAGAGCTTCCATTTCAGAAACTTTGTAGCATATATTTAACCACATAGATTTTTTGGTTCTTTTTCAAGAGAGTCAGCTCCATGTATACAGTTGCAAGCAAGCAAATGACAATGACACAACATTTAGTACTGTTTTAATGACTAATTTTGTATGTTCAGAGCGGATTTTGTTATCGTTCTTATATCCTCTAGTAAGCTGAATTAATGGTTATAGCAGATGAACAATTAAACTGTCTTGACTAAAATCTTTGTCTTTCTTATTACACCATCAAGTAAGCATCAATAACACAAGTCATTCTTTGTTCATAACACAAATCATTAGTTGCTTTTAACTGCTGCAGCCTTTAATTCTGGGATATAAACACCTCTATCCGTTCCTTTTTGGCAACTCTTTCATCCTAATTTTCAACGAAACATGTAGATTCAAAAGTCGTTTTACTCTCTTACACTCTATGTCAAATCAAAACCAGATAAGTAAATTGAAAAGAAGAGAGTGAAATTTGATAATTTGATGTAACATTACAACACATTTCCTAATTCAGGCCATTATAGTTACTTGTAAGTTTTACAAGTGTTATTTTAAAAGGTTATCTAACTCGTTGTTAACTTGCTAGTGTCCGCAACTTGTTAAACCATGTAAAATTAGGTATCTAGGATTTTTTCAAAACGTAAGTAAAAGTGCTCTTCCTTTCGAGTCTGATGCCTTATGATCTATAGACCTTATCTTCCTATGAAGAAAAATATCAACAAGAAAATAATATATATGTATATATATAAATATAATTAGTGTATAATCTATGTATACTACTTGATGGACCAAATATATAAACTTCATCAAATTATTTGTCATCCCATAATTGACCTTGGTGTTTTCAACAAGGGCAAAAAAGCACCTCAACCTCAAATTTTTCAATTGGGACCCATCATTGGAATATTATATTCCAATATGCCCCAATAATATTTAACTTTATTTATTTACTTGTTTATTTATTTATTTATGTATTTATTTATTTTTGGGGAAAAATAGTATCTCTCTTCTTCTTCCTACCTCCACAACTTTTTTCCCCTTGTTCTTGCAAATCATCATAAATACGACGGCGTTTCTCCGCGTCCAATTCTGTATTTAACGTTTCTTCCCCTCTCTCTACTACGGCAATCAAGGTTAGTTTCATCCTCTTCATCTTCCTTTTAGTTTCCTTTTATGCTTTTATTTATTTATTCTTCTGAAATTTGTTTTTTTTGGCTTAATTTTTACTTAAAAAAATCCAATTTTTACAAGTTTTTTCAGTTTTTATTGGGTAGAAATTTGAATACTGTGAAAAAAGAAAATACCCATTTTAAAAAGATTTGATTTTTCATTCAAATTCCACTTCTGAAGGCTGATTGTTAAGGCATTTGAGATTAGGGTTACATTTGTGACTTAATTTCAATTCTGATGATGTTTTCAATCATGGGTTTTGCAGATTTTTTGAAGAAAAGTTGAGGTTGAGGGGGGAAATCATCACTATCCTTGTTTTGCTATTAGAAAGACTCTTGATCAATGTGGAGGAGCATAATTATGTTATGCTGATAGTGATAGTTGTTTGTTTGCTTAGCTTTGTCCTATAATGGCTGCTGGTGGTTCTTTGCAGTTGTCCCATTGTTTGGGGATTTGCAAGAACCATGAGTGCCTTAAGAAATATTCACCAATACAGGTACCTTTCTGATTTGGTTATATGTTTTATTTACACTACTGGTTCTTCTTTTTGTAATGAGTGTTAAAAACACACTTAACAGTTTCTATGTGTTGAGTTCCATACTTGGACTAGCATGTGTAAGAGTTTTCTACCTGGACTATTTATCGAAACACACCTCAATTGTCTATCTTTCCCTTTTCCTATCTTTTTGAACGATGATGATATTCATGTCGGAAAAGGGACAACTCATAGTTGAGGTGTGTTTTGATAAATAGTTGGTGAAAGTTTAATGTAGGTAGGAAGCTCGCACACGTGATAGTTCAAGTATGAAACTCAAAGAAATGGTATGCCGTAGGTGTGTTTTTGACATTAACTCTTCAGTATTATTTGGCCAAATTCCACTTGCTTCCTTATAGAATACGCTTGGAAGGAGCAGGTGGCATTCTTGTTGCACGAATCTGTTGTCTTTTTCATCGGTAAGTACTTCTGATTGCACGTCGATGACTTCTTAGAAACCAGGAAAGTTTGGCGTAGATTGTGTTTTAACTTCCTTTCCTATCTCGCCTTACCCATTATGTTCGTGTCCACGCATTGGGAACACTATCTTGTTTATTTCATTTTATAGATATTGGTTCTCCTGTAAATGATTGAACAATTCAAAGGAGAAATTGAGTCCTCGCTCCTCATAAGGTCTGAAGAGGAAGAAAAAAAGGAAAAGAAGAAAGGTCTATAGAAACTTTCTATCACTTTGCCTTCACTATCCAGGTTAAAAGAAAGAAGAGAAAAACTCCAACAGAAAAATACGGCGGCACTCTTGTAAACATGTAAAAGAATAGCTCAATGGGTATTGTTTCTTAGGATACTTATGCAAATAGTGTGGTTTCGCTTTCTCCTTGTTGATATCTTCCCTGTCATTGAATTGTGGTAATGTATTTGGCTTCAGAAATTTATTCTAAACTCACTGGGTTTTCTGTTATGTTACATTTTCAACGGCAGGACTCTTGGAGTGTCCATCACTTAAGAGGATTGCAAGTGAAGAAACATGTACTTCCATATAGAAACAATTTGTTCAAGTGTAATTCTTTCCTAAAACCTGACCAAGCTTTTGAAGTTTCTGTAAAGAATGCTGCTATTTTATTGAAAAGGTAATTCTTGTTTACATTCAAGCAGAGAAGACTATGCATGTATTTTTTCTATACCTACCTGCATGTGAATAGATCTATGTAAAGATGAATATGTCAAATTCAAGATTAATGATGATGATAGTTTTGAAAAACATTTGAATTAGGAGGATAAGATGTTAAGATACTGAGTTGAAGCAGCTATCTACATTGTGTGGTGGAACCCTTACCTTTTTAGACCTAATATATTGAAGTTGAGTTTAGGTGTTTTGTAATGGTTTACAAACCACCGTAAATAGGATGAGGTCTGCCTGCTTATTTAAGGAGCAAGCAGTAGTGTCTTTATAGCAAAATTCCAACTCACATGCACATGCTTTAATAGCAGCTGCGAGATTTCACCCCTTTTACCTCTTTAGCATAGTTTATATTATTTCCTCATAAATTTTAATTAAGAAGATTGTTGTTGATTCATGTAGATCATACAGTAGCTTGCAAGGCAGCCCACATCTGCCTAAGTTGCTTCCAGCAATTGGAATTCTTGGTTTTGCAATATGGGGTCTTGCACCGCTACTGCGTCAAAGTAGAAATGTACTCCTTAATGTATGAGTATGTTTGTTTTGGTTATATTTCTTTGTACGCATCCCTCTTCGACTCTTTTCAGTTTGACAATAATGTCTGATTATGGTGCAGAAGAGTGATAACAGCTGGGGAAAGAGTGGTACATATCATGTAATGACCTTTTATCTTCAACCTTTGCTGTTGTGGACTGGGGCAATGCTTGTTTGCAGGTTAGTTCATTCAATTGCAAGCAGAGATCTTTCCCTCATGGCTGATATAGTTTTTGATGGCAAGCTGATGCTATACATATATTTCTTGCAGAGCATTAGACCCCATGGTGCTACCAACAGAAGCTAGTCAAGTTGTTAAACAAAGACTTTTGAATTTTGTAAAATCATTGTCTACTGTGCTGGCCTCTGCATATTGTTTGTCCAGGTAAGTGTGGTAAAGACTCCCTTTGCACCCAATCAGCCATCTAATTTTGATACTAATGAATTACGGGCAAACGACGGAAATTCAACAAGCATATTGTTGATAGATCTCCAAAATGGCGTTCTTTTGACCAAATTTTTTCTCTGCCTTATCACTCAAAAAAGTGGAAGATATTGTTAATAACTAGAAGTACATCTTGTTCATTAACATCTCGGAAATATTTTGCTATAGATGCTCGAAAATCAAAATATTTTGAGCACAGGTTTGTAAGGTTCAGGTGTATTTTGTCTTTAGTATGACTTATTTTAGATGGAGCTTTTTTAACCAACTAAACTTATACAACATTTGATGATGAAAGACGAAAACAATAAAAATAAATAATTTTCTGAAGCAGAATATGTTTTGTGAAGCTTTATAAAGAAATTATGCTTGTACTAAAATAAGTGACCTAATTCTAAGGTTTCAAGCATTTTTGTGTTAACATTGTCTACTTGGATTGTCACATTGCAATTGGTTTAACAGTTGTCCATATGTAGGCATGTGTATTGTGCTTTTCATTTTCTACTCCCTTCTAGTAGATGACTGCATTAACTTGCAGCTAGATTAAGTGCTCAGTAGAAGGCCTGCTTGAGATTGACAGAATGTTAGGACTCAGTATTCTCTGGTATCATGCGGTCAAAATTTAGTTATACCAAACCTTGAATGATTGAATGCAGTGTTATTCAACAAGCGCAGAAGTTTTTCATGGAGACAAGTGATCCAAATGATACTAGAAATGTAAGAATTCTTTGCAGTTATTGCATTAGTTAGTGTCATTTAAGATATTTTTTCTTTTGATGAAAGTACTTATTGTAAGTCTCAGTTGATATATTGTACATATCTGGGCGTCTTGCTTCTTCGCAGATGGGCTTCCAGTTTGCTGGTAGAGCTATTTATACTGCAGTGTGGGTTGCAGCTGCGTCATTATTCATGGAGTTGCTAGGTTTCTCTACACAGAGATGGCTAACTGCGGGAGGACTTGGGACAGTCTTGTTGACACTTGCTGGTCGTGAGGTATGTTTCATAGTTTGTCTTGCTGTACTTGTTGGTTATACCACTATTATTCAATCTCATCTTCATATAGTCATGCAAAAGGCAGTTTATAGATTACAGCTCTAGTTCCAATTTCGATGAAGTGGTAATGCAATTATTCTTGTGATGTTGTTATCAGATATTCACGAATTTTCTTTCAAGTATCATGATCCATGCCACCCGTCCGTTTGTCCTTAATGAATGGATTCAAACCAAGATTGAAGGCTATGAAGTTTCTGGCACAGTTGAGGTATGAACTTGTAGTTGAGGGAAAACCAGTATTAAATGTTTGAGATCAGAAGAATGTACGAGTCTTTTCCTCTAGCTCCTCTCTGTTAACTTTTCCGTGACTCATAAATTTCTATATCTGCTTTCTGCAGCATGTGGGTTGGTGGTCCCCCACAATCATAAGAGGCGAGGATCGAGAGGCTATTCACATTCCAAACCACAAGTTCACAGTTAATGTTGTCCGAAATCTGACTCAGAAAACTCATTGGCGTGTTAAAACTCACTTGGCCATCAGTCATTTGGATGTCAGTAAGATAAATGTGAGCATTATTTCACTATCGTATCCATGAAAATACAGCAAAATAAGTTATACTACTGATGTTAGATATCAATGTTATCATGACTTTTCTGTAGAATATTGTAGCTGACATGCGCAAAGTTTTGGCAAAGAATCCCCAAGTTGAGCAACAGAGGTTACATAGAAGAGTATTCCTGGAGAATGTCAATCCTGAAAATCAAGCCTTGTTGGTTAGTGTCGATATTTGATCATTAATATCTTGTGACTTTTGGATGGATTGTCATTATCAGTGCAAATGCTGCTTTAATTACATAATTTTCTAACCATTATGTTTGAAAAATGTGTTGGGTGCTAAGTTCTTTTCTCTCCGGTGTGTCTGGTCTGCTATATTTGGTCTGCTTGCAATTTGCTGGATCTAGAGTAACCAGAGTTATTTCGTAAATCATGGCTTAATTGAAGTTGGTAGACTCTTTTAACAAAGAAGTAGGGCTGTCTTCCAAACTAATCAATTGAATTGCAATTCCCTAGTGGGATCTATACAAAGAGGCAAATTATGTAAACTCAAGGCACAGTAACTTGTGCCAATTTACTGAAGATTTGCTCTATGAGTATCATTAAGACCGTTCTTTAGTACACTGTGCCTCGAGACCTACTTGCCTTGAGATTGGTACTTTAAGCAAGTAAATCAAGAAGCACCGCTCTCCTCCTTTGATTCAAGGTAGTATAAAGTTAACTGGAACGCAATGTGTGAATATTATCTAGTTTATTATGTAGTGGAAGTTTTAATTAAATGATGGTCTTTTCATTTGCTAAAAGCAAAAACTTTGTAGCACTGGGACCTGAAGTTGATGGTCCATTTGAAAGTAGTCCCCCTTTTCCTGTTTTCGGTCAGCTATTACTTGGGGTTATGGTGGACCCATCCATTTAGTGTACTACACATGTCAGGGCGTCAATTGTTAATTGCATGTGTGTGTGTTTGTATGGTTAGGTAAGTGAGAGACTCAGAAACGCTCGAGGACAGGGCCACTTATGCTCCTCGACATATACTGTCGCACACGAAAAGTTGCCTGACATTCTTGAAATGCTACTCTATTTGTGGTTTACTTACTCTTAAATATCTGCTTCATCATTGTGCAGATCTTGATATCCTGCTTTGTCAAGACATCACACTTCGAAGAATACTTGTGTGTCAAGGTGAGTGAAGATCCTGCTACAAATCCTATATGAAGAGTTTCTGTTATCCAGAATATTTAGTAAGGCAGTAAAATGTTCTACCCTCAATCTGAAGCCCACTGCTTTCTGTAACTTAGTGTTAATCCTGACAATGGTAGCGAACTGTCGATGAAATACTTCTTTCAAAATTCCCATGTATGTGTGCAAATGAAGTTGATCGTTCCTTGCTGAAGTTCACTTCTAGTACCCTGTCATCGCTTCCTCCTAAAACAAGTCACCCGTTCCTTGTTTAACATGAGACTGTTAAAATATAGACTTTCTGCACTAAGATGAACGTTGCCATCTACCTGTTTAGTGGTTATTTAATTTCAGGAGATTGATGCATTTGGGTTTGACCTTTATCTTTTTTTTGGGGGGGATGATGTTAGGAAGCTATTTTGTTAGATCTTCTCAGAGTCGTTCGACATCACCGAGCTCGGCTTGCCACTCCCATCCGTACGGTTCAAAAAATATATAGTGATGCTGACTTGGACAATATGCCATATGATTCTGCCTTCAATCGTGGAGCAGCATCAACTCGTCCATTGCTACTGATTGAGCCGCCTTATACGGTCAACGGGGAAGATCGCAGAAAAGGTCGATCAATTCGTGTGAATGGTGAAGAAGACAAAAAGGAAAAGGCTACCATGAAACCGGCACCTGACAGCAAGGTTGAAAGCAAGAGCGGACCTGCATCTGATCCTAAAATCAAAGAATCACTTCCAGCTAACTCTAATGGTAAGGATGTGCCAATTTCTGACTTGAAACTTGATCCCAGAGTTGACAAAATGGCATTTGCTGAATCCAAAGATGACACTAAAACATCGTCGGATCCAAAACCGAGTAAACCAGCAGCGAAGAACACTTCAAAACCTGTCTCAAAAGCTGAGTCAAAGTCTGCAGAAGTTGGTACTACTGATTCCAAAGATCTTCCAGAGAACATTTCTAGCAACAAGCAAGCTAAGAAGGTAAGCCAGGGAAGTGGTCGCGCGACCAATGTAGTTGATAATTCCGCAACTTCTCCATCAGATGTTAGAGAAAAAACAGGCAGTGTCCCATCTACTTCTCAATCTAAAAGAGAGGATGAAAAACCACAGGTCATACAACCATCTGTGCCATCGAAACCTGCATTGGAAGAGAACATAGTTCTTGGTGTTGCTCTTGAGGGTTCAAAAAGAACCCTCCCAATTGAAGAAGAGCTGTCACCGCCACCAAATCCAGCAGAGTCCAAGGAAATGGCTACTAGCCGTAGTGGTAGTAATGCATCTACCATTGCAGAGAAAGATAAACAAGATGGGCAGCGTCAAAACCGACCCTCTACAGCTCCAGATCAGTCAGGAAGGCCCTCATCCGACAATTGATTCGCCTATGTTTTCACAAACAATTCATATGATACTAATTCTTTTGTCAGCACCAGATATGATTTTATATGGTCCATTGAGATAGCTGTCTTGATTTCCAGGATAGTGAAGTATTTAAGCCTATCACTCCAGTTTCTAGTGGTTCTGAATGCATGTATTATTGTCATGTGTCCAGTTTGATCCTCCAGTGGCATGTTTTTTAGTTATTGGCCTGGTTGGGCAACTTATACAGGAATTATCATTTTTCAGTCATGCTGGTTTACACCAGATGCACACATTCATGTATTTGCCATTTGTGTAATCTTACATCTAACCAAAGATCCTACCAAAAATGGTCTTGTTTCCGAGAGCGAATCTATCAAATCTGATCAATGAATAAGGCTTTAATCATAAAGTGGGCAGATTTGGTCAGAGAAATGCAGGATAGTACTTCAAGATTCATCATCAGTTGTCACAAATCTTTTTGTTTGTTGAAAAGGTTCAATTGGCTGACACAAATTTTTAGATTCGCAAATTTATCGATATCAAGGTCTTTAAAAAATCAGATTCCTACTTTGCATCCAAGGCTTCTAAACTTCCAATGAGATGAGAAGGCACATATTCAAACCTTGCCAACTGCCTATCCTTTTCTCTGCATTTCACCCTAAACAAGAAATCTCTAATTTAAATATAGAAAACGTAGAATCCTTAACCAGAGTTGTTGAGTTTCAACCAGAGTTGAAGTGGCTTCAGAGGAACTTGGTTGCACATAAAAGATAAATTTATCTGTCAACAAATGAAACAAACCACCCTTTTAAACAAACTACAAGAACTGACACAACATAGTAAAACATATATGTCAAGACTAGAATACTACTATCTGTATATGCACTCTTCATAGGAGTAATACACATATATTGTACAAGATATTCCTTCCACCCCTACTGTAAATCTCGTGTGGTAACACAGAAACATATATTATCCCCTACAAGTCAACAAAAGGGGTGGCATTTTATTTATAACTACTATTATATAAGGCATAATAAACAATAATCTGATGTCCAAACAAATAGTAATGAAGATCTATAGTAATGAAGATCTATATGTAGCCCCTCTCTCAAGCTTGGCACATACAATCAGGAGCAGGATATGTGTAGAGGGATTGCTTTGGTTTGCGGAGACGGATTTGGCCTTGTCTGTTTTGGTGCCCTTCAACTACTGATTCTCGAAACTCAGGCCAAGTTAATGTCTTGTTCAAGAAAAGCTGGCCTAATAGTGGCATGTTTGGCCTTATTGTCTTCATATTGTTGTATGTTCTGTGTCCCACCTGTCAATTTCAAGGTAGGTGTATAATTCCATTAGCTGTGTGTGGACCACAATACAACCACAATACAACCTAATAATGCGATGTTTAAGTTCTATGCATTGACCATGTAAAAAATATTACACTACCAAATCAACAACATATTCAGTATACGCAGAACCAACTCCTATCTTGTGAAGGTAGAGAGGTGGTGTCGGAAAGACTCTCCGCTCAAGTGAAGCAAATCATAGTTAACGGGGAAAGGAAAAACGAAAATGACAACTAATAAGCAAGCTGTGCTGAGCATACAGGCAAGGAACAGTAAAATCAGCAAATCACTTGGGGTAAATCTCTGCCCTCCATCACATTTTGTGTGATGCACTTTGACTGACACGTTTCATTTCACGTGAAGATGTTCCGAATAGACAAAGAAATAATGAGACTTTAGAAGCTTGTGGTTTTAAATGTCATGAAATTTCTGCGGCTAACTTTTGAAGCCTGTGTTTTTAAATGTCATGAAATTTCTGTGGCTATAAAATCATGTCATTAACGTTATGGTAAGTACAAGATAATAATGCTTTTAATGATTAGAAAGGTGTCATTCCTTACTTGCCATACTAAAAAGGAAAGAATGTCTTATAAGGCACAACCGAGAGGAAGCGTAATCGGAACGGAGATAGATCCTAAAGGGCAGTATAGGAGTAACTAAATACAAAAAGATTTGAGTGATTACCATTGCATTGTGCATATTTCCAGGCGAGGCGGAAATGAAAATATCACTGTGCATGCCAACATAATAATCAACTGCAGCCAATAAGGAAGCCTTTCCTTTGATACGAGCCCTTTCCTCAGAAGATGCAAGGTTCTTTTTATCTTCCATCAGGGGAAACAAACTTCTTAAGGCTGAAACCCGGCGTTCCCCGCCATAAACCTAGAAAAAACATGAACAAAGAAAAGCTTCAGGACGCAAAGATATTGGCTTCACTTCAAGTATTCTAGTCTTAAAAGAAAGGCATATTATTTCTATAACTGCAGAACTTTAGTGAAGACCTTATGGGAAGCAAGATATAGGCGAGTGCTGTTGTCAAATCCCAAAGCTGCAAGCAGCAATCCAACTTCTTCAGGGGTCAATGGGCACCGTCCTTGACTCCTCAATTCTTCATCAGTAAATTGAGAGTTGATGACCCTTCCTCCCCAAATTACTTGTCTGTATTTAGCTAGAGCCAGATTTTCAGCCTTGCCACCACCAAAATCGCAGGCTGAATGAGCAGCCATATCCTGGAGTGATATAACAAGTCCAAAGGTTCTTAAATTCTGATACACTTTGGGTGGAGTTAAATTGACAACAAAATACAGAAAAAATACAGCACTGAGAAATATTGATCAAGAAACAATGTTATATTGCCTTTAACAGGCATCAAAGGAAAACCAATCTTCTCAGGGAAATGGAATAACTACTATTTGATTGGGAGATAGTACAGGATAGTTAGTTCAACAACAGTAAGGTGTTTTTACCTTGTCAAAGCGAAGGTGAAGAACAGCAAACTTGCCAGCTACTGGTTGGGGCTTAAGATCAGTAACCTCTCTAAGGTAATTGTTACTAACCATGTTGTCTTCACTACGAGGATACCTCAGGCGATGGATAAGGGCATCCCCGAGTTGTCTGATGTGAGGAACAAAAGCCAATGCTTGAAAGTTGACTTTACATCGTAGGTGTTGGAGGTACTTAGGCATGTTGTCAAACGTCAGCCGATGAGAAAATGGCGCTATGGCAGCAATTCCATAACTGATCCATTCATAAAATATTAATATACTAAGCAATGTCAGATTCCAGCGACGGGCTGATAAGAGAACTGCTAGTTATAGAAGCTAATCACTATGAACAGAATGACTATATCAAGAAAAAAACCGAACGCATAAAATATGGTCAAGCCTAACTTAAATTTTGGTCAAGGGAAAAGTGAATAGTAAAATCCGGGGCAGTATAACTTTTGTAGAATTTCCCCAAGTATTCATGAGCACAAAAACCTACCAGTAATTTTTCAATTGAGTCTCTATTTTGTCATACGGGTGAATTGAGAAACTGCACAGAGTCTACATAACTATCACACAACTAGACCAAAATCTTACAAAAACCAATCTTGTGACTGACCTCTGTAGTACAGGTGACACATTCTCTAAATACCAATTTGCTGAAGCATGAACTGGAGCAGTCTTGATTCTTGTAGGTCGAATAGCTATGCCATAATATTCTCGTGTGCTCCAAGAAAATTCATCAGGCAATTCCTTGACTATAGCTACGTCGTCTTTCAATACATTGATGAAGTGATCCACATCAAAGATATCCTCGAATGAGCTGGTAGGGAAGAGGACAATAACTTGTTTATGTACTTTAAAGTTGAAAGTACACCAATTTTAGTTATGTGCTAAAGATACCTTGAATCTTGCCAAACAGGATTTACTTCCAACTGAGGGATCACAAGTGTGGCATTCAGAATTTTGGCAACGACAACTGCATCACAGATCTTTTCCAAGAAATATAGATGTTAGAAATGAAGAGGCAAGTGCTTGTTTCTAAAATCAAAGGAGTTAATCATTAAAGTTGCTTCTATGAAATCAAACAAAGGAATTATGATGCGCACCCCCATTCTCTGTTGATTTAGTCCTCCATCAAGGAACACTTGAATGTATCCCTCAGATTTTTCAGGTACCGCTGCATAGTGCAAGGAACAGTAATTAGTCATTAGAAAATCAGAAGGCAAGATCATGCTGATGCTCAATCGAGTTATTGCTTAACAGGAAGCCTTGAAACTAGATGTAAATTTTAGATATATCAGAAGACGCGATCATAGACACTCACTGGAGGCAGCATCAGATTCAGCACAAGGTCTCCATCCTTGGTGTGCCAAAGGTGTCCAAAGCTCTGACTGTTCTTCGTTGGACTAAAGATAAAGAAGAAACCAAAAAGGAAACAAACTCATCGACAGGAGAAGAGAAGTTAATTTAAGAGGAACAAGTGAATGTGATCAAAAGGTCTTACGCACAGTTTGGCGATGTAAAGCACTCTTCGCAAGACGTGAGTGCCTGAATTTTGGAGCATTCAAATCCTGCATAGCAAATAAGCCAATACAATCAAATTTCTGATAAGTGTTCTCAGAATTACATGCACACGAAAAGCATACAAATAATCTTTTATGGACACAAGTTTACCAGCTTCCTAAAGTTTGTCAAAGAGATCACAAGAATTTGAGAATTGGGACAAAAGAATCTAAATATGTCATTTAATCCAACTTCTCTAGTCCATCTAGAGTCCATGTAGTCAGGACTCAATAATAATCATGGCCACCTCAATATTTTCTTTGATTATAATCTTGTTTTCTTTGCTTATGGGTTTTTGAGACGAGGGTTCCTAGAAAACCACCTCTCTGCCTCTACAAGATAGTGGTAAGGTCTGCGTACATTCTACCCTCCCCAGACTCCACTCGTGGGATTCGACTGGGTATGTTGTAGTGTTGTAGTTGGCTATCCATGTTAGGTTCTATTCAAGAAAATTTTGCAGACCCCAAGTTTAGTTGCCCTTTTTAATCCCTATATCCAGTAACAACTGCAAATATAGAGAGCATAGTATAACATCACATCAAGCCTTTTAGTTTCAACACTTCAAACTAACATTAAAGCCAAAACCATGGATAGAATTATTTAGTTTATCGCTTGCCACTTGGTTCATCTGACCACTCGAAAAAAAGAATGATTATTTTCACTTCTTTGGGCTAGGATATGCATGGTGATTTATTTCCCAGAAAATTATGATTTCTAATCATCTTGCACCAAACAGAATTTTATAATTATTATTTTTAGCAATAGTAACATCTTCTACTGTGTTGATCTACCAAACATATAAAAATTTAACCCAAAAATGAGATCTTTTCAATGACATAAGAATTCTTCCATACAGACTGTACAGTCAACAGATCCAAATACCAAACTTTCACTCCTGAGAATCAGGCAAGTGGCATGTAGATGAGTTTAATACTGGAAGAAACCATTAAAGAAAAGACATTTAGCTAGTCCAAAGTCAACAGATCCAACTTCCCTCCTTAAACACCAATCACTGCTAGATTTACAAATTATACCAAAACAATAGTTTTTTGCCAGTTTCTGGTTCACTTTTCTGATGTCTTGATATAAAAATATACAAAATAAGCAAAATCCACCTAACAAAAAAACAACTTTCCACAATGCTAGTAAACCAAAAACCCCAATTTCCACATCCAAAAACATTTCCCCAATTGCTCATATCCACCACAAATTCAAGATTAATGCTTTCCTCCTTAGATAGAAAAGTCCACTTCCCTAAACCTACACTCACACTATCTACACTTCCCTTTCAGCCAACCCTAAGATCTAAATCTTTTACCACCTTACCTACCCTTGTAAAATTGATTTGTCTTTAGATGACCATTTCCATCAAAATCCCTCAAACTTCATTCTAAAACCACTTTCACTTTAAAGATTGAATTTTTACTACTTTTTCCCATCACCCTCTTTCATTTCCATTAGACCACCAACAAAGAACACAAAACAGAAGGAAACAAGAAAAGGGTACATTC
>JAPFFP010000008.1:4484072-4502119 GCA_026153255.1 Solanum medicagineum | reverse complement strand
AATACTTGTGTATTTTTAATAAAAAGAAGAAGAAGAAGAAAGTGTATGTTAATTTGAAAATAAATAGTATATATATATATAGAAATGTGGTAGGGGTAAAAGGGTCAAATTACCCATTTTTTCCGTTGGAATGTTCAAAAAATGACCTTTCACGCGCCCCCGCGAGTGTAATGCACGCACTGTGGCATGTGAGCACCCTGTGCCTACTTGTTCAGGAATTGCCAAGTTATTTGTGCACTATGAAAATTTAAGTTCCAACTTAAAAAGTTATTCCAAATTTGAGGTCATTTTTATATGTTATGCCTTTACAAAAATTGTACTCCTAAAATTTTTTTATAAACCCTAACTAAAATAAAGGACCAAAACCAAAATATGGAAGAAATTTATTATAACCAAATGAAGAGGCAAAAAAGCATCTAGAAACACGTGCATGGGCTTGAGGTGTCCAACGCCTAAGGAGACTCTGCTTTTTCCAAATATAATTTCTTTTTTTACCTATTATATATTTGAAAAATAATAATTATAATTTTCACTCAAAATTACCTACGTATATTGAGGTCATAAAATTAATCTCTCTCTCCAAAAATTGTTAAGTCTACCGATTTTACTGTTTGTAGACCAAGGAAGAAGAAAGGTGATTGAGAGGAAACAGTAGAGAGAAAGCAGTAGGATGAAAATGAAATCTTATTCAATAGTGATTTTGTTTGTATAAGAGATGAATATATATAGATTCTCTCAACTATTAGTTAGTTAGTAGTTAGATGGTTGGTTAACTAACTTAATAACAAACTGAGTAAATAATTCTTCTACTCTTTAACACTCCTCCTCAAGCTAGGAGGTGGAAAGATGTTCAAAACTCCTAGCTTGGAGTTCAAATACTGATGTCGAACTTTGCTAAGGCCCTTGGTCAGAATATATGCAGGTTGATCAGAGGTGTTGACATATTTGGTGTTAATAAGACCTTGTTGAATCTTTTCTCTGACAAAGTGACAATCAATTTCGATGTGTTTAGTGCGCTCATGAGAAACATGATTTGCAGCTCTTTGAATGGCTGCTTTACTGTCACAGTAAATGTCAACAGGCAGTTGATGTTTGATCATAAGTATTCCCGATTCTGATCTGGCAAACTCAATGCCAAGGAAGTATTTGAGTTCACCTAGGTCCTTCATCTTAAAAGCCTTGTTTAATGAATCTGTAGTCTCCTGTATCAGTGTCAAATTATCACCAGTAATCAGCATGTCATCTACTTATATTAATATGATGACCATGCCTTCACACGTCCTTTTTTTGAACAATGAATGATCATATTGGCTTTGTTTAAACTGAAGTTTCATCAAGGCTGTGGTTAACTTTGCATTCCATTGCCTTGGGGCTTGTTTCAATCCATACAAGGATTTTACAAGTGTACATACCTTTTGATCTTGTGATTTCTCCTCCTGACTTGAGAATTCTTGTGGAAGATCCATATAAATTTCATTATAGAGATCACCTTGAAGGAAGGCATTATAGACATCCATTTGGTGTATATGCCATTTATTTGCAGTTGCTAAAGCCAACACTGTCCTTATTGTTACCATCTTAATAACAGGTGAGAAAGTGTCTTGAAAATTTATTCCTTCTTGTTAGTTGTATCCCTTGGCCACTATCCTTGCCTTAAACCTTTCAACTTCACCTGATGCCTTAATCTAGACCTTAATCTCCTCCTGCATGGATGTAATCCATCTAGGGTCCTTGACAGCTTGAGAATAGTTGGAAGGCTCAAGAAAATCCAAGTCATTCTAGTGAAATCATCAACAATTGTCAAAAAATACTTGTTGCCATCAAAAGTCAATATTTTATAAGGACCCCAGAGGTCTACATGAACCAAGTCAAAAGGATTAGAGCTCTTTATACTACTGGATGGAAAAGGCAGCCTTGTTTGTTTAGCACAAGGACATACAGTGCACTTAGCTATCACATCTTCATCACCCTTCATATTAAAAAGAAAAAGTTTGTTCAGTACTGTAATAGGTACATGTCCACATCTTTTATGCCAAAGTTCTATATCACAATTGCCAACTTCATTTGCTTTTGCAGCCAAAACATTATCTAGAGGGATTTATGTCTATTTGAACTTTTTGTCCTTCTTTTTAGACAAAATCATCTTTTTACCCATTTTTAAAATTTTTTTTATTCAATCATATTTATATTAATGACTTTTGTTATTTTAATTACAGGTTTGTAATTCTCATACCTGAATTAAAGAAGAGTGTTGTTCGTAATATGGTGACCAATCAAAGAACAAAGTGATGTTTGATGATAGAATGTTGGTAAATTCACTTTTCAATGCTTTATTTGGTTGCTTAGAATTTAATGAAAACTTTTCTTTAGTTCTTTTAACTCTTTTATGGTATAATTAAATAATATATTTTTCGATCTTAATTTATGTGGCACGACATCTTTTGAATTTTGCGATACAAATAAGTCTTTTTTTTAAATATAATTTTTTATATATTTTTTATTTATCTTTGTCAATTGTTGTAAGTTAATTTTTTTACGTAATTTTATGTTGACCTTATCAAAAAAAGAGTTTTAACATCCAAACAGTTTTAAGTTTTAAGTAATAGTTCGATTTTCGTATTAGGTCAATGGGAGGAAAGAACATAATGCTAAAGAAAAATATACTTTATGATAAATACTTGCATTACTTGTGTTTGCATTATTTGGATAAAAATAGATTTTAAAATAAAATATTAACAATATAATATTGATTTAACGCCAAAACGTATATTAGTCTCTTGATAGATCCAACCACAGACATTTAGAGACTATGTAAATTAACAACTTGAAATAAACGAAAAGATTAAAGCAATTCTATTTGATTGGTTGATCCAAGTTCATCACAAATTTGACTTAATTCTAAATTTGTTATCTCACAATCAACATTGTTGATATTAGTTCTAAGATAAAATATTTATTAATACTATATAAAAATATATTATTTATTTTAACATTAGTTGCTACTTTTTAATAATGTTGTTCTTCTTGTGTACATAATTTTATTAATTAACGTAATACATATGTGCAAAGCACGTAAAATCGTCTTTTCACTATTTTTTTTAATTATTATATTATTCTTTTAATAATATTAAATATAAGAAACATAACAAAAGTTGAATGAAATTTTTTTTCCTTATTATGGTTAAATTTGTATGCAGAAAATTTTTTTTCCAACTAAAATATACTTGATCTAGAAAGAAAATAGACCAAAAAAATTCAATACAAAGTTTTAAAAAAGGAGAAAACGTCCCAACAAAAAAAAACCCTAAAAAAAGTCCCAAAAGAAGGTCTAAAAACCATCAAAGAAGTAGAAAAAAACTTTCAAAAAATAGACTTGATCCAAAAAGAAAATAGTCAAAAAAAAAATCTTTTTATCATATTTTTTCTAATTATTATACTATTATTTTAAATAATATTAAATATAATAAACATAATAAAGAGTAAATGGAGAAGATTTTCTTATTATGGTTATAATAAACATAATAAAAAGTAAATGGAGGATATTTTTTATTATGGTTAAATTCCTGCAGAATCTTTTTTTCAACTAAAATAAACTTGATCAACAAGAAAATAGTTTTAAAAAATTCAAATAATAATTTGAAAAAAAAATGTCCAAGAAAAAAAAACCCAGGAAAGTCCAGAAAAAAAGGCAAAAACTTCCAAAAACAGTCTTGATTCAAAAAGAAAATAGTCAAAATAAACTTTCAAAATAATGATTAAAAAAGTTTTTTTTCTAAAAAAAACTTCCTAAAATAAAAACAAATAAAAAGTCCCAAAAGAAATTGTCTAAAAACTATCCAAAAAACAAGAGAAAAAAAACTCCAAAAAATATAAAAAAGGTCAAATTTTTCTACTAATAATTTAATTTTTAGTCTATTATAATATATTATTTATTATTTTTATATGTAATATTTTATATTGACATCACACACACGTGCATGGCACGTATTCTAAACTAGTATTAATAAAATCACTCAAATTATATATTATATCTTAAGAAATCACTATAATCGAATTACATGTAATTTTATTTTTCCAACTTTATAATTTGGTTTTTTTTCCCACTTATTTATTATTTATGTCATACTTTTTATATAGAGAAGCTTTTGGTGATGTGAATTATGATGCTTTGCTTTCAACTAAAGGAGAGGAATTCTATACTAATCCAATGAATCATCTAAATAAAAAGATAAATATTTTTATAGGCCGAGTAAAAAAAAGTTTAATTTATATGTGAATATATAAATATTTATTGCTTGTTGGATTTGAATATACGATTTACATTAATTAAATGAGATAAATATTATTGAAACGATATTCTTGATAGGATTTTTAAGCGGAATTCTGAAATTACAAAATATTTAAATTAAGATTATTGAATTCTATTAGCAAAATGACTTAGGATTGCCCAATGCATACGAAAAATAAGACAAGCCCTACATTTACCTAACATTTTTATTATTCTTTTAGCTAGTAATGAAATTGTTTTTCTCTTTAGTTTAAGGATCAAGTCATTAATTAAATAAAAGGGTAATTATATTATACTATTTTTGAATATATAATATATAGATAAAGATTAAAGAATATTTAGCAATTTGTTAAATAAGGTTCACCTAATCATCTATATCTTTTAAAATTCTCTGTTGTACAGCATTTTAACTTTTTGCTAAATTTTTAATGGAGTTTATTTGTCATTTTGACAAAAAGAAAACAAAAAAGAACCAAAAAAAATATATATATACAAAAGGAAGTGGACAAAGAATAAAATATATATAATTAAGAGTTCTATTTTTACTATCAAATATGTAGTATGTGCCCATGTCGTCATTGTGCTACGAAGGAATACTATATGGTAGCGGCAGAAAATTCTAGTCTTGTCATTTTACCTTTCTGGCCTTCATATTGCTCCACCGCTTTGGCACACTTCACGTGGACGGGGCAACGCGTTCATCCCCTGTGTCTGCTAGCTCATCCTTCCATCTTGACGTGGGTTAAAAATTGAGTCTTCAAACAAGATTTAAGTTCAGAATGTAAGAGAAAATCTTAAATTTTCAATATTTTCCTTGAACGTCCAGATACTCTACAATTTTCCTTTTTGGGGTCCTTTTTCCACTACGTGTATTGTGTCATCAAGGGCCTGATTAATGTGCTTTGCTCTATTTGTGTAGTAAATACTTAGTTTATATTATTTTTCTATGTAAATTAAAACAGAATGTTTGGACCGATAATGTAATACATCGTAAACTCGTAGTTATATTTATCTTTTACCACAATTTTTTGAGCAAATTACTCTTTAAATAAATAAATGATACAAAAGTTAAAAAATCAACTACCCAATATAATTTTGATTGATGTTTCCACATGGCTTTGGGTTGATTTTTCGATTTGTAAAAAGCTTAAAAATTACAATAAAGAGAAAATTATTGCCCTGTCGTAGAAATAATCCTCAAAGTTTAATAGTTGTCAAATAATATTCAAAATTCCAAAATCTAGCAAATTTAACAGACTGGGAATAATATGGGCTTGGAATTTGAGATAAGAAATAATTTTTAAGTATATCTTTATACTTATATAATAAAATTTTGATTCTTCAATTAATCAAGACTCAAAAATCGAGAATCGAATTAGGATTGCTTATTGAATGGATCGAGCGGATAATTCACTTAACGATTATTGGATATTGATTTTTAAATTTACTAATTCGCAAGCCAATCTATAACATACTGGTTGGTTCAGTAAAGGATTAGCAATTATCGCATAATTGTCGGGTGGTGTATCAATTAATCTTTACTCTCTATGGTATTTTTTTTTTCCGATGAACACATAGTCACACCTTATAAAAAAAGATGACTTCCTTTTCATTATTTTAAATGCAGTGAGCCGGTAAGTAGTGAAAGAAAAAGTAATAGCACTAAAACACTTTAGCACTTGCCTTACATAAAATGAATAAGGGAAAATATATATAACTATAGAAAAAGTTGGACTAACAAAGGAAAAATATCTAATTATTCTTATATATTATGGTAAAATCTTAAATGAGGCTAATATACAACAACAACAACATACCCTGTGAAATCCCACAAGTGGGATCTGGGGAAGACAAAATGTACGCAGATCTTACCACCTCCTCGTGGAGATAGAGAGACTGTTTCCGAAAGACCCTCAACTCAAAAATATCATCCCCAATAGCAAAAAATACTAGATATGAAACCAAACAACTAAAGTGGAAACAAATGACAGTTTATAAAAACAATAAAACAACAAATATAAGTAACAGAAAATAATAAACCGATATATAAAGACACGACTACCTCTACCAACCTATTATATCCCAAGGGTATACATCATCCTACCTCTACTAGCCGTCTAACCTTCTAACCTAATACCCGACCTCCACTCGTTTCTATCTAAGGTCATGTCCTCGGCGATACGAAGTTGCGTCATATCTTGTTTAATCACCTCCCTCCAATTCTTTTTTGATCTACCTCTATAAGGAAATCAAATAATCCTTGCGCCACACCAATAAATCATTAATCCGTTCTTCAACCTTTTATTCAATAACCCAATACCAGTAAGCCAATTTTGTGATTGACGTATCCCAGAAGTTTCAAAAGGAATTAATACTAAAATCGTTTGATCTCATAGTTTCCAATTACAACTAGGCTTTCAATAATGGTTAACAGTAACATCAAGCTTAAGAATAGCTCTCAAATTAGGAATATCAATAAACTGAGTTGTCATTATACCATAACCTCTAACAAATCTAAAATAACCAGTCCCAGAAACAACTGAAAATTCCCTTTCCTTCATTGCAAATAAATCAGCACCTTGAATCTCCAAAGTACTCCCTTTGTATTTCCCATCAGTGAAAATAACAGAGAACATCAAGTGCAGTCCTTTGCCATCCAACTGTGAGTTTATGTACATGCCTTGCGCTCTACCAATTGAGTTGGATTCTGGATCTGGACCTTCGGTTACTGGATCGTCCACTGCAACCATTGTACCGAAATGAAGTACGCTTGTTTGCGGCCCGTCTTTTCCTGCAACAGTTACTGCAGATGTGTCATGGCCAGTTAAATAGTCATGGACATAAAACACTAGCTTTGTTTGCTTTTTAAAGTTGAAAGCCCAGTAGAGAATTGGCAATGCGATAATAAGTGGCAAGAAAGATGAATTAGGAATCAACATTTTAGTCTTGGAGAAAAATTTGGATTTCAGATGCATAATATAATGATTTGTGAAAGATGCTTCATCTTGTGAAAGGGAATTTTAGCTTAGGATAATGACAAAGTTAACTTATTTCTTGGGTTTCCCTTTTAATTGTTAATTAACATATGATGATGGCAATTTGAAATAGGAAATATTATGCGGATAAATAAACATATACTAGTTAGTTAGCTAAGATATAGTTTAAATTAATTACGGCTTGCTAACTGTAATTATTGTTTTATTTGCGGGATTTATACAAACGTAGTTTGAATTAATTACGACTTGCAGCAAACATCTACCTTTAATTATAGTTTGAGTTTTGTATAATCCGCGCGATTTATACAAACGATGTGCGTGAATACAGTTTGAGTTTTGACGCAAATCAAATTGTATAGCAAAATATACAAACATTGCAAATTATATAGCGAATTATACAAACGTTGTGCACGAATTGTACAGAGAAATATATAAATGCTAAACAACAATTGCGAATTGTATAGCGAATTATACAAACATATAAAAACGTTGCACGAATTATACAAACGCTACTATAGTTATAATATAACCACAAAAGATCGTTTCGTGAGCCTCAAGGCTGTTGGGAGTATCCTGTTGCATTTGTAATTTGCACTCGAAAGAACGATGACGTCTCTACCCTAAGTTCAACATACACTTTATCCATTCCAGGCTCCACTTTGTGTGGTTACGCCAGATATGGAACCTTGAAGACAAGGTTCTTTTTGAGGGGCGGAGGAATGTATAAATGTAGCCACAATGGAGGACATCTAAGGGATCTGAGGACTAGTATGATGTAAAAGAAAATGCTTAACTGCTCCAATGGATGACATACTTAGAGACCGCGAGAGTCCTCTCGATCACACTTTTCTTTTCTTGGGAAAAACCTAACGGATTTGACAAGTCGACTAACTTTTTCTTTTTTTTGGGGGGGTAACAAGGGAAACCCACAACCACTGTCCTTTGGGTGCGCACAGGATAAACCCCTGCTCTTATGAATAGCTTGCAACTAGGCAAGTCCGGTGCGACGAGGTCGACCCAGAAGGCAAACCCCTTACTTTCGCTGTTGGCAAGGGGTTATTCAAACGTGAGACGTCCAATATAAAAGACTCAAGCCCAAACCACTGGGTCATCCCGAAGGGTAAAGTCGACTAACTTTGAGTGTAACATTTAGTTATTGTATCTTAGAAAGTACACCTGTTTTAAGTTGCACACAGCACACCACAAGTTATATCAAACATATATTATAGAACATGTCGAAAAGGCATCAACCAAATAAGGGACAAGATGAGTAGATTTAATATATATATCCCAAAACTACAATTCAATAGCAGCTAGACTGTGAATAATATTTGAAGTACAAAAAAAGCTTTTGTTTTTTGCTTTCCTAAACTCAAATTAACGATCGACATAGACGAAAGGCTCATGCCAATGCTAACCTCAAGTGGTTCTTTCAATATCTAGTTCAATGCAAAGATAAGCGAATAATCTTACAGATCGTAGACATATAATACCTGTGACGAAGCCGAACCCCACCTCCTAGGATGCTGGTTAGCAGTAGTGTATAGAAGGCGAACGCGTTCACTTATTCTCTATGTCAATAATAATGAACTTGCACAACTTTTCTATGAGAAACCCGCGATACCATCAAACTCTTACTGGTTTCTGTAGAACAGCAGACAAATAAACCTCAGATTTTCCAGAACCATTGATCTTCTCACCCACAACCCATTTAAGCTTTTTGTACCCAAAACTTTCGATTAACCTCGTTAACACAGTTTTCTTGTCTTCACTAGAACAAAGAAAATTATCCAACCAAAACAATCCTCCTGCCCTCAAAACTCTATCGATATCAAACATCAAAAACTCTAATTTCTCAGGACGTCCACCAACATCCAATACATTTCCCACATGAACCAAATCAAACACATTATCATGAAAGGGAAACCGATGATCCACACTCAAATACAATGGGAATAGACCCCGTGCAGCGATGAACTCGTTAAAAGGTGCATCGACGTTCAACGTAGCAGTAACTATAGTCACATTCCTTTCAGCCATTCTAGCAGCAAATGTACCAGATCCTCCACCAATATCAAATCCAATTCTAATCCCTCCACCATTTCCAGACATTCCTAAAACATCATCAATCAAGAAATCATTTTTCCCTCTGCCCTTAACATATCTTTGTCTCTCATAGCCCCCATTACTCACTATATCAAAACAACCAGCACAATCTCTATTCAATTTCTTAACATTCAAACAAGCTAAATTCTTACAACCAAGACCACTCCAACTATAAATCTTTTCACTATAATTTTCCCAAAGCGAATTAGGCAAAGAAAGTAAACCAACCTTAGGGATTGTCTTAGCAAAACATCTTCTTCTTGGCAAAGGCTCACATCCACTAAGAATCAACTTCTGCCCAAGACTCCAATCATCAGGACAAACCCCATTAACCTTATAACTCATAAACTGAGAAAGCAAATCCATAGATTTCACACAAGAATGTCCAATAGAAGCTACCATTTCAGTAATCCCAGTTCTTGAATCTTTCCCTAAAGGGAGTAAATGGGGTTGCAAGAAATTTCTCACTTCATTCGGAACTTTGGGGCTAGAAAGATCAAAACTTTCATACCCTAAGAGCTCTTTTTCCATCTGGGCAAGTTTCTTTTGGGAAGAATCAATTTCTCTGAGGATTAAAGAAACTTGTTCTGAGATTAAAGATATGTTCTTGTGGGTGTGTGGGAGGAGGAGATGATGATGGGGGTTCTTGGGTGAGGATGTGAAAGCATATAAAGCAAAAAGATTAGTTGTGACTACAGAGAAGAGCATAAGTAGATTTAGAGCTGAAGAACAGTACGAAACTTTCTTGAATCTGGCAGTTCCATCACCTATTTTCAAAGAAACAGATCCCATCTTTGATCTGCTTCTGCTGGTTTGATTTGTGTAGCTGGAGTAAGCAAGTACGGAGTGAAAGTAAGCAAGTTGAGTGGGGTAGGGGGGTGGGGGTTATGTCAAGGAAGAAGAGGGTAGATTTGGAATAAAATTTTATATTAGGAAAGTTACTTTGGTGATCTATACTTGTCGGTTGTTTGGAGTTCGTTGACACCAATGGTCTCACAAGTTTGATATCTAGTGAGTTTTCTTTCCCTGGGGTTGATACACTTTGGGCTAAGAATTTTTGGAAAATAACCTATTTATCTCGTGATGTAATGATAAGGTCTACGTATATTTTATTCTTTCTAGACTCTAGTTTATCAGATTCTTCAGATGTATTGTTGCTTTAATAAATAGTTTAGAAAACTTGCATAAAGAATAGAATATACGTGAACCTTATCACTACTTAATGAAGGTAGAGGGTAGATTTTAGCATCCAAATGATTCTGGAAGACTTGGATAAGGAGCGATTTCTCTTAATGATTCTTCACAATATGAATCCAAATTAATCGAGTTCAGACATAGATACAGGACATTGAATGAAAAAAAATAAAAATAATTGTATATACTATTCTTGTCCCTATTATTGCGGATTTGGTTGACACATAAAGAAGACGAAAATAACCTCTTTGGGCTCGTTTAATACGAAAAATAAGTGCTAATTAATCTTGAGAGTAATTTCGGAATGAGTTTATCTTATCTGAACTAGCTTCTCTCTTTCATGGATGATTTTCTTCGTTCTTCTTTTCTATCATGGATGATTCTTCAAATCCTCTTCAAATTCAAACTAAATACCATCATAATTCCTTTCCCTTACTTTGAGAAAACGTCATTGTTATTAACTCGTGATGACATATATGAAACTCGATCCATTGATAAACATGAGAGAAAATTTTAAAATTGGAACTAATTGCAAGTTTAAGAATTCTTACTAGGTTTAAATTAGTGATGTTTTGAAAGATTGAATATATCATGAGGAGTTTATATCTCAAATTTGAAGAATTTGATGCAAATTTGAACTTTTCAAGAAATAAAATATGCAGTTATATTCATTGTATTTATGTATCAATACACTTATATATGCATTGTCTTCATGTATTTTAGTGCTACTATTCAATGTTTATACTTTCGTATCAATGTACTTGAGTGTTTTTATATTTTATTTATCACTAAAAGTATATTTCGAGAAGCATGCAACTGATTTGTATATGTTCGTTGTCGTCACTTACTGTAATTTACATGTATTGGAGTACATCTGCAAATGATTATAAATTTGTGACGACTTATTTATATGTATATATTTCTTATTATATGTCTGTACTAAATACATTTGTCTGTATCTTTCACTAACTATATATTTATATCAAGTGTATTTTTCTCTCTTATTCATTTTGTATTTGTGTATTAGGTCTTTATTATACATTTGTATCATGTATTAAGATTATACATGTTCATTATTATATACTTGAATCAATGTATTTGAGTGTTTCTACATTCATCCAGCATGTATTCAGATTATTGTTGTCTCAATGATCAAATGAAAAAGTATATATAACAAAGAAAATTATGTATAAAAAAATTTTGTAGCACAATTTTTTTCTTATGGAAAAGATCCTGTGAGATTTCTATTTCATTGATCATGGAAGATTGGGAAATCAGTGTCACGCCCCAGGAGGATATCCTTGGCGTAGTCGGTAATCGGAAATTATTACTGGTTCCCAAGTGATTCCCTTGGCCTGATCTGATAAATATCAAAGAAGAAAGAAAGGGAAAAGGGAACAAAATAAAAGGATATGTGGATAAATTCAAACTATTGAAATTATGGGTAGCAAGGGATTAAAACCCTCACCTCCCAATTGATTTCAACAACCCAAATAGAATCCTTGAAAGACAACTGAAGGAAACCAAGAACCACAAAAAGGTAAAACTTCAATTAATCAAGCAAACAAGTCAACTAACAATTCTAAGAGTTCACCCTAATTACTCACTAAGAAGATACTACAATTTGAGAATTCAATATTCAACATACTCTAAATCTTCCAAATACTAAAATATGACTATTTATACTATGTAAATAAAAGAAGACACTTTTTTTTCAACTTTACCCTTAATGAGTAAGAGTCTTGTTTGGTTGCCTTCTTTTCAAATCCTTCAATTCAAGTAATAGCTATTTGCACACATGACCTCTTTTCTTACTTCTCCTCACCGTGATAGACCTTCCACACATTGTAAGCCTTTCTTTGGTGATCTTCAAGCTCCTCTAATGCTTCCTTTTTTATGAACATTTCTCGTAGGTCTTGGAGTTCTTTTGCTTGGCTCCTTGTGAATGGTCTTGAGAGGTACATGCCAGTCGTGTTGGTGTCATCTATGCTTTGCATGTTATCATCCTTCCCTTATTGAAAAGGATTCATCCTTGAATCCAAAGATTCACCTACAACATAAGGAGATAAATCACTATCATGAAAAACATTATGAACATTATACTCACTTGGCAAGTCAATCATGTAGGCATTGTCGTTGATTCTCTTGAATACTTTGAAAGTTTCATGTCCTCTTAGGCTTAGCTTTGCTTTTTTAACATATAGAAACCTCTTTTTTTGAAAATGTATCCACGCCTAATCATTTGGGTTGAAGATCACTTCTTTTCTCCCATCTTTTGAATAGCCATTGTTCTTTTCAATGGCTTCTTTAAACTTGGCATGAGTGCTCATCATCTACTTTGCCCTTTGCTTGACATCTAGGCGCAAAACAACATTACTAGATAATAGAGTCATGGTTAGTGGACACAAAGGTCTAAAGTCATAACATGCATCAAATGGTGACATTCCAATATAGGAGACAAAAGACTGATTACATGCAAATTTAATCAAGGGTAAACAGTCTTCCCAAGTAGTTGGGGTCGTTCTAATCATGCACTGAAGCATACTTCCAAGGGTCCTATTGACTACTTCAGTTTGTCCATCCGTTTGAGGATGGCAAGAAGTAGAGACATAAGTTTGGTACCAAGTGTACCCCATAGACTCTTCCAAAAGTGACTAGAACATTTGGAATCCCAATCACTAACAATGGTTTGAGGGACTCCATGCAATTTAAGAACATTGATGAAAAATAAAGATGTTATATGAGATGCATCATCACATTTATGACATGGAATAAAATGAGTCATTTTAGAAAATCTATTCACTATCACAAATATGCTATCATGTCCCCTTTTATTCCTAGGAAGACCTAACACAAAATCCATATAGAAATCCATCCCTGGGACACTAGGAGTAGGGAGAGGGGTATACTTACCTTGGGGCCAAGTCGTGGATTTGGCCTGCTTACAATCAAGACATTGTCCACAAATTCACTCCACATCATGCTTCATTTCAGGCCAAAAGAATTGCTCCTTTAGAATGTGAAGTGTTTGTAATGACCCATAATGTCACTTTTAGAATTAGTCCTCTTGATTTCCTAAAAAAATCTATCCCGTAAAATTTTAATGGGTATTTTGGACTATTCAATAACTAAGACTATTTAACTCAATGGTAAGAAGTGACATTGGTTACTGCAATGTAGCCACTATTCTTTGTCCTTCTTTACTTTATTATTATTATATTTATTATTATCCAGTTGGTTATCACAAAGTAGCCACTATTCTTTGTCCTTCTTTACTTTATTATTATTAAATTTATTATTATCCAATTGGTTACTGCAAAGTAGCCACTATTCTTTGTCCTTCTTTACTTTATTATTATTATATTTATTATTTTTATTATCATTATATTATGTATTCTAGTTATTTTTGATGAAACAATGATTATAGTAATTGTGAGTGGATTCTTCTTTCCATGTTGTGATAACGTGTGGGCGAAAGACATATACATATATTACATTTATTATATATATGGTGGAAAAGAGGTAATGATGCTATTAGTGGGTGGGACGCAGCTGAAAATCATTATAGGCATTTATTTATATATAGTGACGACCCTTTGGACTAATATATTACTCCCTCCGTCCCATTTTATGTGGCACCCTTTGACTTAACACAGTGTTTAAGAAAAAAATAAAGACTTTTAAAACTTGTAGTCTAAAATCATTTTTAGATATTTGTGTGGTTGAGAATCATTTCATTAAGGGTAAAAAGAAAATTTTAAAGGTAAATTGTTTCTAATTAGAGTAAGGTGACATTCTTTTTGGGACGAACCAAAAAGGAAAGGGTGCTACATAAAATGGAACGGAGGGAGTATTATATCACTTTCGTCATGGATATATATAACAATAGCTCCTTATAATATACACCACTAGTCCATATTGTTCAGAATAAGTTAATTAGTTTAACACTTGTAATGCTAAATCAATTAAGAGAATGGGGAAGCAGGACAAGAAAACTTATCGGTGTCAGAGGAACGAAAACTGCAGGTAATGTCTAAACTTTTGTTTAGGATTAAAGATGTGCAGGAATATTAAATGGTTGTATATCACCTTAGTGGGTGGAAGGTTTCAAACTTCCATTGTTATATATAAAGTCAATTCTTAACTGATATTTGGATGACAAATAAGACATTGCCATACTAAACGTTTTGGTACAAATTGAGGGTTCTAATTATAGGCTAATGGTTAGCAATAAGGGGACATCATTACAATTGAGGGTTAAGACCTTGGATTCGTATATACCTATTACTTCTGTATAGATTTCCGACTTGAAATTACTTGTATGATTTTCACTTTATAAATTAAGTTCCTGCATATTGAGATTTGTAATTCAATATTAGGTTTATTATATTAGGTGAATATTCCTAAATTGTCATTTAGAGGAACTAAGGCTTAACCTATACTTGAAATTTAGGAAATTAGTTATGGAAATTGGTTAGTTTTTTTGGGTCTACGCTAGACGTATAGTAATATGGGTGTTGTTAGTTTGAAATCTTATGGTGATATACTATTTCACTAGATCGTGGTGCTACGGATTCCATTCAAAAAGGGAAGGTTCAAGTGTTTGAGTGATCGTGATTATACTAAGGCAAGTGGACTTTCAAAATTTTGTAATTATCGTAGGATTCTCAAATTATCCTTTCTTCTATGTGTGATTCATGAAATATTTTAATATTACAAAAATGAGGCGATTAAATATAAACGTGAGGTGGTGTGTTATTGCGACACTTGAATTGAAAAATGTGGTTAAGTGTTGAGAATTCTATTTTTGAGATATATTGTTGTGGTTGGTGATTATGACTGGATTTGTTTGTGGACTTCATCTCATGTTCATTCATTCTATGTTTAACATATTTGCATTAGTTCTGGATATTGATATGAGTGAGATGATAAAAATTTGGGCTGATGTCATTGTCGGTGATTATTGCATATGGAATGCATTTCATCCTTGCATGTTCTTATGTGGCATGATGTTATTCCTACAATTGATTGTGTTATCACTTGTGAGTTGTAGCTTGTGCTTTGGAATTTCGATATTGTGAAATACAATCTTTGTTATGTATTATGTGTTGCTAGGCGCGGTAGGCTGACTTTTTGTGCATATGGTAGTTGTGGAGATCGGTTGGAATGAAAGGAGGTTGTGTATTCTATTAGACTTACCTTGTTGTGTTAGTTGACTTTTTGGGTACATTATTGCTTTTGGTACTCACCCCTTACTTCTACACTTGTGTAGGTTCTAAGCCCGGACAGTGAGTAGTATTTTTCCTTGATCATCCGAGGATTCCCAAGAGATTTAGAGAGGTAGTTGTTGTCATCTGACCGGTTCTCTTGTTCCTATTTCTTTTGTGCTTTTTTCCATTTGAGAAGAAAGACACTTTATACTTATACTTCTTTGATTTTCTGCATTGCTAGTAGCTTGTACACGTGAGAACCAATCTTTGGGTGTTATTTAAGCTTGTGAAGATTTTTTTATCATTTTTCGTATTTAGTCACTTCCCCATGTTATTTCTATTTTTTGTTGGGTAAGGTTGACTTGTTCTGGTGGGATTGAGCAAGTGCCATCACGTCCATTTTTGGGTCGTGATAGTTGATATCAGAGCTTCAGGTTCATAGGTCTCACACGTGCATAAGCTAAGTCTAAATAGAGTCTTGAGGATCGGTACAGACACATTTGTACTTATCTTTGAGAGGATATGAAGACTATTATGAAACTTCTTTTTATTCATTCTCTCTCATCGCGTAGTTATTTTTATTACTACTGAGTGGTGCCTATGTTCTTTAAATAGATGGCAAGGATTAGAGCTTCTATTACTAGTGGTAGAGGTGAGGCTGCACCCGCGACTATTGTTGAGGCCCCAATTAAAGGTAGGGGAAGGGGTCGAGCTAGAGTCTGTGTTTGTGGAGTGACATCAGTGAGAGGACATTCTCGAGGAGCAACACTAGTTAGAGGGTAGGCTAGAAGGGCTTCTCCAGAGCCATATATAGAGGTTAATGAGGATCAGGCTCTTCCAGAGCTCAAAACTGCACCTTTACTTTAGGACACCCTATTAAGGATGATAGGTATGCTTGAGAACCTCACTCAAGGGGGGTACGATAGGTGCATAGGGAGTTTCTCAAACAGAGTGAAAGAACAATCTTTATGGCAGCATCAAGGCCTAGTTCATCAGGATCAGATGGGTCTGCCCCCAGTGGTTCCTACATCAGCTATTTGGGCACAAACTACCCCAGAGGCAGTTCTAGTAGCAGATGATCAACTTAGTTATGAAAGATTGTAGAAGATGTAACCACCTCAATTTTAAGGTGGTAGGAGCGAGGACGCTCATAAGTTTCTGACCTTGTGCCATGAGATGCTAGAGGTAGTAGATTTGGTTGATCAACATGGTATTTGTTTTGTTGCACTCCAGCTCCGTAGACCAGCCAGGGAATCATTGAGGACTTATGTGAGGTCTACACCAGTTGGATCCCATCTAGTGGATTGGGGTGTATTCTCTAGTACTTTTAAGGATCGCTTCATTCCTTGGAGTGTACAAGCGGAGAGCCGATTGAGGTTTGAGGACTTGAGGCAGGGTGGTAGGACTGTTACTGAGTATGAGGCCCATTTTGTCAATTATCTCAACATGCCTTAGCTATAATTACAGATGAGGGGGAGAGAGTCTACAGGTTGGTGAGGGGTTTGAATTTCTCCATTAGATCCTATGTATTCAGACTAGCTCATGAGGGGGCTTCCTTTCATACTATTATGAGCACCGCCAAGGAGGCAGAGTTTCTAGTTCGAGCAGAGTTTACAGACATTCAGACGGCTCATACTATGCATCAATTTCTTGGTACCTCATCAGGAGGTAGGGGTTCGCATAGAAGTGATGGATACTTCAGGCAACATGGTCTTGTGCATGTGTCTATGCTAGCAACTGAGGGTGGACAGATGTCTCGAGTGTCCCATAGTTCCAGCCATGGTATCCATAGTAGTTCTTTTGGTGGGAATTAGTCTTCTACATCAAGTCTTGTTTTGGGTGTGTGGATCCACGCCACTTGATTCGACAGTGTCCCTTTCAGACTCATTCGGGACCTCATCGTACTTATTTGACAACTCCAGTTAGAAATTTGTCTCCACTGGCCAGGGGTCGGGGCAAGGGTCAAACTACTAGGGGTGGCAGTACTTTAGATAGTGGTACTTTGGCTCCACATGGTGGAGATCGAGGTGTTGCTCAGACCAAGGGTGCAAAAGAGCTCAGTGCTATGCGTTTCCCGAAAGACCCGAGGCTGAGGCTTCAGACGCAGTTATTACAGGCATTATTCTAATCTATCATCGACTTACATCTGTGTTGTTTGATCCTGAATCTACCTACTCTTATGTGTCTACATACTTTTCATCTGGGTTTGATTTATTGTATGATCAAATATCAGTGCCCGTGTTTGCTTCTACA
>JAPFFP010000008.1:4451918-4468196 GCA_026153255.1 Solanum medicagineum | reverse complement strand
ATAATTGAACAGAGTTGAAGTGTTTTAAAATACAATGCGATTGGAAAGATATCTCCTTTTTTTTTTTTTTTTTTTTTTTTTTAATTACTCGAGTTCCAAGGTTTTATTTTTTTAAGTTTCGTTATAGATTATTTATGTCTATGTTTTTTTTTTGGTATAGTGGTAGATGATTAATGGCTATGTTCATTTATAGATGTTTAATCTGAGGGTTTTTTGTTGTTGTTCATTTATAGATGTTAGAGTGATTGATTCTAGTGTACGTTAGTGTTACTTAGAGATGGAAATATTAATTATTATGTTCTTAAGTTATTTATGGTGAAAAACTCAACTTTTGGAATTCATTTTTGGTTCATGTTGTTGGGAATGCTTAGCTTGTACTAGATTTTGTCTGTTTCTAGAATTAGTGTACAATTATATTATTTAGAGATGGAAAAGTTGGTAATACTTTTATCTGCAGATATTAGTGTTTTTCTTTTGTATATTGAAGTACAATGCAATTGGAAAGATGTCTCCTTTTTTGTATTTACTCCAGTTCGAAGTTTTTCTGGAAACTAGCGGTAGAGGATTAATGGTCATTATAGCTGTTAGAATGATTGATACTAATGTACAGCAGTGTTATTGAGAGATGAAAATGTTAATTATTAAGTTCTTTTTTGCTTCGGGTGAAAAATTCAATTTTGGTCTTTGTTGTTGGGAATGGTTAGCTTGCTACTAGATTGTGTATATTGTAGAACTAGTGTACAGTTAATACTATTGGAGATTCGAAAAGTTTGTAATCAAGATCCTAAATTTATTTAATGAATTGAATTTTTTCCCACCACTGGCAAAAGATTCCGTTTGGAAGTATATTGAATTCTCTTTGGCCCCTTTTAGTTGCTATGGAGCTTTTTCTCAAATACTATGTGGTTAGCTCGAGACAGAGATGTAGGTATTATTATAAATAAACCAGCATGAGGATTGTGCTGTGGCTACTGTACAATATAAGCAGAGGAGCATCAAAACAGAACTACCCCAGCTAATCCTGTAAAGCCTCTAGCACCTATAAAACTATTTCAGCGTCATTTTCTTGTTTCATTCTGTGGCAAAAGCAATACAAACATATATAATTGGCCTTTATCTTATGAATGGAATTAGCGCCTGTCTGTAAAACATCTTTTGGACTTCCAAATTTGCTTCCATGTCCAAGGTTTTTCAGTATAGTACCTATGTAACTATGTTAGATCTTTGTAGCAGGAGCTTACTGAAAAAGATAGCTGCTGATTTTCTTTGAGAAGGTTGAAAAATTCAGCAGCCCTGTCTACTTTCCAATCATTGAAATTTCTTCAAACTCCAAATGCTATCAATTATATTTTCTGCTGAAGAAGATAGAGGGATGGGAGTTTTGAGTGTTAAGTTCTTAATTTATTAGAAAAGTTGAATTACTTTTGAATGATGGCGTAAATGTTCCATTTTGGTATTCCTTTCAAGGTTTCAAGTTCGAAACCCACTAGGTGCAAACAATTTCTGAGGGCTATCGGACTGGGTAAAACCTGAATTAACCGTGGTGTACTTGGGGGAAATTCCTTGCCGAGGGCCTGTGCACCCCCGGGATTATCCGGGCTCAAAGAGACTTGGACACCGGTGCAAATAAAAAAAAAAAAGTTCCACTTTGGAATTATATTGAGCTTTTTTTTTGATCTGTTTTAAATGGTTGGCTTGGCAACATTCCATGTAGTTTTGGTTATGTTTGAGAGAGAGAGAGATCTTTCTATCTATCCTCTTGTCATCAAAATAAAAAAAGAGAGAAAGAGATATATATCTCTATCTACAAGTTCTAGTATTTACTTTCTAGTGATAAAGTGCAGGCTCAAGTAAATTTGTCTTGGATACACAATTAATAGTACTAACTTTGGAATGTGGAGCAAAGAGATCTCCATCAGTTATCACCAAGACATTAATTACTAGAGATAAGAGGCTGTATTAATTTCTGACCTCACGGAATCTCCATAATCAATTTCCCGTTTTTGATAGGTGTCTTTGGTACTACTTATGCCAATGTCATTTTAGTGGTAGTAAAGTGATTGATACAAGTACACATTCACACTCTTGAGTGGTGGAAAAGTTATAGGTTCTCAATTGATTTAATAGGCTAAAATTTCTTTCCAGTTTTAGGGTGAAAGATCCCATTAAAATTTCTTTCTAGTGTCCAGTATAGGTATATGGAAGTATCTAGTAGGTATGACTAAGTTTTTTGCTAATTGCTAGTTACATTGAAGAATCTGCACAAGTGATTGATGCAAGTATCAGTGTAGTCCCCCAAGTGGGGTTTGGGGGGTAGAGTGGAAGTAGACCTTAGCACTACCGTCTGTATTTTTGTTGGAATGCCGTGCCAACATACTATTCCTATATCAGACATGGATGACTTGCTGGACCACGTAATGCAGTGAAAAAGTAAGATAAATCAAGAAGAAGACACTATAGAAAGACCGAATGCTGCCTATTCATGCAAATAGAGTGATGTGAACTTTGTATTTGGCACGTTTCTCCAGTTTGCTGAAGGACATCCTGCTTAGAATTAATCAAACCTTTTAAAAAGTTGTTTTGATGTAGTGTGTTATCATGGACTCCATGATTACTTGTACTATATTAAAAGCACAAGGCTTTATTGCTGCTAGATCTTTGAAAGGAGCTAATTATTTTACCCCTTAGGGTATTTTGGGTGCCTTCTTCTGGAAATCAAAAAGATCTTATTTGTACATAACATTATCTGTTCAGGGGAAAAGCAATTAAGTAATTTCTTACTGAATGTATACATTTTTTCTTCGGGCCAGCTTGTCAAGGAAGATTACTCAGAGCTGAGACAAGAAGCCAGCGACCTGCAGGAATATTCCATTGCTAAACTAGATCGTGTGACACGCTACCTCGGTGTACTTGCTGATAGAACCCGCAAGCTTGGTAAATGAACTCTACTATATCTGTGTATTTACATGTACACTTCTACTTTTTGATGCCTTCCATGAGGTCCAACCCAGTTCAACCCAAATAACCGCTGGCACATGCTTCTAGACATTCTTAAAGTAATTATAATTTTATCTCCAGTCAAAGCCCCAAAACTTTCTTAAAGATAAAGTTCTAATCTCCTCGAGAATGCCTACAGGCATGTGGCTATATGTTAAGCATCTTTGTGATGCCTTTTCTGCATAACTCTAATTAAAGTGAGTCAATAAAGTTTAGATTTTATATAAAATCTTATCATAATTATCTGCTTCACTATGTTCTTAAATTTACCATCACATTTGAGATATCAAAGTTGAAGATTTAGTTAAGAGTCTATATTTTCCACAATTAAGAAGTTTATCCTTGCTAACTTGTTTGTCTAAGATAAGAAGGTTAATCTTTATTACTATCAATTATTATATTTCAACAATCGTTTTTCTTGTATTTTTGTTTTATGTATACGTTTTTTTTGTCACTAGTCCTAACAAATTTATGTAATATGTCATCATTAATAATAATACCGTATTTGGAGAAGTTCAGTATTGCTAACTCCCAATGCCCTATTCACCTACATCACTAAACCCTATTAATTGCATAATTAAGTGTTAAGGGTTTCAATTGTCTATCTTAATCCATAGATTATCATTTTTCCTGCAGCTACAAAGAGAATCCCTTTTTTTTTTTCCATTACTAAAAAAAAGGGTTTCTGTTTGTAGCTGCAGGGAAAAAGATAATCTATGGATTAAGATAGATGATTGAAATTCAACAGTTTTCTAGTAAGTTTAAAAGTACCGTATGTTTCATTTTTTCCATTCCGTCTCCCTTTAGATTGCTTTTCTAAGATATCCTTTTTCGAGACCCTGTCAAACACCTGTAAATTATAAGGATTTTGGAGATTTTTTTTTTTTTGGATTTTGTAATAGATGGATCAACCAAAAGTAAGTCACAGATGCTACTTGAAGTTAGTTCACAACTTCTTCATATGTTTAATCAAGTTCCGAAGCCTTTGCGGAAAGATTTCTGCGAATGTTGTATAGCTAAATTCTTTCTGGTCTTTTCCTTTGTCATCTACTGCCCTTTTGTCTAATGAGTTTTGGTTATGATGGCTTCTGTTAACTAGCGTTCTAATCATATTTTGTTGTTGTTTGGTTTCTCGCTGTATTTATTCAGATGAAGCTGCACTTGAAACAGAAGCTAGACTCGCACCTCTGATATCAGAGAAGAAAAGGTTATTTAATGACTTATTAACTGCCCAAGGTATTTAGTCTATGCTCCTGGCTTTATTGTTCTAGCTTCCAACCTTGTCTCATATATGATTTCTTTTGAGAAAAAAAATCTGTGCATATACATCACCACTTGTACACACACGTGTATGTTCAATATACATGAAATGTTACAACGACAACAAAATACCCAGTGGAATCCCACAAGTGGGGTCTGGGGAGGATAGAATGTACGCAGACCTTACTACTACCTCACAATGTAGAAAGAGGCCATTTCCTGGGAACCCTCGTCTCAAAAACCCATAAGCAGAATAAACTAGATAAGGAAAAAAATGGAAAGGAAAAGAAAAGGAAACAAAAAGGACAAAAAGGACGACTAACAACGCAAAGCATATGATAGTGTGTAAATACGATAACATCAACATATATATGACGAATAATGACAACACATGATGTAAAAACACGACTACTCCTGCTACCCTACTATACCCCAAGGCCAGACATCCACCTAACCTTACTAAATTTTATCAAAATAAATTTACACAATTCTAATACTACGTAAAAGTACAGAATAGAATTCGAATGAAAATATTAGAAACACAGGTAGACAGAAGAAATCTGCTTGTCTCTCAGTAATGATAGTATCATATAGAACATAAAAAGTACAAAACAACTTTAGGAAATTCAATCAACTCATAGTTTTTAAGGATGATCAACGCCAACAAATAGCCTAGATAAACAACACGTCACTGTTCTTGCAACTGGAGGTTTTCAAGATAGTTTATACATGTATTGTCGAAAGTCAGTATTACTTAGTGGAATGTTATCAGGCTGAATCATTTGATAAGCAGCATCAAATTCATTTCCTTGGCCATCATTTGCCTCTTCCACCTGAAACGTGTGACTCTTGAGTGGAATGATGTCAGAGAGAAACTTGAAAAGCTCTTCGTCCCTAATGGCCCTAGCAAAGTCATCACGCTTCAGAGTTTGACGTTTGACTTGATCAGCTTGCATCCGCGCACGAAGGGTGAGCTCATGAATTAACATCTCAATTGCTTTTGACAACAAAACCGTAGAATGTGTGCTATCTGCATTTTCATTCCCAATAAAGGTTCAAAATTGAGTAAATGCAGATGGTTAGCACACATATCTACGGTTTTGTTCTCAAAAGCAATTGAGATGTTCATTCATGAGCTCACCCTTCGTGTGTCGATGCAAGCTGATCAAGTCAAACGTCAAACTCTGAAGCGTGATGACTTTGCTAGGGTCATTAGGGACGAAGAGCTTTTCAAGTTTCTCTCTGACATCGTTCCACTCCAGACTCACACGTTTCAGGTGGAAGAGGCAAATGATGGCCAAGGAAATGAATTTGATGCTGCTTATCAAATGATTCAGCCTAATAACATTCCAGTAAGTATTACTGACTTTCGACAATACCAGTGTTATCAAAAGCGCGCCTCGAAGCGAAGCGAGGTCCTTGCGCTTTTTAGATCTGAAGTGTGAGGTCTTTGAAAAAGCGTGCGCTTCACCCTTCAAAGCGCTGAAGCGAGAAGCACTGAAGCGATGCTTTTTAAGTTTAGTTTTTTTTAAAATTTCTTTTTAATGTTTAATAGTTTTGAAATTAATTTGACCTACTATCGCAACTAAGAGCTTCTGCTTCTGCTTCGCGACATCTCGTCTTTTCTTCTTTGCGGCTTTCTCCTTCTACTTCGCAACACCTCGTTTGCTTCTGCAAGTTTCAGGTAAGTTGTTCTTCTTTTTCTTCTCACTTTGTCTTTTGGTTATGTACTTATGTTATTTGCTATATGCAATTTGACTATCTATTTACTTTTATCTAAGTTGAAACTTGAAAGATTTGCTTAATATGTTACTTCTATTGAGTTCTTGATGGTTTATCTATGCATGTTTCATATATTTTTATTTTTATACTAAATAGCGCATTTTTTTAAAAAAAGCGCGCGCTTCGCTTCACAGAATCGCTACACGCTTCTCGCTTCTGTGAAGCGAGATCTTATCGCTTTTTCCGCTTCTCGCTTCTCAAAACACTGGACAATACATGTATAAACTATCTTGAAAACCTCCAGTTGCAAGAACAGTGACGCGTTGTTTATCTAGGCTATTTGCTCATTCCCAATAAAGGTTCAAAATTGAGTACATGCAGATGGTTAGCACGTATTCTACGGTTTGTTGTCAAAAGCAATTGAGGTGTTCATTCATGAGCTCACTCTTCATGCAGAAATGTTCAAATCTTGAAATACACTGCAATCCAGAAAAAGACAATCAGGACTATGACAGAATGTTTGTTGCCTATTGATAGGCATAATATAGCAGATGTGTTTGTAGTACATAATACATGTAGATGCCCTTATGTTTATTATTTCAGGAAACATCAAAGTGTTTTGTCGTGTGAGACCTCTTTTTGAAGATGAAGGTCCATCCATTGTCGAATTTCCTGATGATGTTACAGTTCGTATCAATACTGCTGATGATAGCGGAGCTAATCCGAAGAAGGATTTTGAGTTAGACAGGGTTTATGGACCTCATGTTGGACAAGGTATTGGGAATTTACTTGTTTTCTTTCTATACTAGATCTTGAATGAGCGTGTAACTTAACATTTTTAGTTTCTCCTTGTGCAGTAGAACTTTTTAGTGATGTTCAGCCATTTGTTCAGTCAGCATTTGATGGATACAATGTGGCTATATTTGCTTATGGGCAAGCACACTCAGGAAAGACCCACACAATGGTCTCTCGCTCATCTCTTCACGGCTGTTTTACCTTTAAGTTCATCTGTTTCTTTTGAACGATTTGTACATTTGTTCTCTTTATGCGTTCTGAAAAACTGCCAACTGTGATGTTTTAGCTGGGAAAGGTTTAAATGCATAAGATCTTATGAAACCTTTCCACTAGGAGGTTAGTTTTCAAAGTTTGTATACTTGGTGTTGATATTCAAATTTCAATTTCGATGGTATAGTTGAGACACATTGAATACCTTGGGCCTTTACCGAGTTTTGATCTGCCAAATACTCAACTATTTAAGCTGTTGGTTTGAAATTAAGGTTGGTTCCTCACGTTCCCCCTTCATGCAGGAAGGATCCAACCACGATCGTGGTTTATATGCTAGGTGTTTTGAGGAGCTCTTTGATCTAGCCAACTCCGATGCAACATTGACATCCAAATTTAATTTCTCAGTTTCCATTTCTGAACTTCATAATGAACAGGTTTTATATGATGTCTTGTTTATCTTTTAGATTTGATTGCTTTCTCATCTTCAGCGTTATGTATGCACATCCTATAAGGAATCCATACCCAAATTTTTTGATGTTAGGGATTTTCCAATTATTGCAGATACGGGATTTGCTCATAAATTCTGGAACTGATCTGCCGAAGGTTCGCATGGGGTCATTGGATTGCTTTGTAGAACTTCTGCAAGAAAAAGTTGAAAATCCAATAGACTTTGGCAGAGTTCTCAAATTTGCTTTTCAGAATCGAGGAAGTGATGGGTCAAAGTTTAGAGTTTCTCATCTGTATGGTCTACAACTCTTTCCAGTTGGTATTTGTCTGTTACTGTTGATTCTATCCTTTTTCTCATCTATGTTTATGGAAAGTCAACTTTCTTGATTCTTTATGATCTGTCCATGAGTTAATCTGAAGTCCTCTGAGCAAGATGTCCATGAAAACTTGAGATATTTTGTCATATATTGTTTGACAGTTCTGGAGACAACTGTGTTTTTCTTCAGAAAAAGCAATCTAGTTCATGTTGGACACGTTCACATTCAAAATGGTGAAAAAAGACAAACTCAACATAAGAATAATTTGTTCATTCCTGTCACAATATCAGTCCAGATTCTGATTTGTCAAAAATTACTGTTCCTCTGTGTTGAACTCATTGCTTTGCATATAATGTTATTTGGTTGAGGTACTTGGAGCTGCATCAGTTGTACACTCCTTCATACTCTTGGCTTAACTTATTATTCTTGAAACTCCAATTTTCTAATTTAAAGTTTGGAAAGGGAAGAAAGAAAAAACTATCATGATTAGCATGTAGGCACACACCTGTCTCTGTTATGTCTCTGTATGACTGTATCTGTGCTTATTGGTAGGTAAATGCAGTTTCTGACTTTCTTTTAGTAAATATGATGCATTCCTTTTCCTGAATTGTTTGGAGAAAAATATAGGTGTTTACCATTTTTTCTAAGTTCTTGTTTTATGTTTCTTTGGTCTTGCAATTTTTAGGATCGTCACAGTACATATACATTATTCCAACTTGATCACTGGAGAGACCTCATACAGCAAGCTTTCTCTTGTTGATTTGGCTGGAAGTGCAAACACTATTGAAGAGGATAGTGGGGAACATGCAACAGAGTTGCTTCATGTCATGAAATCTCTTTCTGCGTAAGTGATTCATGTTGTTATAAATAATACTTTATTCTCAACCCGTCCATGTTTGCTTCCCATGCCTAGGACATTATAGTGTGGAGTTTGTAATGTATTTGTTGGATCAGAAATGGAAGTTGTTGGACCACTTCACATTTTTGGCCCCATGAGACCATCTCTTTGTTCTCAGTATATTTCTGTTTTTGGATTGGAACTCTGAACGCCTTTTTTTAGCTGATGACATTCATGTGCTGATTTTTAAACTAGAAATCAAATATTGCCTTTTAAATGCTTATCTTATGTCTTATTTCTCAACAAGCGGTGGAACATGTGGTTTAATTCGATGCAAAGCGAAGAACCTTACCGAGGCTTAGACATGGAAGCTTAAAGAGGATAGTTGATCCCACAATCAAGTGTGTGACAAGAGCTCCTACACACGGGCTGATTACATTAGAGCTTTTGAGAACATAGTTACCCAAGGAAAACCAATTTCTTAAATTAGTTTTTATAATGATGCTTGTGAAATATTAATTGCCTATACCCTAGCGAAACAATTAGAAATGATAGAAAAAAAACTGTCATACTGTGTTTTACTGCTCTTTTCTGTAGCTGTATACTCAGCTTCGATATTGACATGCAGATTGGGAGATGTTTTGAATTCCTTGACATCAAAAAAAGACATTGTTCCTTATGGAAATTCAATGCTCACCAAAGTACTTGCAGACTCACTAGGTAACCAATTGATTATAGTATTGGGCAATATATTCTTTAATATTCTGTTTCATATTATTCAATTTTGTTATGTTGGTAATGGTAATACATATAATACACACAGACCCACGCACAGACTCATGCTTATGTGCAATTATTTCTGCTTTAGAAGGAAAAGAAAGTTATTACTCCGTCCGTTTCATTTTGTGTGTCTTAGTTTGACTAGGCATGGAGTTTAGAAAAGGAAGGAAGATTTTTAAATATTGTGGTCTTAAACATTGCCGGGTGGGATGTTTGAGTTAAAAGATTACTCAATATAGAAAGTGATATTCATTTTGAAATAGACTAAAGAGGAAAGTAAGACGCATAATTGAAATAGAGGGAGTAGCTTGTTGACCTTGTTATTTAAAAGTTGTCCTGGGTCATTTGCAACGCTTCTTCTAGATATTGCTTGTAGGACACTGTTTCTTTCAGTTAAAAGTAGGTCTCAAGCTATATGCCTTGGTATATAAGCTGTTTCATTAGGTATTTTCTAATTTCTCTTAGATATGCTCATGGACTAGAGCTTATCATACTAGAGGATGAGGTCATCTTTCTCTTGTATGGTGAAGGGCTCTTTTGTAATATTCAGTTAACTGATCTTCAGTTAGATTGAAGAGCTCTACTCAATGTGTGTGATTTTATGTTGACATTTACTCATCTTTATTACACTCTTCTTCTCTAATACTGCAACTAAAGTTCTTATTATTTTTTGTTTACTTTTATCGCCCACCATAGCTAGCTTTGGATTGAGGCATCATTGATTTATTGGTTGATTTCTATTATTGTAATTACTTGTAGCTTTAGATTTCTGGGTGGTATCATACAGGGATTTGGAAATAATTTTAGAAATCCAACTTTCATATTCTTATGATTGATGAGACTATGTTCAGCTTAAGAAAGCAGTAAAAACAGTGTGAGAACGGTCCTTGTCAGTTCAAATTAAAGCCATGAAATGAGAGTGTGTATATGGGGGAAATACATGGGAAAACTGTTTTGTAGCTAGGAGCTTTTAAGATACTATACATGATACATATTTTTCGCATCTTTCAACTTGAGACACTGTTACAAGTATTTAAACATGTAACTAATCATATATATTTCAAGGGAAGAAAGATGGACTGCGAATACTGGGACAAGTATGAGACTCTTGCCTCACTGTTATAGTTAACAATCTCTCTTTTGATGTTATCTGCATCATGTTGTTGATGCCATCAATGATACTCCATCAAAAAAGAACAAGGCCGTTGCCTCTGGTTTCCCGAGGCATAATTTTTGTCACCTAACTGCTAAGTTGATATATTGAGTATGGTAATATATGTATGTATATTTTGATTGATCCACCTTACACTTTATCATAAAATCATAAAATGTATATTTGGCTGGATACGTGCATGGCTTTTCCAAATAAAAGGGGAGGCTTTCTGAAGGGTGCACTTTCTGGAATCTGCTCTTTGGTTTTAGCCCTACACCTTTTCTCCTAGAGTTTGGAGTTGTGTAGGCCAAAATTCGGAAACTCACTTAATGTGCAAGTTGTTGAAGATATAATTAGGTAAATAAAAGTGTTCTTTCGAACGACTTAAACTTTTATATTAGATTTTCACACCATTCAACATGGTGTCAGAGCAGGCGATATCCTGCTTCAATTCTCACTGTTGCTCTTTATCAAAATGATAATTTCATGCGTTTGGCTCATGAGAAAAATCAGGCCTACACTTAGAGGGGTTGTAGTGAAGATATAACTAGTAACAACATGCAATCTCTAACAATTTAAGCTTTTAGAGGAGATGGTCAAATTCAACACGAGTGGTGCTTATCATTTGAAGCTGCATATTGATTATTGAGCAGATTAGTTGATAAGCAGAAGTCGAAATTAAATAAGTCTCTTTAACATTTATGTTTTTGATGCTATCTATGTTTACATCTGGAGGAAGGGTTGTTATTTTTTGCCTTACAGTATCTTGTGTAATAAGTTGCTACAACACCTCTTACATGTTCCTAATTTCTGTTATTCTGTTTTTCCTTGTAACTCTATTTGCTGGCTAGATACCTCTAATGTTTTTTCTCTTCTTATTGCAGGTGAAAGTGCAAAGACGCTTCTGATTGTTAATGTCTGTCCGAATGCTTCAAATTTGACTGAGACATTATCCTCCCTCAATTTTTCTGCTAGAGCTAGAAATGCCACGCTAAGCCTTGGGAATCGAGATACAATCAAGAAATGGAGAGATATTGTAAGTATTGATTGGTTGACTGTGGACACTCAAGCAGGTCCACATCCTTGTCTATTAATTTGTTTTTTTAAACTAAGTGATGTGGATGTATATTACTGACTGACTTTAAGAAGTTGGAAGTTTGATTCACCCACTAATTCCAAGTGATCTGTGGGTTGGTAATACATATGGAAAGAATCATTCTGTCAATTTATTATGAGTGTCACTCTTTCTATTTTGGTAGGCCAATGATACACGCAAGGAACTTTATGACAAGGAGAAAGAGATTGCTGATCTGAAGCAAGAAATAGTTGGGCTAAAACAGGAACTGAAACAGGCCAATGATCAGGGAGTTCTACACTCCAATGAAGTTCAGAAGGCATGGAAAGTTTCTTCTGCACTACAGTCAGATCTAAAGGTATGCAAACTTTTTCATTTTGTTTCCTGTTCTTTCTCATTATTTTATCACCTAAACTTCCTGTGTATTGTTTTCTCATAACTTTTTAAACTTCAAGGTTGTTCCTGTTAGAGTAATAAACAAGGAAAGATCTTATTTCTGCTGCTAAAATTGGATGTTTCCCCTAGTTGGTTGCATGCCTCCCTTAACAGGTTGTGGTGATATATTTTGAGAGCAGGTGGTTCTTGTTAGAGTAAATTAAAAGAGTAAAGATCTTATTTCTGCTACTAAAATTGAACTTTTCACTAGTTGACTGCTTGTGTTTCTTTAGAGATTCTGGTGCTATATTTGCTGTGTGAAAGCAGATGGATCTTGTTAGGGTAAGGCGGAAAGGTCGAATTTCTGCTACTAAAATTGAACTTGTCACTTTTTGGTTGCATGTGTCTCTGAAGAGATTGTGGTGCTATATTTTGTTGTGTGAAAACTGCCAAAGAGTACTTCAAGAGGAAGTCTTTATGGTTAATTGTTCTTAGATGTATTGAAGCATATATGCTTACATAAGGGACTTTTGGGTCTTCTAGATATTATCAGACACAGTTACCTTTTAGTCTGCTCTATGCTGTTCCCAGCAATATTATTGTGCATGTTTTTGTTTATGTTACTCTCTCTTCCTCTCATTCATTTTCCTGTAATCTTGATCATCTACCTTTGGCAAGATCAAGACAAAAACAAAAGATGAATCTAAATTATCGACATGGTGAGTCTGTTACTCGGTGTAGAAGAATTTCTTTTACATGTTTGGGAATAAGGTTTCTCGTTTATCTCATTCATGTGATGTCCAAGTGAAGTCATCATTATGATAATTACTTGGTCCTTGTTATTTATTGTATGATTGGACTGCTCAATAATTCAAAACTTGTAACTTGTTCTGCTGATGTTACTACTATACACGTTTCTATTCATATTCTTTACCGCTAAGTGTGTTTATTTTATTTTTATGTTATAACCACTTAATGAGTTAGAACAATTAAGATCTGTAATAAATTCTTAATATACTTAAATGTCTATTCAAAGGATGCTACAAAGATGTCAGTTCATCAATTCCATCCATCCACTGCTACTGCGGCCATTATCAACTATGCTGCCAACGTTCACCATTTTCAATTGCAACCACCCATAACCACCATCGTCAACCGATCACTACAATAACTGTCACCATTTACTTGACACTTTTTATAATCATCACCACCAATCCTTATTACCACAATAACTGCGAATCACTCATCATTATATGTTATCAACCACGTCATCATTCACCACTAACATTGAAAGAACATGGTGTATGGTCCCTGCTGCTATCTTTTGGTGCATCTGGAATGAAATAAATCGTAGATGTTTTGATGGGATTTCAACTCCTAACCACAATCTCAAATCCAACTGTTGAAGTCTTCTTATATAGCTGGTTCAACTAGGCCTCTCTAACCACTGTTGATCTTTATTTGGACTATGTTTGCTCTTTAGTTATTTATTAAATTCTTGTATAAGAGCAGTCCCCTTCTTTTGCTGTAATTTTTTTGCGTTGTATCTTCTTGATGCCTTTTAATGAAATCGATGTACTTAATTGAAAAAAAAGTTTTTACTGAATATTATATTTATCAATTTTTAAATGAAGATAATTTTTATACATTCTGATGTTGGAGAAACAATCTTAATTATTTAGTATTTGATCTTAATATTCAGATTCATACATGTAAATCTTAATGAATATCTTTTCAATTTAAAATAAATGTAAATCTCAATGCATATCTTGATATTCGGAGGTATCATCTTAATCTTAATTTAAAAAAAATGAGGCCTAAGAGTATGCTAATTTTCTTTCCTCTGTCCAAACTGATAAATTCAAACCTTAATGTCTAGTCAAGAATCTTGTTACTAAGAAGATCCGGTGTTTTCCCTCTGATGTAGGCTGAGAATATCATGATTATGGATGAACTTAAGACAGAGAAGGATCAAAATACGCAAATTAGAAATCAAATAGCTCAACTTTTACAGTTGGAGCAAGAACAGAAATTGCAGATACAACAACGTGATTCAACCATTCAGATGTTGCAGGTTGGTTGATTATATACAATTGCCTTTTTCTCTCTAAAGTCATGTATCTGCTAGAACTTAATCAAGTTAGTCTACCTTTTAAGATGTTATCTTGTTCCATTATTCCGTTCATTGTTGTATACTGCTGGTTAATCTCAAATTGTTGCTATTACCTTTCTCAGCCTTTTGGCTAATATTAAGTACTAATCAAGGTAGCTTGTTATCTGGGCCTTCATGCGTCACCGCAAGTTGTCGCGCTACAGTCCAGGCCTGATGTACCTGACCAAAACAAAAAACTTTCAAATTGATAAGACGTAGACCAATAAAGGGGTTTTGATGTTAAGATTATCATACATTTCTCCCTTGAGGGAAATATCTTAAGACTATCATACATTTTTCCCTTGAGGGAAAACATCTTTTAAGACTATTATACATTTTTACCCTCGAGGCTTGGGGATTATGATCTTACAAGCTTTAATTAAAAAGATTGTAAGGAGTTTATGATCTATGTAGACAACAATGAGAATATTTAAGAAAGAACTTCTCAAACATTTTAACTGTTCAAGTTGCCTCTGTTCAAGATGCTTCATGCTTCCACGCCAAGCAGTTTATCATTTACTTATGTGTGGTTGCATCCCTGTATGGTACATAAGCTATTTCAGTGACTCAAACTTGAAAGAGGATATCATTGCCTCAAGGCTCACTGTTTTCGATTTTGTGATGGATACCTATTCAGTCAACATTCTATGCTGTACTTTTTTAGTTTCTGCAAGTTTGCTTCATCATCATATTTTTCTCGCATTATCTACATTTTATTCGTTTTTGTATTTCTTTTACACTTAAACTGCATTTCACCATTTATTTTGTGGTAGAAGAAATACATTTTCCTTTTGCACATGGTTCTGCTTGAAGTTTCTGATCACAGTATATTGTAGGCCAAACTGCAAGGTCTTGAATCACAGTTAAATGAGGCAGTACGTGCCAGTGAGGCTAGATTAAAAGATGGGTCAGAGTTGAGATCTGCAGACCAAACAGGTTTGAAGGCAACAAGGGATAACATTGACTCAGCAGCTGTTACCAAGAGGCTAGAAGAGGAACTTTCAAAACGTGACGCACTTATTGAGGTAGTTATTCATGCTGACTGTGTATATGTAGTACATGCTGTTGTATTCTTTAGTTAAATTTTGTTTAAGAGGAGCGACAATGAGGATGATTAGGCTTTATCTATATGTTCAATTAGTATGTTGTGGAAATGGAGATCCAACTCTTTTTGAGCTTTTTCCTGGTTAGATATATCTTGCTATTCATTTGAGTCATTAATGTGTTTTATCTTTTTGACAGAAATTGCATGAAGAAAACGAGAAGTTATTTGATCGTTTGACAGAGAAAGCCTCTCTAGCTGGATCAACGCAGGTAATAATGGCGTCCCAAGTATTTTTCTCAGATATACTAGGTTTTCATTCTTTAGTACATTTGTTCCTAACTGGTGAAGTGCGTGGCCATCTCATTTAAAAACTTAAGTTGTGGGAGATAACCAACTTATATTTTTTATTATGTATTCAACACTTACACTGTTATTTTCTCTTGATATGACGAATTCAATGGACTTGAGGGTACCTTATACATGGACATCATTGATGATTAGGCAGAGAACTTGAGATTGAGATCTAAAATTCTCTGTAGAAAGCAAAAGTGGCTAAGAGATGAAACTTTGTCATAAGAAAGAAAAAAGATACTAATCGACAGATGGAGAATGATACTGAAGAACAGAGTGATATTGATTTATGGGAAATAACCGGCTGAAGATATCCTGCATTATGATGTTTATCTTGACAGGGAAAGTGGAACTCCTTTAGCTCCACATCACACATCTTTGGACACATTGTAATCGTGATTTGGAATCATTGGAGAATAGCGGAATTAATACTTGTGCCATGAAATGAATCTCTCTCTGGTGTTCGTTAAACATCCTTGTATTTATATCATAAGATTTCTGCTATTAGTCACTCGTAATGATCATGTGAATGCATTTTGCTTTTGTTTTATTTCTGATCATCTATGCGAAATTGATAGATTGTGTAGCTCAAGCATTTTGCTCTTGCTGAAAGAGTGTTTTAGTCTCATCTTAAAGCTGTTAGCAGTAAAGCTTGTTTGTGCTCTTCTTGCACAGGTGTCTGGTCCATTACCAAAGGCTCCAACTGCTCAGAATAGAGAATCTGGAAGGTGTATACTGTTTATATATTATTCTGGTTTCCC
>JAPFFP010000008.1:4434864-4450774 GCA_026153255.1 Solanum medicagineum | reverse complement strand
TATTTTAGGTAAATTAGGAAATCTGTTTTTGAGTAATCATAAAATACAATTTTCAGATTTGGAAAAAGTAAATTATTGGTGGCCGGACATATTTTCCGGCAAAGATTCAATTTCTATTGCTAGTTAAATTACTTTTTAGTGATGAATTTTCGATGGCCTAATGAGGATAGTAATAGTGATAATGGTATAGAAATGTGATGCAAGCTGTTCTTATTAAAGTGATATGTAGGGATGACAATGGGGCGGGTGCGGGGCGGGTTGAGTTTAACCCGCAATTTTTTTAAACTGCCCCGCCTCGCCAAACATGGTGACTTTTTTCATTTTCAACCTCCTCGCCCCGCCCTGCCGCACATAGACCCACCCCGCATAAACCTGCTCCACTTAAGTTTTTAAGTTCTTTTATTTTTTAATTGAATTTAATATGAAAAATTAAAAGTCATAATTTTAAATTTTTTTTTTCACTAATTAACTATTTTAGTTGACATTTCAACAATTGTTTCTTAATCGTTAATTAAAAGTTTTTAATTAACATTTTAACAACTACTAATTTACCGGATATGTCTAATTTAAATTTTAAAAAATAAAATTAAAGTCCATGTTTAATATAAAAAGTTTATATCTTTGATTGTTACTAATTACAAATATTTAATTTTCTTCGAATTCCTATTTGGTTTTCTAAACCCGCAACCCGCCCCCCGCCCTGCATTAGTTTTAAAAATAGCTACATCAACCTACCCCGCATCCGCCCCGCCCCTGCCCCACATAACTTTAAACCCGCCGCGCCCCGCATAACTCTAAACCCGCCCCACACCGGCCCGTTGCCATCCCTAGTGATATGAGAGAGAAGTGAAATGAGTTTTAAATTAGTGGAAGATCTATAGGGCTTTGGGAGGGTGAAAATTCCGGCTATAGTGGCAACCATTGTGGTTGTAGTATGTGTTAAATGTGATGGAAGTAATGGAGTAGAGTTGGCGGCAACATCGGTGCTGATTACAGTGACAGTGATGATAAAATGGAGAAGATGAGAAAATAGGAAAAATAAAAAGATACAGAAAAAGAAATACGTACTTCTATAAAAAAATATTATAAAAACAAATTTTAGCATCTTTTTCTGCTCAAGAGTGTATTACACTCTCTTTGCCACCTAAGCAGTTAAAGGTATGGAAATTCTAGTTAAAAATAGTCCAGGGGTGTCATAAGATCCCTGCAAAGTTGGGATGTATAACAGCAATTTCGACCATAGTAGGAGTGTTTTGAACCATTTTCCGTATATGATTTGTATCACACTGGACATAGTTAATTATATGAATTGTTATCTGGTCATTTAATCTTTTCTGGATGATGGTGTGATGACATCAACTTCAGTTTAGTCTACAAATAGCTGACTACTTTCTTTGAACCTACTGATGAACCCTATCTTTCTATAACTACAACAATGGGTATTTATATCAGGTTTTAGCAGCAGTCATCAAAGCAGGTGCCTCCAGGGAGCATGAAATACTCGCTGAAATTCGAGATGCCGTCTTTGCGTTCATTCGTAAAATGGAGCCAAAGAGAGTGATGGATACCATGCTTGTTTCCCGTGTGAGGATTTTGTACATAAGATCCTTGCTTGCTAGGTCGCCGGAGTTGCAATCGATAAAGGTAACAGTTTCTTGACTGTTCTTCCAGAGATTATTTCAGTGGATTTTTGTACTGTCTTTATTTGTTTGTCGAAGGCAACTGATTGTTGAATATCTAGGTTTCTCCTGTTGAACGCTTCCTGGAGAAAGCTAATTATAGTGGCCATAGCAGAAGCTCTAGCCGTGGCAGTAGCCCTGGAAGATCACCTATGCACTATGATTCAAGTAGGAATGCACTGGTTGATGAACATATTCAAGGGTTTAAAGTAAATTTAAAGCCAGAAAAGAAATCAAAATTGTCATCTGTTGTTCTGAAGATACGTGGTATTGACCAGGTGAGTTATATGTATTACAAGAAACTTACCTGTCCCTTTTCCCTGTCTGCATCTTTTTTCGGTAATTCTGAGGTTGTCTAATAAGCTTCGTTATTTGGTCTGTTGAAGGAAATAAATTTTTCTTTGAAGTCAGTTACAAATTTCTATATATTATATTTAAGTAGTCCAAAAAATTAACCAAAGCTAGTTGCATGACAGTTACAAACACCCAGTGAGACAATAGATACTCTAGTTCTTGTTCAAAGACTTCTTTACACCAAAAGTAAAATAAAATATACACTTCACCTTGAGCTTTTTCCAGAGTTAGTTAAATCTTCAAAGCATCTTGAATTCCTTTCCCTCCAAATTGTCCACCAAAGACATATTGGGACAATGCTCGACCAAGTCTTCTGTCTCATATCAGTGCCTACGTTATTCCAACATGCCATCATTTCATGAGTTCTCCTGGGCAATGTCCAGCTCAGTTACATTATTGATATATAGTCCCTTCAAGAAGGACGTACTTACTACTCATGCACATCCAAAGTGTGGCCCATTGGTTTGTAAAGCGGAGGTGCAAACCATGTAGATCAGGGTTCAAATTCCACCAGAAAAGACTAGTTCCTTTCATCTGCCTAAGCCTTGACAAAGTTGCAAGGTATCTGTGTTGGTGGAGGTAGCAGGTGCCAGGTGACATAGGGTGCAGTCAAGCTGGCTCAGGCGATTGTTATAAAAGAAATTGATTGTGCTGCTTGTGTCATTATTTATTTATTATTTCCCCCCTCTCTTGTCTCTTAACTTTTTGTCTGTGCATGTTAATCTAACATTCAATTGGTATTGGCTTATGTGACTTGGAATTTTGATCATATAGGACATACAGAGGCAGCATGTAACTGGTGGAAAGCTTAGGGAGATAACTGAGGAAGCTAAAAGTTTTGCGGTTGGAAACAGAGGTCTTGCTGCTCTTTTTGTACATACTCCAGCTGGTGAGCTTCAACGCCAAATCAGGAATTGGCTTGCCGAGAACTTCGACTTTCTGTCTGTCACTGATGACACAGTTGGTGGAGCAACAGGTCAGCTCGAGCTTCTGTCTACCGCAATAATGGATGGCTGGATGGCTGGACTAGGTGCTGCAATGCCCCCTAGCACTGATGCACTTGGCCAGCTCTTATCTGAATATGCAAAGAGAGTTTACAATTCCCAACTCCAGCACTTGAAGGTACTTCCATGTGATCTTCGCATTTTACTCCCTATACTATATACTATTGAACAACATACTAAGTGTTATCCCACAAGTGAGGTTTGGGGAAGGTAGGATGTATATTGACCTCACCCCTATCTTTGTGGGGTAGCCCTTTCAATAAAAAACTTTTCATTCGGAAATTCAGACTGCATGCCAGAGTTGTGTGTTATATCTTAAAGTGACATGTTTCTATTTGCTGCTCCATATCTTCTGCATTTCACTATTATATTTTTCACTTGTCTATTCATGTCCAATAATCAGTATCTACTTACAATACACATAGTTGTTTATTAAGTGTGCTTGGGCGAGAGATGTACTAGGATGGGTGACCCCCTGGGAAGTCCTCGTGTTGCATCCCTCCTTTTTCCCCGGACCCTGTGCATAGCGGGAGCTTTAGTGCACTGGGCTTGCCCTTTTTATCGTTAAGGTTGAATATTCATCTCCTCATGCATCTTTGAGTTTTCTTTGAAGAACTGACACAAGCTTTTGAATTCTTCTCGAAGAATTGAATACACCTTCTTTTTACATTTTTCCTTAAAATTATAACATTTATGTTGTTTGTCATGTGAATTGAAATCTTGAAGCAGTGTGCTAACTTGGATCTCTGGCATGTTGTTGAGGCGGGTTTTAAATTTAAGAAACTAATTGTCAGCAATACTACAACATATGGGTATAGGTTCTATAGGTGATTCAGATTATGCTTCTAAGAACGATGTGTTTGAGTTTGCTTGTGTTTGTCACTTCAGTTGTTTGTGTGATTGTAAAATGATTCTTTACCTATGTTTTCCCTGTTTTTGGATGGACTGGAAATATGTGGTAACTCTGCTTTAGAGTTAATTTTGATCTGAGATTCCTTGCATCTCTTAGAAATGATGGCAGCTTTCAAACTTCAAATATGTTTGGGAATAGCAATAAATTCTTCCTTTTCTTCTTTCTCTTTCACCCCTTGTTACAAAATAAAAGTCGGAGGGGCCACTAAAACTTATCTCTTTCTGCTTTTCCTCCAACCTGTCAGTATTTGCTTGATATTTGTTGTGGCTTGCATTTCTATTGTTGGCGAAGGTGGAAGAAGTTTGTTGGTGAAGATGTCATCCGGTTAGAAGTTCCTGTCTTATAATACAGGCACCAGTATTTAGTCCCTCACGTGAGACATAGTTAAAATCTGGAGTCATATCCACTCTACTGAAAATATAAAATTTTGCTTGAATGATGCTCCAGGTGAGCAAGTTTTGCTCATTCCTGGGTGTCTTGTCAGCTTATTCTGACTTATCATAGAAACAGCATAGCTTTGGCGTCGGTAGTTGTTCAGGCTTTTAAGTTAAGGCCTCTTCTTTCAAAGAAAATTTTAGCAAGTAGTGCAATTGAGTTTGCATGTATAAATTCACATCTTAAATCTGCGACCAGGTTATGCTATTTGCTAAACCGGCAACTATGTACTATCTATTTATTTAGGGTGGTTTGGTTTGGTTGTGGGGGTGGAGGTGGGGTGGGTGGGGGAACAAAATTTGCAGTTTTTCTCGAGCGCAATCTTAATAACAGATTAGTTTGTTTTAATTTCTTACAGTTTGTTGTAGTGTTTATACAGTTTTACACTCAAAAAATTGGATCCAATTAGCATCTCTCTTTTGTCTTGTTCCTGCTTATCCTGTCCTAATTCAATTCTTTATCAGGACATTGCAGATACACTGTCAACTGAAGTGGCAGAAGACTCTACCCATGTGGCAAAGCTGCGTTCAGCTTTAGAATCTGTTGATCACAAAAGAAGAAAGGTGTGGTGGTAAATAGAATTGCTTCTTTTGATAATGTATGTAATCTCCAAGTAATACTGAATAATTGCCCCTAACTACCGATGGACCAACATAGCCGAAGATTATCTACTTTGGATCTCTTTTGATCAAGAAAGGCACATTATTATGACATTTTCTTTCTATTATTAAGTAATATTTTAAGTGAACCACAATTTCTTGATAAACTGTAAAGCAAGAACGTCAATTTATGTTTATATCCTGAACTGCTGAATGACTCCAGGAGGCGTTAAAAGGTTGGCTGAGGATTGTTATCCACAATATCCTTATGCCTAGGTTCCTGAATAGCCCCTAGCATGTCATCTAAACTCATTATTCTTGCATATATCATTTTATTTGACTTTAGATGGTTGGAATGCAAGTATGATTCAAGTTACTCTTATAAACAGATTTTGCAACAAATTAGAAGTGATATGACAATGTTGACCCTAGAAGATGGGAGTTCGCCGGTTCGAAATCCTTCGACGGCAGCTGAAGATGCCCGACTTGCATCCTTGGTTTCCCTTGATGGCATTTTGAAACTAGTCAAGGTGTGTTATTAATATATCAGTCAATTTCCTCTGGATCGTTGTTTTGTTAAAATGTGCTACTGAATCAGAAGGTAAGATCGATCTAATGAATTAATTTTAACAGGACGTACTGAGGCAATCCTCTGTGAACACGCTCAGCAAGAGTAGGAAGAAAGCTATGCTAGCTTCTCTAGATGAACTTGCAGAACGAATGCCTTCCTTGCTTGACATTGATCAGCCGTGTGCTCAGAGGCACATTGATGAAGCACGACATGCTGTTGAGGTACATATTTACTATTATCACTGGTGGTTGTTAACTACCTGATGTTTCTGTGTCATCCTGAAGATAGGAGTCCAAATGTTGAGTATTATACAATGTTTTTAGCATCAAATTTTCATGAGTACTGGAGATGTGCAGCTCTTGAATTAACTGAGGAAGGCATGTTTGCCGATATTTACCTTCTGAGGTTGCGTGTAGATGTAATAACATTCTATTGACTCAAGAAAATACTGTCTTAAAGAGAAACTTGTCTCTAACTTTGACTATTTGACTGGATGCCATTACCAACTGCAACTGAGCTGTCACGAGAGAACTAGGGATAGCAAAGCACAGAAGATCGAAGTTGCATGGACTCTTCACTTTCGACGCTGCACCTGTGTTGGATTCTCCAAAAATATGCTACTTTTGGAGAATCTGACACGCTTACATTTTTTAAGAGTTCGAGAGGCATAGCAGCAGACAATACTAAGAGAAATTGCTGAACTAATATAGGCGCTATAATTTCAGATTACAAATTTTTAGTTCCAACGTTATTTCAAATATATTTCCAGTTCTATTCATATATGAGCGGGTCATTCAACTGGATACTTTTTCATCTTTCAACTAATGTATTTTATCTTGCTAACAATTTGACAGTTAATTCCTGAAGAGGATGACCGGCTTCATGAAAATGTAGATGCTTCTCAGCCTCCTGAGGATGTGGGATTAGGGGGTGAAACTGATGTGACACAGTGGAATGTTCTTCAGTTCAACACAGGTTCAACGAACCCATTTATCATCAAATGTGGAGCTAACTCAAACTCTGAACTGGTTGTTAAAGCTGATGCTCGAATTGAAGAACCTAAAGGGGGTGAGATTGTCCGAGTTGTTCCCAGACCAACTGTTCTTGAAAATCTGAGTTTGGATGAGATTAAACAGTTATTCGCACAGCTCCCGGGATCTGTCAGCTTTCTTGCTAGTGCAAAGACAGCAGATGGAACCAGAGCTCGGTATTCCAGACTCTACAGGACTCTTATCACGAAGGTGCCTGCATTAAAAGACCTTGTTGCTGAACTTGAGAAGGACGGAGTACTGAAGGATGTCAAGTCATGATATATCTTATTACTTCGGCGTAGGGCCTTGCATATCTCTTGTGCAACAACACTTTGGATGTGCTGATTATTTCAGCTGTGTTGCCTTTTTGGTCTGTAATTTTGGTAAAAATGTGTTAAATATTGTCCCCATTGGGTTGGCAAGTTTTGTATAGTTGTAGCATGTGTAACAATGTGTAATATGCCATTTCTGGCTTACTCACAGGTGAAACAGATGGAAGTGAACAAACACTTTGCTATCAAGATATTTATTAGCTCAACTGGCAAATTAGTTCCTTTTTTCATTATTTTATATTTTCTATGATTAATACATCTATTTGTAATTTTTTAATTTTTATTTTGTTGATTCAAATTGTGATTATAAAAAATAAATAATAATATGTTAAAATTATTAATATTGAGTGGGTCATATCAGAATTCAAATTTCAGTCCATTTGAGCCCAAAGTAAATTTGAACAGATCACAACCTAATCTAATTTCTGTTTCAACTCATTTTAACATTTCCAGTTTCAACCTACCTTGTCCATTTGACACCCCTAGTTGAATGGTTTGGAGGTGGATCTACCATGTGGAGACCTAGGATCGAATTCAGTCTCTGTGTGTGACAAAAAATACTTATGAATTCAATACAATTTTGAAGAATCATCCCTGAATATGATCATCACTCATCTATCATATGCCAATTGATATTCTAAATACCTAATAAACAAACAAATAATACATAGAAAAAGTCTACACATTAAAATTACCCGAGGAATAATCATAAAATGGTATAAAATAATTGACGAAAATATACAGTCCTATTTTTAGAAAAGAAACAAATTGTTATTACACTTTGGAAATTTTTAATTTGAGTAGCTACAAGTTTCCTAATATAACTCTATTATTTCTCACTTTCACTTCCAAAACATTGAATAAATAAATGAAAAATCCATAAAAACATAATAAAAATATTTAAACAACCGGAAGAAAAAAATATTTCATCTTTAACTCAACGCAACCCTCTTCTTTTTGCCTTTTCAGAAATTTAGGTCTTGCTTTGTGATTCACTTTGTGTGTGCTTGAAGGTTGATCCTCCCTGTTCAGAAATTTAGGTTAGTCTATATTATAGTGATTTCTATACCATGAAATTTTATTTTCTGTCTTGTATATCTTAATTTTATCGTATCTGATAGTGTTTTTCGTTATTAGTTGAGCTTTTTGTTGCCCTTTTTTTTTCCTTTTTACTTATCTAGTTTATTCTGTTTATGAATCCCTGTACCATTGAGACGACATTTCACCGCACTTGTGGAATTCTTTGTTGAAATTTTGTCTTCTGCTTTTAGAAGATACCATCAACATCTTAATATGTGGGCAATAATTAGTATTGAAGACATGCGGCTTTTCTATGTGCGACGTTGAAGATTATGATGTGTTAATTCAAATGTAGGGGTTGGGATTGAATATACACATTGAGTTATCACAAATTTATTTATCCATCTAGCTTTTAGTTGACAAAAAAAGTGCAGCTAGAGGTGTAAAATTCGATTCTAAACAAATTTTATTGCTAATTTGCATATAGGAAAAAAGTGTTAGTATCTGTTTCAATAATTCCAAAATCAACGAGGATACGTTTTGCCAGTTCCTCAAGTGTGTACTTTTAGATGTTGAATTTTACATTTAGCTGTTTGTCTGTCCAATGGATTAAGATCAGTTGGGATGTTATTTTGCACTGGAGAAACAGATGGCTGACTGTTTTGACCTCTTCCCCACATAAATAGCATCTAGAACTTCCTTTTCTTGAGATTTTCATGTGTCATAATTGCTTCTCTTGCCAGAAACATGCCACCTTGAAAGGGATTCCAAATCTAGAGAAGGTTGTTGTCCATCTTGATTTAACATGTATGCAGAGTTTACCTTGAATGTGCCTCTACTACCCTGTATGAGTAGGATTAGATCTTCCTTGCCCACCATCTACATCAATTTCCCCTTCCCTGAGACGCTTACACCCAACACAGATGTGCTTCAGCGATTCTGATGCTGCTAGTGAACCTCCTTCCATGTTCAGTCAAAGTGAACCATCGATCATAAGATTTGTTGCTTGCAATCTAGAAAAAGTAATGGATGGGATCATGACCATTGTTTGTGTCTCATTTGTTTGAATTTCAACTTGTGTTTTAACTTTATCTCGAGACAGAACTATGCTCTTTTACTTTGATATGAATGGCTTATTTGACAGGGTTTTGACATCGATCTGGCTCTTAACCTGGCTTTGGATAGGACTAGAGAAACTTTTCAAATCCATGCATATAAAGGACCACATGAGGAGAATGTTGCAGAAAAAAAATGACAATATGAGGTAAAAAAGTTGATATTAATAACTTGCTCCACTTTTGTATCTATACTTGTTGACTAATTTACCTTTTTTTTTTTGGATCATTGCAGTTGGTATCAGGGGCAGAGCTACATTGAAAGTGGTTAGATGAGCACCCTTCGTCGAAAAATCTTAATATAGGTTAATGTAAATATTCTGGTATATATCATTTATTGAACACCCTTGCTACAAAAATCATGCACTCATATTCTAAAATTATGAATACTCTTGATGAAAAAGCTGACTCCGCCACCGAGTTGATTTATTTGTAAAGCTGAAGATCAGAGGACTCTATTCATTTGTTTGGTTGGGGGAATATGGGAAGGAAGCTAGGAAAATTCAACTTCTATTAAAATTTTGTGTTCAATTGAATACTATTTTTGTCATGTTTTGCTTATCGAAAATAAAAAAAAAAATATTAACACAACATCAATAACATACTGAAATTTTTAACAAGTGAGGTCTGGTAAGAGCAAAATGTACATTGATTTACTATGATTTCATGGAGGTAGCGAACCTATTTTTGAAAGACCTGTGATTCAAGTGCAACAATTCGGTATAAGGAAGAAGACAATGAAGAGGAATTCAAACAAGAAACAATGTAAAAGAAGCCAAAACAACAACAAAATTATTTGATAATCGAAATGTCATAAACAACGTAATAGTGTAGATATTAATATCAAACAACAATAGACAATGATAAACTAAGAAAAAAAAGGAAGAAAACTATAATAATATTACTAATATCATCGTAAACTATAAAGTAAGCTACTTTAATTCAATTGAAATTTAGTTAAATGAACTTTCAAAAAGTAAAACAAGACAACTAATAAAATTGAGGGAATACCAAATAAATTTTCTCCTAGTCTATATTATATATACAAATGTGGAAGAAGCTGATCAAGCAAGCAGCAAGTCAAAATAAATAAGAAATAATTAAGAATCCATCGATGTATATGATCCATAGTGATATTGTTTAGGATTGAGTTTAATCCTATATAATACTCCAGATAAGTATATTGATATCTTATTAGTATCATATAAGATTGGAATTTTTTGAAAGAAATAAATTAGAAACAATTGAGAAAAACTATTAAAATCACAATCTTATTTATTAAAATCGCATTTATTTATTAAAATGACAATCTTATTTATTAAATCATAAACTCTGTTAATATCTATATACTTTAATGATATCAAACAATTTTTTTTCATTTTTGATACGATCAGAATATACTATTACTTTGATGGTATCAAATGATATCATTAGAGTATATACTCTCGTGGTATCATACACAAAAATAGTTAAAATATGAGGTATAAAAGTAGTATCCAACCGCATATAATTTTTTTTTAAAAAAATATGAGGTATAAAAGTAAAAAAACCAACCCCACATAAATAGTTTTTCTTTTTGAGTCATAAATGCTAATTTCTCTTTAATTATCAATAAAATTCGATTTAAAAAAATATAAAAATAATTTTAATCATATAATTTAAAATATTTTTATACAACAAAGTGCATCCCCTCTCCTCCACTCCAAGAGTTCATCTTGAAAATATAAAAAACACACACACACAGTGAAGCGGAAGGAGGAGAAAGAAAATGGATTCATCTTCATTAACATGTAAAAAGCTGACAGTAATTGCAGTATTAGCTGTTTCAATCCAAGTATTTGGTCTTGCTCTCTTTGTTCTTGGTTTCTTCCCTGTTAAACCAGCACTCTCTGGATTCAGGTAGTTTAAAAAAGAAGTGCTTTTTCAGTTTCATTTCGTAAAAATCCAATCTTTTTTGCATCTTATTCTTGTAAGAGCTTGGAATTTTGTATAATTGAGATTTCCCTTCTTTGTTCTGTTTTACCTTAATTTCTTCAGTGGGGTCGAGAGTTTTTATCCACCTGGAGCTGATTCAGCTGAGTTTCAGAATACCACCAATTTATCAGATAGTCAGCTCAAATATTTGTACCAGGTTGGTGTCCTTTTTTGGGGGAGTGGGGTGGGGTGGGGTAGCTGTAGTGGGGTGTAGGGGCGGAACTACTTTCACTGGTGGTCAGAAGAAAACTTTTTCGAATATATCGGTTAAATATAGATATTTTGATATATATCAATTGTTGAAACTCTTGATACAAAAATTACTATAATGACTATGTTGGCTCCACCATTGGACTGGGGGTGGAGGTTGTTCCCTTTGGACTAAGATCATATTTCGTAGATTTTTTTTGGTACTAGGTTGATGTCTTTCTTCTTTGGGGGTGGGGGGTGGGGGGGGTTGTTCTTTTTGGGCTATGAAGATCATATCTTGTAGAATCTTTCTTTGTATCAGGTTGGTGTCTTTCTTCTTTTTTGTGGTGAGGGATTTGTTCTTGTTGGGTTAAGAAGATCATCTTTGTAGTAAAAAGAATGTATTCATGTTGTGTCAGCTTAGATATTGTGTTATCCCATTTGTATGAAGTATTAATATAAATGATATCATTGTGTATAATTATGAATACAGTTTGGCATGCTAAAGAATTTGTTAAGGTTCTTGAATTTTTGAAACTTATTGAGATTTCTATTGTCTGTTTCAATAGAATGTCATGTTATTTTTCTGGTGTATGTGTTAGTGTGGTTTTTCTGTTGCTTCGGCAATGGATATGCTAAAGTGCTCTATTGCCCTTAAAAATAATGGTATTTAATTTGGTAAAACTGCAGGAATTATCTTTGGTGCCTCCTTTATTTGATCGGCTGATACTTATGGTGAGTGGTTTTGTTAGTTTAATCTTGCCTGAAAATGTTTTACTTGTGAAGCCTTCTGGGCACATCTGGATGGAAACATGATTTTTTTTTTTTGCTGATAAAACCTATTTGTTTAGGTTATTGATGGTCTTCCAGCCGAATTCGTGCTTGGGAAAGATGGTGAACCTCCAGTGAAGTCTTTCAAGGAAGCTATGCCATATACTCAATCATTATTGAGTAAGGGGAGAGCAATTGGGTATCATGCAAAGGCTGCACCTCCTACTGTCACAATGCCTCGCTTGAAGGTAACTGAATGAGTTTTGGACAAATTTTCTATTTCAAGAAGTAGGTTTCTCAGTAGTGTGTGTTTGCAGGCCATGGTTTCTGGTGCAGTTGGGGGATTTTTGGATGTTGCCTTCAATTTCAACACACAAGCCTTGCTGGATGACAACATAATTGGTTGGTTGGAAAATCTTCTTGAAATTTTTTTGGATAAAGTAGAAAGTCCCTTTTAAATTATAGTTTGTCAATTGATATAGGGGTTTCCAGATTAGATGCCTTAAAATGACCCATGGTTTCTCTTCCTGGCACAGTTCAATTCTTAAAAGTTGGTTGGAAAATCGTGATGCATGGTGATGACACATGGCTTAAGTTGTTTCCTGGATTGTTTTCAAGGCATGATGGTGTTAGCAGTTTCTTTGTAAGTCTCTTTAATATTAGAAAGTTGAAGCATTCTTATTCTGTAAATCTCTTTTCTCTCCTGCACTCGTTGTGGTGTAGCTATTTTCCCCTCTATACTGGTTTAGCTTTTTCTGTCTTACTGCCATCCTTTAACTTAGTCTCCTTTCCAGTTTATGCGTTTTTGGGTATCTTTTCCTTCATTATTCCCTTTGATTTCTTAATTTGCAAAATCATAGAATGTTTCCTCAGACTTACTAGTGAGTTGCCATTCTTTCATGTTCGATTAGACAGTTGTTTAGTGTGTCTTGATTAAAAAATGTCTGTTTAGTCTGAAAAATTGTTACAGTAAGGATATCTTCTCAGACCTAGCTCTATCTATCTTCAAAACACCTTTTTCAGCAAATGAAGTTCACTTGTGCTTCTAATTGTGCTTAAACAAATGTATGCTCCTATCTTCTTCTTTCTTATTCATGTAAAATTTATGCTTCAAGATTTTTGCAGATCATGAAAGCAAATTTGATCTGGACTTTTTCAGTTCTGCCTCATTGTCAAAATTTCATCTATTGAGCTAAAAATAGCAATCTTCATGTTCTTCATGCACATCGCAATTTAAACTAATGACGTTGAAGCACAAATAGACTATGTCAGCAGAAGAGCTAAGCTTAGTCAAACTTACTTCACCACTCTCTTTTATGTCTTAGGTAGATATGTTTGGAACCAGAAACGAGTGAAGTAATTGTGAGCCAGAAGCTCTGAAGATAAAATAGAAAAAGAAATAGACAGTCAGTAAGACCAGAGAGGAAGCTGAAGATCAGTTTTTCCAAGAGAAGATCTTACAACTCTAGAGAAAGATGAGGTGAATGTGGGGGAATATATCTCCAAGGTTGTATCTTAGGAAAATAATATGTTTTGCTTTTCTTACTGTTTTATCCTTCCTTTGTGCAAGAAAGAAATAGTGCAATAAATGGATTTGGTTAGTTCAGTTTGGTTTTGAAATTAAGACAATATCTTGGGGGTGGAGGGTGTTATCTACTTCTAGGTCTAAGGTCAGCCAGAATGCTGCTTAAGGTGTAAGATTTAAATGGTCTATCCGTACTTGGTGCTGTAAAGTTGAAGTTTCTTAGCTGCTTATGAATCCTTCCTGCAGGTGAAAGACACTGTCCAAGTAGATCAAAATGTATCTCGACATTTGGTTGATGAACTTAGTCGCACTGACTGGAATCTTCTGGTAATGTTTTTTCTCTTTTATTTGTTAAAACATTTTCCTAAGAGCTAGATAAACGATGCTTGTGTAGATATTTAAATATCAGGGTTTGGCGTATGTAGCCCAATCCTGACTTTTGAGTTTTGCTTGCTGAGTAGGAGCTCCTCAATTTTGGAAATACAGTGCGACAAGTCTCCTAGGACACTTTTAGCAGGAAGTGAGCAACGAACAACACTTCCTCACAATCTTAAAGAAAAATGGCAAGCAAAATTTCTAGTATATATGGGCTTAGTACTTGCACAAAATGTTCTGTATAAGCTGACTGCAGTCAGGAAAAACATTAGCATGCAAAATCAACTGAGAGAAAACAAAGAGAAAATCTGTTGCTAAAAAATGATTGAATTAAAGGAGCATACCCTGTGGTAGCAGCCAGAAGAAGAGCAGCAACTGTGTCTTTCTTTCTTACAATGTAGCATTAATTGTTGTACTTAATCCCAACTCAGCCTGACAAATCATCATCATCATTGTAATTGTGCATCTTTGTCTAGGTTGCATCATCATCTTGTCATTATTGATGTGTGTAATTCATCAAGGTCAATTTTTACTTCGACATATGATGTAGAAAATGCCTATCCCTTGTAAATTAAAGCTTATATGAAAAGTTGTTCCGTCAATGAACCGAGGCAATCTAAGTTTTGGTTAGTATTGGAAGGAAAAGATCCAGATCAATTGCCCCAAGTAGAGGAAGAGTGCTTCTCTTCCCAAGGGCTTGCCTTGGCATAGAAAGTTAGATAGAAGTGAGTGAACGGAGCACACCTCGTTGAACTTGCTTCACTTTGTCAGTCTTAAAGGCATCATAGAGTGGCAATTTTCTATGCGTGTGAAGTGCTCTTCCTTACATGTTTTGCTTTTGACCAAAGTGCTAAGGCCTCATCACTTAGGTTTGCCTCATCTTCTAAAACATTGTTTTTTCTTTGTTTGGTTTAGTGAGGAGATAGTGCTTATGCCGATACTGAGACACTATTTTTACCATTAATCAGATGCTGAAGTGAACAGATTTTCCTTCTTGAGTATATATTGAACTGGTCTTCATGTAAGATGTTCCAGAATCTGCTGCTTTGAGAGCGCAAATTTGCAACCTCATTCCTAAGTCTTATTTTCTATGGTCTTACATGTATAATCATCTGTTCATTTAACATCTATATATGCATTCAAATTGCCAGTTCTTTTAGCATGTCCTGTTGACATTTCAAATGCCAACTAACACCAGTAAACGTATTATTATTGAACTAGCAGATACATCTGGATGTTCTAGCACAAGATCTTTTTTATAATTAATTTACAGAAAGTCAATCTTGCACATTGTGTTCGGGATTTCATTTCAAAATAGCTGCCAGTGGTTCCTCCCTCTATCAAAACATCTAAATCATTTTCTTTCTGAATATGGTCATGTTTGTCTGTTATTTTTGTGATGGGGCATCTTCTGAGATCCATAAACATGTTGCTGATGGTTCATCTGGTTCTTTCTGTGGAGTTACTTTTTTGTTTGCCGCTACTTTTATTTAACACAAGTTTGCACTGTTTCAGATTCTTCATTATCTTGGCTTGGATCATGTTGGACATCTTGGTGGGCGCAATAGGTGTTGCCATGTTACTTTGCGCTGAGTTTTTGAATAATAAACAAATGATAATACATTCATAACACTTTCTTGGGGTGCTTATTACAGTGTGCTAATGGCCCCTAAACTCAGGGAGATGGATGAAGTGGTCAAGATGATCGATCTAAATTCTTTACCTACCAACAATAATGATCAAGGGCGGACACTCTTGGTTTGTGCTTCTATCTTTTCTCCAAGACTTATGTAGCTTAGTCAATAAGTTAGCAGTTATCGATGATATTCTGGACATAGGAGTATTTCCCCACAATAGATATGAAGTAGTAACAAGCGATGAACTATTATTTCCATTAACTATGACATTTGAGTTCTTGCGTTTTTCTTTTCCTTCTTCCCTTTTCAATAGCTAACTAAATCTGATGCTTCAGCATAGTAATGTGTGCAATTAGTTATTTGACAGTGACTATCTGTATAAAGTG
>JAPFFP010000008.1:4422079-4432129 GCA_026153255.1 Solanum medicagineum | reverse complement strand
GCTCAACACGTTGACAACACTAGTGGGTGTATCTGTGCAGCCTGTGTTTGGATATCCTGTTGCCTTTTGCATCCACTAGTGAGGCATGGGCTTGAGGAATTGGATTCTGCATTTTTCTTCTTCTTGTTTTTCTAAAGTATAAGAACAACAATGAGAAGGTTCCTTGCACAGAGCACAGTTCTTCAAGTTACCTGTAATTTATCCAATTACTAGCCAAGGTTTTGAATTGTTTCCACTTTACCATACTGATTCTACACTTATTTAATACACTCCGACTGCATTCTTCTTTGCTGTTTTTGATTGAATCGTGACGTTGAGATGGCACAGATTTATCATGTTTAATCATATGGTAGTTAGGGGGGAGCTTAATCTAGTCTTATGATTAAATCACAGTTTTACATGGGGTGCTTCTCCTATTTTCTTCACAATTTTTGAAGGTTTTCAGAGAATCCCAGTTTATGCATATGCTTTGTGCTTCCGGGAATTATCAGTGGTTGTTATCTTGGTTTTTTAACTAGAAAAGGGAACTGGGCACTGCTATATGCAGTTCCCCACACACAAAAAATCACTTTTGGACATTGCCATCCTTTATATTTGACGCTGGAACTAGAATGGATATTTTTCAGGGGCATAATTTAGTGTGAGATTGAGAGTTTTCCTTGATGGCTCATGATAGTGAATGCTAGTTCATTTGGGAGGAAAGTTCCTCAGAATAAAATGGGCTTCACCATTGACCAAACTGAAGTATGTATTTTCTATATTATGACGCCTAATATTGAGAGGTTATACTTTGACTCGTGACAACTTGTCGCTGGAGCACCTCGAATAGGCTCAGGCTAATGTGAATGGTTGGAATTCTCATTAGGCTTGGTGCTCAAGTCTGTGCTCAAGTCTGACAAGAAAATCAAGCTCGAATCCGATCTGGTTAATGTTGTGGCAGCATACTTTCTATGAAATGGAAGACATAATATCAGCATATAGAGTAATCTCGATATATTATTTCAGTCCTGCAATTTCTTGTGACCATCTTGTCAAACTCATGTATTTTGTCTTTTTTTGAACTATATATGTGTTATAAAGTTAGTCATGTTCCTCTTTCATTTTCTTCAAGTATTTCAGTTGACCAACAACTCAGGTTATTGGAGTTGAATTCCTGGCAATTGCTTAGGCTCCTTGAAGCGCAATTACCTCATTTAGTATGTGAAAACTTCTTATGCGACAACTTCAGGAATGATGGATCTGAGAGGACTAGAGGTTATGCTAGTCTGGAGGAGACCTTTTGCTGTTTGTATATGAAGGCTGCAGATCTTCACAGATCTTGGAAGTCTGGGGAAGAGAAAAGGTGATTGATGGTTTGTAATAGCCAATTTGACATACTTTTTCTTGGAAGTTTTATTTGGGGAAAATACTGATTCTTGTGTTGTTTTCTTCTCATATTTCATATTGATCTGCTAGTGGGGACAATAGTCACAGCATTCTTATGGCATATCATAATTTCTTAAGAACTGCAAGTGAGTGGCTATCTCATAGAGCAACTGACGTGAGTTTAACCTTACAAAAGTTTTCTTTTGGATTTCCAGGAAGTAATAGAGCCGAGTATCCCACGATTTTTAATTCTTCCATAGTATTGCCTTTTTGCAATATTCTTATAAGGTTTATTTAATGTTTTCCAGAAACCTGTTGGCCGACTTATATTTGGAGTAGCTGCTATGCTTGTTTCATGTTTGATACTGCTGAGCCTTCTGTTTCTTCTATGGAAACAAGTTTTCTCTGAGCAGAATCAGCAGTTTTCTACTGCCAATAAGGACTTGAGCTGGTGGCATTTGGATGAGATTTTTATTCTTGTGGTGATTGTTATCGTTGTCATAAGCATGGGATCCAGTTCTCTGGTGGAGGAAGAGCAATATATATGGCATTTCATGACATCCTCACTTTATTTGTTATCTCTCCGAAAGGTAATCCAGCAAAATACAAATGCTGCTACCTTGGCTCCAAAGACGAATAATTATATCCAGATTTGCTCAATTTTTGTGATTCTCATTTCTGGGAGATTTTTGAGGGGATGGCATCAAGGTGGTGTTAATTGGACTAATCTTCCTGACATTTCAAAATGGTTAGAGCAAGCGGGAAGCACTTATATAAAGTTGTTCCAGTTGGTTTCCATTATCCTCCTAATCAACATAAGCTTAGTATCTCTTATGTGGTCCCGACGGTCAAAAAAGAACTTTATGACCACCGTTTCCTTGATGCACTTGTTCCCAGGGTTGCTGGTTTTACATTATGTCACTAAATATCAAGATGTTGCATTCAGTACAGGTAGTTATGATGCTACTTTAATGGCTCAGATAATTTATGCAGTCCTAGGTTTCTGTTCAACAGCTATTTTTATTGCTGTGCCATGGTGTATACCTTTCCAAAATCGTACACTTTCTGCGCCTGAAGTCCAAAGAAAGGCTTGGGATTTATGTTTTAGGGATTCTGCATACGTGATTGGCTTGAGTTATGTATATTATTGGTCTCTTTTACAGCTGTTGTTGCAGCAGCCCGTAAACTCAATGCCTGTACTATTTCTTTTCCTGCAAATACTAGCTAGCATCTGGTATTCTTCTGGTTCCAACCAGTACCGCAGGCAGTGGGTTGAGGTCAGTTGGTTCTTCTAAATTTCGTCTAAGTTCTCTTTTTTGTTTGTGTCTTTTTAAAAAAATTACGACATCTGTCTTTAAAATCTGTTCAATACTAGTTTCACAAGTCTTGTTTTTCTCCTTTTACCGTGTCAGGTTGCTGCTCTTTATTACATGGGAATGGCAGGCCATTTTGGTCTCGGTAACACCAACAACCTAGCTACAATCGATGTTGCTGGCGCTTTTATTGTAAGTTTCTTGCGCAAAATCTTTAATATTGCGTTTCATGCTAAATTTCCTGTCTGCTTCATATTGAATCTGATGCACCCCATTGATTCAATTGCAGGGTGTCTTGAACCAGTCGACTGTACTTTCTGGCATCTTAATGTTCATTATTACATATGCTTCACCAATGTTATACCTCCTTAGCATGGTGATGTACAATTCTGTGGAAGACACAAGTGGTTTAATGATTCCTGAGAAAGGCAACATTGGATCGTTGCTCAAGAGGACACTTGGTTTTCCATGTCTGGTTCCGTTGGGCTTGAATTCCATCTTCTTGATAAGTTACACAATCGTGTTGCTTCTAATGCGGAATCATTTATTTGTTTGGAGCGTATTTTCTCCCAAGTAAGTATTACCAAAAGTTAATATTTTGCTTATGATATATTTCGTATGGAGATTAAGAGTGACATTCTTTTTTTAGGTTCTTGTACATTTGTGCTACAACCGTTTGTGTTTGCGTTGGTGTATCTATTGTAGCTTCAACTATGACCTATCTCTGTTTGGTCTTGACTTACCGAGAGAAGTTGCACACTCATACAGACTAGTCTCAAGAAAGAGTAAGACATCCAACTAACCCGATTCAAGTGTTCTGTTCTCCATCAAGAGATATGCCATCTGCTTTAGCCGTTAAGGCGATCTAAACATTCTGGGAAGTTGTGGATTAGAAGGAACCACACTACGCGAAAAGCTAGCTTTCTCTATAGCCACTTCAACCGAAACATTTTTGACAGGGAAACTTACATCATATAGCAGGTAAACGATTCATTTTTCCTGTTCAGTAGCTGAAATGGCTGACTGGAAAAACCGGAGAACGTGCTGTAGATTTTAGTGATTAGTTCAAATCTATTTTCTCGCGATTTTCGCGTAAGTTAGAATGAGTTATGGCATTTTCAATATGTCTCTGGCACTTTAAATCTGTCAAAACATACCTTCTGGTCTTTAAGGCTTTTTGTAAATAGTTGTTCCTTTTATTTTTTGGCCCTTTTATCAATTTGGATACATACTGTTAGGTTTGTTCATGCCCAATTTGGGAGTATCTGGTGTTTTGACGTGGAACTTACCGCTACCTTTATGGGGTAAAGTTTTGCTAAGTGTAATATCACAAGTGGGGTCTGAGAAGAATGGTGTGTATACAATCGAACTCCTATCTTGAGAAGATAGAGAGGTTCATTTCAATAAACTCTCAGCTCAAGTAAAAGTAGAAGACAGATTATCTACTTCAATGCATCTTAAAGCAGCGCAAAAGACAACAATTGGTGAATCAACTGCCCAAATACAAGGAGTTGGAGTCAAGTCTTGTGACTTTCAAGCTTGTTACCAATCCATAAGCTCATTCAAACAATAATTTTTTCTTGTAATCGCAGTCTCTGTGTCAAGTGTCACCTTGCATGCACCTTGGCTAATTTCATAAGGTAACTGCTACCTCACACCAACACATGACATAAAAAGAAATTATCTAATGTTTTCGCAACTCGACTAATTCAAACAAAAACATCAACATATATTGAAGAAAAAAACACTCAAAAAGGGAAACAAAAGGCTAGTCATGTTAGTCATCCATAATGAAACAAAGTTTCATGTCATATTTGCATGATTGATCAAAAAAGAGGCCCATCACTATTACTACAAAGGAATACTAAACTATTTCACCTATACCACCCAACTAACAAAGGAGTGAACTTCCTAAATTACTCAAAAAAACAATGTCCCCATATCAAAACTTTCTTGCATACTCACATAGATATCATCATCATCTCCCATAAAAAACTCAACGTCATTATGTCCCGCGTTACCAAACTCGATAGTATTCTCATTAGTCTTTTCTCCCACATTATCAAACTCATCAGTATTCTCATTAGTCTTTTCTCCCACATTACGAAACTCAACACTATTCTCATTAGTCTTTTCTTCCGCGCTATCCAATCCAACAATATTCTCATTAGTCTTTACTCCGACGTTACCTAAACCAAAATCATCATTTCCCTCAACTTCAAATCTTTCTCCTTCACTATAAACAATCTCATTCATGTTAACTTTCTTCCCTTTTCCCAACACCTTATTTAAACTCCTTGCCACCATTTTTATCCTCTTCTTCTTGAAATTACCTACCACACCATTAGTTTTCACAAATATCTTTTCAACCCCTGAAGATTTCAACTTTCCTCCATTTTCATCCTCTTTATCATCATCATCAGAAATTTCAATGAACTGATCCACATCATTCTTATCATTAGTCTTTTCTCCCGCGATTCCAGACTCAACATTATTCTCATTAGTCTTTTCTTCCGCAATTCCAGATTCAATATTATTCTCATTAGTCTTCGTCGCCACAAAAGGTGACCAGAAAGGGTGAGTACCAGTACCCAAAACAGAGAACCCAAAGCAATGGTACTCACCCTTCTCCGCCACCTCAGGCGGCGGAGGTGGGCCGACAATCGGCACCCCATGAAACACTCTTCTACAATTCTCATTCTGACACCTCAAACAACAATCTTCATAATCCTTCAAAAACTCATACACATAGTAACAGTACGGACACACAGTCCAAAAAGTATTCCTCTCTTTTTCCTTGCTTTTCAACCCGTTATCGAAACGGGTCTTCTGGGTCGGGTTCGAAAGCACAGACCAAGCTCTGAGTACAACCCCAAAAGCCTCAGAAGCAAATGGGTACCGATTCTTGTTAGGGTTTAACAGACTTGTAACGTTCGTGAAGTGGGTCTTGATGAGTTGTTGGTTTTGAGTGTAGAGAGGAAGGTTAAGGATGGAATAGTGATTTGGGTCTTCGTTAATGGCGGTAGAAAGAAGTAATACGTTCGCTATAGCGAGGATTTGTGAAGGGGCAGTTTGATTTGGGTCGATTTCAATGGCTTTTAAGGCGTAATTACGGCAATCTTCGAAGTTTCGTTGTTGAAGAAAGTATTCAGAGGCAGTGAGATAAGTTTGGAATTTTGAACTTTGGGCGCCGTTTGCTTTGTATTGCTGCTGCGCCATTTTTGGAGCTGAAAGTTGTTGCAGAAGAGAAGGAGACGAATATGGAAGGAGCTAAAAAAAAGGAGTTTCTGAAAAGGTGGGAGTGGACAAAATTGGAATTTTAACTTTTTGGAGTCTATTTTTGTACATAATTGAGTATTAAATTTGGAATTACAAAAATTTTGTCAATAAATTTTGGAAAAATTATCTAATTGACAATTTATTTTACATATTCTCTAAAATTTCTTATCATTCGAAATAATTATAAAAATTCCTAATCTCTCCTATTTTCTGATACATAATTATAAGCGATATCTCAATCGGATCAATTACTATACGCTATATTCGATTAGATATATTATTTTATGCGATATATCATTGGATATATCACAGGACGTACCTAATCTATTTGGATTCCACCAAATTTAAATTTTTTTGTAATTTGGAAAAGAATTGAGATAGTTAATAACTAACTCCTAACCGTATAAAATTTATATAGTCCCTACTTAAATTTTTTATCTTCTTATCTTATTTATGCTGTATTATTTTGCTTTAACTAATTAATTGTCAATCATATTAGATGTGATAAGGGTAGGAATAAAGTTATATGTATAAATTGAGAGTGGCTAACATGCGGGATAAGATCGAGAATAGTTTGGACATGTGAAAAGAAGGCATGTGTATGCGCCAGCAAAAAGATACAAGAGGTTGAATATAGTAGGAATTAGGAAAGATAGAAGTAGGTAAAAAAAAGGGAAAAGACTCGTAAATACTCCTAATCTATGGAGAAAAGCTCATAAATACCCCTCTTCTACCTTTGGGTTTAAAAATACCCATAAGGTTTATTTTTAGATTCAAACACACCCTCATCAACTTAACAAAAATAGTCAAGTCAATTTAATTCTTTAAAAAGTTATGTAAAATTTTCTAATTGATCATACGTATTCATAATAATTCAAAACACCCAAACATTTAAAATTCGCTTATTTTATTTTTTATTATTTTTTTGATTTATTATACTTTTGCAATAAATTATCTCGTTGGTAAATTTGGAATATGTAATTTTATTTTATTTTAAAGTCTTAAATATTAGGTAATCAAACAGGATATGTCATGACTTAAACTTACTGAAGACATGACTCTAGAATAAAAAGATTATAAATATTTTTAAAAAATATAAAAAATTAATAAGTAGCCGAACGATAAAGGCCGAAATTACGATAGAAACCAAATGAAATTGTGGCAATTTATATATATGGGAGAGCCACGGGTTCTTATTAGTAAAGTTTAGGTTTATAAAGTTTGATTTTTAGGTTAGGTTTAAATGTGGAACTATATGTTGAATATATTGTTATCATAGTAATAATAATTATTATCGATATTAGGTTTTCAACCCCTCTCTTAACTTAGCATATTAGGTTAATTACTCTTTTTATCAAATTACTATTAATGATTGTTTATGACTACATGTAATTATTTGATTGTGTTATATATTTTCTTCATTCTCTTTACGTAAAAATCAAGCTTAAAAACTATTAATTAGACATAATTCATCACACAAACACACATTAACTTAACTCTAAATTTCACTATTATTGCTTTATATAATTATTTAATAATAATGATAGTATAAAATAAAACTTTCTTAGTTTGTTATAACAAACAAATAAAATATTTATAGTTAGTATATGAGTCAAATAATATAAAACATGACTAACATTTGAATGATTATGCCAACACCCTAGATTTATAATGGAGTTTATTAAAGAATATAATATTCTCTTCTTTAATATATCGTTTATTCATTCTACCTCAAATAAGTGTTGACTGTTAAATTTTTTTTTTAATCTCAAAATAAGTATCTATATAAAAACTAAAGATGAAAAATAATAAGTAAGATTATTTTCAACTATATCTTCGTAAAAATTCATCCAATAGTAATGGTCAATTCTCGAAATATATTTTACAATTAAGTATTCATTTTCAAACTTCTTGGAATATTAATATTCAAAGTCAAACTTTTTAAAGTATAGAAAGAAATAAAATCATTATCTTATTAATTTTTTTCCTAAAAAGATGACAAAATACATACCATAGATAAATAAAAGGAGCAAAAATTATGTCTCTATCCTATATGATCCCTTCCCAATTATAAAATTTCCTAATTTGAACATATCAAAATGTTAAATATAAGTAAGACTCCCAAATTTCAAAATAAGTCTATATGTTGACTAATCCCCTCCCAATAATAACATGATATCCTAATTTGAACATCTAAAAAATATTAAATATTTAAATTTATCAACTAATCATATTATTACTTAATTTGAAATTCAATGTGGTGTATATAAACCCTTTACAAGAATTTCATGTCCAAAATTCATTTATAAAAACTTCATTTTAGCTCTTTTTATTTTCATCTTCCTCACGATGTCGTTCCAAGAATACATAGCAGAAGAGACTAACGAGGTCATTCAAATTTCTGATGACGATGAAGATGAAGTAGGTGAAAATGTGAAAAATAATGATGGACAAGTGGAAAAAGAGAATAATATTGTGGAAAATGATGGGTTTAAGTCTTATAATGTGGAAAATGACCCCAATGATGACATCAAAATTGTGGAAGAAAAGAATATCGAGAATAATATTGAGTTTGAGGGTGGACGTACGGGATATAATCATGATATTGAGTTTTTTATGAGAGATGATATTTACGTAACAATGCAAGAAGAGTTTGATATTCATGAGTTATTTTCTTTTGAATAATTTAAAAATTTTCTTTCTTTATTAATCTCGTACCGATAGATATGATTATTTTAATATATTTTTATATGCATTTAGATAAAAAGATTTACGTTATATGCATCATAGTGAAGTATAGAGTAGGGTTAGATTGCATGTTCTTGGAAATCAACATTAGTTCATTGAATGTTATTGGACATTTATTCAATAAAATTATTTTCTAATTTGTGGGTCAATACAATCTTGCTAACAAATATCGAAAAGTATTTTTTTTTCCTAATCTTCGACTTTTGTCTATGATAATATGTTCAGTAAATTAAAAGTGTATCATGTCCTCGATCTCCTAACTCATGCTATAACCAACTTGTCACACCTTTTTATTGACATATTCATATATCTCCTTATTATGAATTCGTACCAACACTTGATAATTAATTATCTAATGAATTGACTTTAAATAATATTTTATTTTTATTAAGTTTGAATTTTACATTATTATAACTTTAGTTTGTAAGATCTTGGAACTTAATTATTGGTATATCATATGAGATTTTTCACCCCATATTAAACTATAGGAACTTTAACATGAGTATAAAACTAATCAATTTTCATGTTTTTTCTTGAACTCCAATAATAAACATGGTTACATAAAAAAAACATAGTTACAATAAATGTGTATTTTTAAGTAGTGAGGTAAACCTATTGATCAACATGTCGAGTATTTTAATAAATGTCTACATATTAAATTATGAATATATATCCTTCAAACGAAAATTCTGCCTCTATAGCAATATTTAATTCTATATCATATTAGTCAAAATAATTACACCATTAAATCATTTTAATTAAAATTATGAAATTCATAAATTATATTATTTAAGATGTAAAAATCTTTGACACAATCAGTATATTTGACTTAAATCCTTTAAAGATATATTATCAATTGTCGATATAGTTTAAAATCGAAGAAGATAAATTAAACACCAAAATTTATTTCATAAGTATATGGTATATTATTTTTATTACACATAACACATGAAACTTCATTTTAGGCTAAGGCCTAAGCTAGAACTCCAAATTTAAAACGTATCGTACGTAGTTTTTATTATGGACTAAATTACAAAAAGTGGATGGAGTACATAGTTAATTTGAAGTTCTTTAATTTATGATCGTGCTCTTCATTTTGCTTCTAGGCCCTTCCTCCATGCCCTCCACCACCGTGATGACCACCGCCTCCATGGCCTCCACCACCATGATGACCACCGCCTCCATGGCCTCCACCACCGTGGCCTTGTGTTGCAGCGTTTAGTTGGCCTCCGTGGCCTCCACCTCCATGGCCTCCACCGCTATGACTGCCGCCTCCATGGCCTCCACCACCATGATGACCACCGCCTCCATGGCCTCCACCACCGTGGCCTTGTGTTGCAGCGTT
>JAPFFP010000008.1:4407280-4421979 GCA_026153255.1 Solanum medicagineum | reverse complement strand
TAGTTGGCCTTCATTTGGTGCTACATATATACACACACATTATACAACATATATATCGAAGTAATATATAATTTTTACTAATTAGAAAACACACACGCTCTCTCTCGCTTTCGATTACCTTTCATATGAACTACGACGATATTTGACTGAATATGATATTTAAGAAAAATATTGATCTTTGTGACACATGTCAAAATTATGTGTAGAGTCGAATTCAGTGTTATTTCTGAATTATAGAAATCAAAAGCCAGCTTATTGACTTTTGGATGATTCTTTCAACACCACTTATAAAAAGAATATCCTTAATATGGATCAAACATGTCATGAAATTTTATGATCATAACAACATATCACTAAGAATAAAGTAAGAAATTTAACACTAAATTCTTTTAGATACATATACTTTTTAATATGGATCAAACGTGTCATGAAATTTTATGATTATAACAGCATGTCATTAAGGATAAAATAAAAAATTTAACGTTAAATTTTTTAAAACATACATGTTTTTTTCTAAAAAAAACGTACATTGCATGAAGTGAAATCGAGGATATAGTACTATATTTCTTATAATTTGCATGAACTATATAAATCCATATGTTTAAGAAAATTAAAAGTATATTGTATACATTACCTTTAGTCTCATCAACTGCTAGAGCTGAAACAAGAAAAAGTGAAGCACATAAAAGTGCTAGCAAAATAATTTGGCTATTATTCATCTTCATATTTTATTTCACTATCCAACAAAGAAAGACTTTTGTGAGTACAATGAAATTTACACAACTTTGGCCTCAATTTATACCCAAAAATTCCCACTAAAAGACATAAAATCTTATGTATTCTTGGTGATAATGATCTTGACTCGAAACCCTACTTTGAGACATTTTATTTCATGTGTCTTAATTTAGTATATGAATAAAAAATTTAAAACACGAGGATCTTACAGAAATAATATTCCTATCTCAATAAGGTAGAGATAAGGTTTGCATATAGTCGTATATCTTACTCTCCTCATATCCTATTTATGAGATTTCACCGAGTATGTTATTGATTTTGATATAAAATTTAAAAAGTAACATTTAAGTTTGAAGGTCGTGCATATTGCATAACATTAAAATATCTTCGAACTTTATTGTTTTCAATATACGTGATGTCAGAACTAATGAATTTCTAAATATAAAAAATTATAAAAGAAATATTCGTTACTAAAAAAAAAAAAGTAAGGCATACTATAAGATAAATATTTTCGATATATATATATATATATATATATATATATATATCATTCAATATTTCTTGTTGATAAATTAATTTTTTTTCTTTAAATAACATATAAAATAAAAGGAAAAAATATATATATTTGAAAACTACTCTCTCCCATGGATGACGAACTGAATTATGGGAAATATAAATAAGCTTGAGCTTAAGCCACGTGGTGCATTTGGTGTTTTCCACGTAGAATTTGAGATGATAATACTTAATTGCAAAGAAGATTTTGTCAATATTTTTCATATAGTCAATTTTGGTGTCGATCTTGGATTCTTTTGTAAGTTATTTTCAACATATTGAAGTAAGCATAGAAGCGGCAAAAGTCAAAAATTCTAACAAAATTGACTCCAAAAACTTATGAGGTGATGTTAATATTTGAAATGATATTTAGTATATTAAATGTTCGTTCCATAGATATAAACTTATTTGATATAACATCCATTTTAAAAAGTATCTATGTTTCAAGAGTAATACATAAATTAAAACGAAAAATAGAAGAAAAAGTAAGCTTATGTGTATATATATACACACACAACACGTAGTATTTCTCATGAGTGCATGCATGGAATTTGATAAAATATATTTTGAAAAAATAACTTTTAAAAAGTGAGACGTAAATATATTGAAACGAAGGAAGTATAAATTTAGAAACTTTTATCCATTGGATGACAAACTTGGAAGAAGGAAAGGAAACAAGTAATAAGCTCAGGCTAAAGCTGCGTGGTGCATTTGGAGGCCTTACACGTGGATATTCAAACTTTGTATTTATATTAAAAATTTTATTAACTTTGGTTCGACGGATAAACTATAGGCGATGGAATTATCTATCTCCTTACATGATTTTGGACGATCCTCAATATGAGTTAATAGCTTTTCGTGGTTTGAAGTAGAGTTGAATAAAATTTAGTTTTCGATATGATATCAGAGTCAAATTTATCCAAATTCTTAGTAACATCTAATTTTACACGTTCCAAATGTCTAGGACTAAGATCACAAAATGCAACACAACATAATGATGAAGACAGCACGGGTTTTCTAAGAGAAATTTTAGAACATTTAAAAGACAAACAGGGTGAGCACTAGAAACTACTCCTATGCTTTAAAGTGAAAGAATGATCGCCTACCATCCAATGTGCGACAACATATCCAATGTCGTCCTCCAAAATGAGGTCTACGGCGGGCAGAGTGTACATAGATCTTACTCCTACCTCAAAGGTAGAGAGATTGTTTCAGCTAGACCCTCAGATCAAGGAAAAACAGTCCAAGTAGTCCAGAAAAGAAGTAATGGAAGTACAAGACACAACAGATTGAACCAAAAAACAAAAAGTATGGGAAGACTGTACAAGTATGCATTTCTAGTCTAGAATATAAAAGAGCAAATGAGGACATACAACCTCTCATGCTTGTCTCCTGTAATGACTCCTAATTACATAACAAAGACTTATAAAGAGACTGAAAAGTACAGTCTGTTCCCAGTATGCATCGGGTTAACCCCCTGAGTTTCAAACTGTGCGCCACTGGATCTCAGGGATTCATCAGTGTATGGGGTAAAAGAAGAAAAGGGGTGTCTCCATCCGATTTTGGAGTCAACAAGACAATGCCATCCTCTCAAGAATGAGCAGATCTTATTAAAAATCTCGACGTGCAGTCTTCTGGAGCAGAAGGTATTTCAGAGATCCAAAAGTTCCAGTTGGATGGAACTGAAACCATCAAAGTGATATGGAAAAGTTCTAGCATTTGTAGAATACAATGTCGCGACTGCAGTTGGCCTTAATAGCTTCCTCTAAACCTTGTACACGGTCAAAATCAACTTTGAACGTCACCATGGTGACTCCATCTTTCCCAGTATCATAATCCTGCTTGATATCTTCCGCTTGGGAAGACTGTAGCTGTGAATATGAAACAAATTCCCAGAAGTAAATGTAACCAATTATGCTTTTTGATTAAGAGATTGAACCGTAAAAGAATGAAAACTTGAGAATCAAAAACTATTAGTCCCTCCATCCTAATCTATGTGACACTTTTTTCCTTTTAGTCGATCCCAAAACGAGTCTCATTTCTACATTTAGTAAGAAAATGACTTTAACTTCGCATGTTGCCCTTAATGAGACCACAAGTTCCAAAAGTTTTCCTTTCGTTCTTGAATTTCGTGCAGGTCAAACACCTTCACATAAATTGGGACGGAGGGGAATAGTGCAACATTGACAAATATGAGTAGCATTTTTTGCATAGAAGATCAAACTTACTTGATGGTATAAGACTCCTAATAGTTCAAAAGGAACCTCCAAGCCCATAGGGACCTAAAACCAAAAAGTACAGCTCGATCATGAGTATGTCTCAGGTTTTATGCTAAAGGCACAGAACACATGGAGTCGAAACTATGCTTATACAAGATGGGGATGGGATGACCGAGGATAGAAAAGCTGCTCAAAGAATTTATTACTTTAGATTTTACGAGACATGTAGGAGCATTTCTCAAACATTCCGCAGCTACTCCTCCATAAGCTCTCACAAGACCTCCAGTGCCAAGTTTAATTCCGCCAAAGTGCCTGCCATTCAGAAAAGCAAAAGCATAAAGATAGATGCATGCTTTCACTTCTCGGAAACATTTCCCAGTTTAGGCACATGATATTTGTTTAACCTCAAGAAAAGATGCAAGTCTAGTTTAATCTCCTTTGACGAGAATTCTGAAAGTGCTAAAACTACTTATTTATTGAACAAATGTGGTACCTAATCACAACCACCATGATTCTATCCAATCCTGAGGATGCAATTGCAGAATGTATCGGCTTGCCAGCAGTACCAGATGGTTCACCATCATCATTAGTCCGATATTGTTCTCCAACCTAAGTAGAACGAATAACTACATTAATGGCATGTAAGATAAGGGCCAAAAGTAATATACACAAATTCGGTAGAATCCTAAAACTAGAGAGACTCTATTTCTTATATGTCCAAATGGAAGCAATTGTGACCCAAAATGCTAGTCACTAAGGGATTGTTTGGTTCAAAACTAGGCTATCCTGCTTTATAATCAGGATTATCTATGAGACAAACATATCCTGGTTATACATAAAATATACTGGGATAACACACTTAATTAAACATTCCTACCAAATGATTCCCAAGTCAACCATATGCTCTCAATCAACCAACGTATCAACTTTACTTTAATCATTATACCAGTAACATAAGTTTAATAGTGTTTCAACAAATGCAGCTTCTTTTTTATAAAGACGTCCACCAAGCGGGACAGAGTGCGACCCCTAAGCAATTGGGGGTCCTCGCTCATCTCTTGGGTGTCCATCTCATCTGAAACTTTTCCTCTTCCATTAACATAGCTAAATTTGAATAGGATGAATCATCCTCAGGAAACTTCTCTTCATCAATTCTCAGATACTTCTAATATATAGCAACAAAAACATTGCTTTACCACACTTGAGACAAGGGTCTTTTGGAAAGAACCTCTCCACCTCTATGAGGTAAAGGTAAGATCTACATACACTCTACTCTACCCTCCCCGGACCCAAGACCCCACTGTGGAATTGCATATACTTTGCTCTACGCTTTCCAAACCCCACTTATAGGATTACACAGTATATGTTGTACATCAAGCAAAACATGATTTTGCCCACAAGAACATACCTTGTATGCCCAACAATTATGAGTAGCTCGAGGATCTCGTACCTAAAATCAGAATCTAATCAGTAATCATAATAACCAAAACCCAGCTAAACCAAAGCCTCATAAACAAATTCAAGATTACCATTTCAAGAATCACGCAAATTACAAATAATTCAATCTTCACACACTCAATACACCCAAATGAACAAAAATACCAAAGGGTACCTCTGAAAGGAAAGATTGAGCAGAACCCTCGTCTGGAATATGGCCAGCAATGGCAATAAATTTGCTTTTTTTAATTTCTCTTTCAAAAATGACTCTTTCTTTGAGTGTTGTAAATGCACCTCTATTGTTATTGGGATTTGAACTGCTACTCGCGCTGCTAGTGGTGACCATTTGTTTTCCGGTGCCGGAAAATAAGAACACCGGTGAGAAAGTCAGGCGATAATTACGGCGGCGGTGGCGGCAGAGATGGTGGTTCAGCTTTGAACAAGGAGTGGAAAAAAACCAGGAAGCAGACATCTACGGTGGCAGCTATTTTGGGAAAATTGAGGATGTTTTGGAAAATAAAAAAGAGTAAAATTGAAATTTTGATCCATCAAGTTTATGAAATTCTGAGAAACACACTACTTTGTCTTGGTAATTCTGAATTTTATCAAACGTAATTATTTAGACATGATTCACGACTAGAAAAAATTCTTCTTAAACGTGTTTTAGGATTAAAAATTGTGAGAAACACACGCAATTATGAATTTTATCAAAACAGAATTATTTAAACATAATTCTAAGACTAGAAAAAATCCTTCTTAAATATGATTCACGACTAGAAATCGTGAGGAACACACTACTTTCTTTTGGTAATAAACACACTAATTATTTTTGTAACTCTAACTTTCAATGCTCTTTCATGAATATATTGTTTTTAGACAATTCACGACTAGAAAAAATCCTTCTTAAACATAACACTAAAAATAATTGTAAAATTTAGGTTATGCAAAATTGAAAATCCAATGATAATAAAATATCAAAAGATCTTTTTTCATACGATGGTATATGAAATAATTTTCTACTTTGTTAAAAATTTGAATCGCAATTTAAAATCCCTAACGAGTATAGTGAGACGAGACATTGATACTATTAAATCAGAGATCTCCACTTTAGATTTTGAAATAAGGAACCTTTTTTTTTTTTTTTGAACACTTGATGTGTATAACCTAAAGCATATTGATTGTATATCATTCTAATGTTTCCTTTTTCTTTAGAACTTTTTTTTGTTATTTGCACCAGGTATTCGAGTCTCTTAGAGCCTCGACTAATTTCAAAAATGTACATGCCCTCAACAAGAAATTTCCCATAAATACACCACGATTAATTATATAATTTAAGGTGAGATAATATGGCATATGTTCTCAAATGGTGAAATCAATTGGCAAAAGCAAGACAAGGCCCACATAGGAATTTTCATGGTTTTGTACATGTACCAATACAACAGAGTTTATGTGATTTGAAAGAATAAGCAACCATCCTTTCTTGTTTATCATAAAAATATAATTGTCCTTCATTCATGCACAAACACATGAATTAATAGAATAAAAATCTTTTTTTAAATATTACACTTTCTACCTACTTATTATCTAATAATTACTGAAGTAAAACTAGTCATTAGCTAGCTATTTGAGGGGTTATTTTCTTTTTTAAAAAAAATAGGTATAATCACACTTTACAATTAGAAGAATTTGGTGGATTTTGAGAGTTATTCTTTGTAGAGGCAAAAAGTCTTGAGGATAATATTCTTCATATGTCTCAGGATAAATCCTATTCTTCAAAATTACTAACAAAATATTAACCAAATGAGGGGCGGAACCATGCAGAGCAGAGGGATTTTATCTGAATTTTCTCTGATGAAATATTATATTATATATACATGATTAATAAAAGAATTTTTCTTTGAAATTATTTTAGTAAGCATAAAACTAGGTGAAAAGTCTAGTTATCTCCTCACCACCACCACCACAACACCCCTTGACTTTTTTTGTGTTTACTTCTTCATATTTTAATCTTCTTCAATGAAGATTCTGACTCAATCATCGTCCATAAAAATCTTAATAAACAATTGTAGTCATAAGCTAAGTTGGTTTTGTGATATCACTAGTAAATGAGGACAGAAGAATAGACAAATTTTGAGTTGTATGCATGGTTAAAATATCTGAGCAGTACTATAATTTACTTTATATTTACAATATTGGTTAGACGGCAAAATCAACAAGTCGCTTTGGCCGAGTGGTAAGGCGTGTGCCTGCTAAGTATATGGGGTTTCCCTGCGAGAGTTCGAATCTCCCAGGCGACGTTGTGTTTTTTCTCGGTATATGTACTTCGGTTATCGTATTATTGTTTTGTATGTATTGTTCTTTTTTACAAAAAAATCATGCTATCTTTGTTATTTGTCATGGTTTCTCCATTTTTCCTTTTTGAACTTTTGATATACCTATTCTTGAGCCAAGTGTTTATTTTAAACAAACTCTTAATCTCCTAAGATATGGGTAAGATCTGCATACACACTACCCTCTCTATCGAAAACAATTCTTCAAGTCTACCCCCAAGATATATATACGATCTCCGCACACACTACTCTCCTCCAAACTCCACTTATGATTTTATATCAGTTGGTTAAGTTCGATTTTATCCATTATCATTTTAGTTTATTTTTTCTGATTTGTAAGCACACTAAAGCGATAATCAAACCAACAAGATATATATTATTGATATTCAGTTTGTAAACACTATATGTCGATTACTAAACGAATAAGATATTTATAACCGATTTTTTGATCAAATTTCGATCTTCGACAATTTGATTTTCAATTAATGATTAAATTAGAATAGTTAAATCATGCTTATTGGATTATCGTTTAACCTTTAATCAGAATCAGAAAAATCAAAAATAAATCAATAACTCAATAATAAATTTTATAATATCATTAATCTAGTGATACAATATCAATAAATCAATAATAATTATTTTTACAAATTATTTAATTTCACTGAAGATGTTATTATCGTACGATAAAAATATCAAAAGTGGGGTGGCAAAAAGCACCTACCCTTAATAAAACGCGGTGACTCGGTCATGTTAATTCCAGCTTTGTAGGCAACTTTTGCGTCAAACATTTATATTTTGTTGTTCTCTTTTGGGTGCCATTGAAATGTGAACAACTCACAAGTAGAGTCCAAGTCAAGCAATCAACTTGTAATTATTTGCAAAATTTTTCATTTATTTGGACTTTTCTAAAATGTTTTTTTCATCATCTTCATTAAATTCATCATGACTTTTTATTAATTTTGAGTGAGATCATTATTATATAGTTTACTTTTGAAGATTACTCTCTTCGTCTTATTTTAGTTGTCACGTATATTAAAAATAATTACTTTAAATCAGTTATCAATTTAATCAATCAAGAAGTAATTAGTCACTTTTTTCTAGTTCTAACCTTAGTAATTAAGTCATTTTGAAATGTGAAAAACTCTATCACTACAATTTTCGAAAAGTATTACTCCTATTTTGATGGAATTGTATTAGTCAAATTGCACTCATTAATTTTTCTTAAAGATTGCACCAACACTTATTCTGATAATTAAAATTGGACGAAGGAAGTATAAGGTTTTATATTTACCTTGTAGAGGTAAAACTTTCATTTTGAATAATAGGAAATTTGGTGGTTTTAATTTGCTAAGACTCTTCCAAATGACACAAGCCTTGATTTAATTAAGTATGTATTATTTTATTGGTGGTTTTTCTATTATTTAAATGTGCAAGGAAGACACAAAATTATAGATATTTCATATTACGTACATTTGTAATGCCAATATTAAGTTGAAAAACTTATTTTAATAGGCAAAGAAAAATATTGGAATTGAGATTAAGACATTTTGAGTAGGACAATTACATTATTAAAATCAGTATACGGTGTCAAATTAGTTTAATTATTACATTTTTTATCTTATTGAAAAGAAAGGGGTTACATGCTTATTAAACTTTATTAAAATATACTCAATTTGTTATGACCACAAAAACAACATCATAAACCTTCATTGAACTTCTCAAATCAATAAATATTTGTAAATTTTTTTTCTAGTCAAAACGTACTAAAATTCAAAATTTTAGCGATAAATGATAAATAAGAATCAATGATGAGTTTATCGTCTATTTTATTTTTATTTTTATTTTTATTATTTTTATTTTTATTTTTATTTTTTTAGAGTAAAAAAGTAACATGGAGTAAATATTATGCATACAAAAAAGGCCACAAGTTGAAGATGCTATATATCTTTTGCCCATTTTTCATAAATAGTTGACCACACAATTGGATGGTGACAAGGGCCAAATGGGGGGCATCAAATGCCAAGTTGATCGATAAATTTTTGTTATTGATGTTTGGTATTAGTATTGTGCTTTGATTAATTTAGTTTCACGCATTGCAGCATTTATTTATAGTAGTAGTTTTTTTAATAGATTTTTTTTGACAGAGTAAAAGGATTTCAATCATTCATACTTTTGCAAATGGGTATTCCTTATGCTCTAATTTAGTTTTTTTTAGAAAAAGAAAAGTTTGCGAGTATTCTATTTCGACATTGTTATTTAATTTGTATTTACTTTTTAGATTTTTTAAACATTATCTACTTCAGAACAATTTTAAATGGACATTGCGATAAAATCAGATTTCATACATTTTTGTTTGAAGTAATTGCGGCTTAACTTCAAACAAATGTCAATTTCCTTCGCTCCTTGGACATCAAATCCGTCACCCGAGAGATGAACTTGCTCATCCTTGCTCTTGGGTCGGCAACCATAAAGGGTGCATACTTTGATAGCTTGGTGAATTTGGGGAGAGTATTTCCTCACACTCATTTTCTCTTGTCAGAGATTGATAATCTTGAACATTGGTCTCCCTCAAATAATTGATTATTAATCGTACATATGACGTATTTGAATTTCAACCATATGGTCATCACATATCGAAAGGTGTTTTGAAGTAGATTGACTTGTAAATTTTTGCGTACTATGAATATATCTTAAATTATATTTCTAATATCACATATATATACATCTTGACCTCTATTTTATGAGTCATACTTTCTTCTTTAATATATTAACAAAAGAATAACATGATTTCTATATTTTTAAACAATCCAATTTTAATGTTTTTTTTTTATTTTTAATGACACTTTTATAGCAATAACATATTTTTTTGCATATTTTAGATCAATTGTTTACTTGTTTAATTAAATATCAATGAGGAGTATATGCTATTGCTTTTGATTGTGCTGTGTCAAAACTTTAGCCCCTTTAGTTTATTCTCAACCTATAAGCACCATCAATTTTATTCAAAAAAGGTTCATATAATCCATTAGTTACCCATTGTGGAATATATCGTATTTCAAATACTTAAATAAAATTTACTAGTAAATTTAGTTAAATAGGGTGGTCGATGTATCAAATTAAATTACTTTTACTCAATGGCAAAGCGAAAAATTTCACCTAGAGATAGAGTCCAAAATACAAAGAAATAAAAATTGTTCAATATCTGTTATATATACACCTAAGATGATTCATATATATCCCTCAATCATACCTGACTCCGTCACTACTTTCAACTTCATTAGTAGGTACTCCCTTAATTTACTTTTAGTCATCACGTTGCACTTTTCAAGAGTAAATTTGAATATTAAACTGAATTAGATTATACAAATTCAATTGAAATACTTAAAAACTATATGAGAAGTAGTATAAATTATATGTTTTTCTCATAGTATAATGAAAAAATACATCTTGAAATTTCAATCATATTTAGTTGTCACAATGTACTTTTTTAGAGTCTAGGAATAATTCTGAAGGCCTATCTTCAGGTTTTGCTCTATAACACTTACCTTAACTCTTACGTCTACCTTCCTTATTTTGATTTTCTAAGAATTTTTGAGTTATATCACTTTCAATCAGTGACAAAGTTAAAATTTTTAAGATATATTATTTTCAATTAGTGACGAAATCAAAATTTTTATTTAAACAAATCTAAAATATACAAAAATAAAATTCAAATTTAACCTTTATTTCAACTTCATTATTAGGAGTACTTGCGTTTTCTTTTTTAGTATTGCTTTCCAATAATTTTTGCACTTTGTATTGACCAACAAAGGACCCACCTAATTCCTTCCGCCGCAGAGAAAAGTATACAAAGAGAAGCCGCGTTGCACAGAAAAACCTAATTTCCTCTTCCTTTCCTTTTCCCCTATAAATTCCTTTCTTCCTCTTCTTCTCAATTCATCAATTTCTTCTCTTACAGCATATGTCTCAGAGGCCCAACGTTCCTCACTTCTCATCTATAGCTTTTGGTCTCCATTCTCATCTCCTGGTTTCCAGTGAGATGAACTCTAGCTCCAACTGGGCTTAAAAATTTGAGTCATTCAATCTTAGTATTCTTTATTTTGCTTAGCTACAAACAATTTTGTTAACATGGGTGTTAAAGGATTTGTCGAAGGAGGTATTGCGTCCATTATTGCTGGATGTAGTACCCACCCACTTGATTTAATCAAAGTCCGGATGCAGCTTCAGGGAGAAACCCCGGCGACGGCGACTGTTCAGAATCTCCGTCCGGCGCTTGCTTTTCACACTGGTGGTACTACGAATATCCATATTCCGGCGCAGTCGGTGGTTGCTCCACCGCGAGTGGGACCGGTTGGGGTGGGTGTTAAGATCATCCAGCAGGAAGGAGTTGCTGCTTTGTTCTCTGGTGTCTCAGCGACTGTTCTCCGGCAGACACTTTACTCGACCACCCGGATGGGTTTGTACGATATGCTGAAGCAGAAATGGACCGATCCGAAAACCAACAACATGCCTTTGTCGAAGAAGATCGTTGCCGGATTAATCGCCGGCGGGATCGGAGCTGCCGTCGGTAACCCCGCCGACGTAGCGATGGTCCGCATGCAAGCCGACGGCCGGCTTCCGATCTCTCAACGGCGCAACTACAAAAGCGTGATCGACGCAATTACTCAAATGAGTAAAAGCGAAGGGGTAACTAGCCTGTGGCGCGGCTCATCTCTTACGGTGAACCGCGCCATGCTGGTTACGGCATCACAGCTGGCATCGTACGATCAGTTCAAAGAAACTATCCTCAAGAAGGGATCAATCCAAGACGGGCTCGCTGTCCATGTGACAGCGAGCTTCGCTGCTGGATTCGTAGCAGCTATTGCGTCGAATCCAGTAGACGTGATTAAAACACGTGTCATGAACATGAAGGTCGAGCCGGGAATGGCCCCACCTTATTGTGGGGCCATTGATTGTGCTATGAAAACTATCAAAGCTGAGGGGCCAATGGCACTTTATAAAGGATTTATTCCTACAATATCAAGGCAAGGGCCATTTACTGTGGTGCTATTTGTCACACTGGAACAAGTCAGGAAAATACTCAAGGATTTTTAGTGATGATGACGAAGAAAAAAAATATTACTAAGAATTAAAAGAAAAAAAAGTTTAGTTTGATTTCTGTTTTTTTTTTAATTTTAAGCTTGGAAGGAGTAATACTATGTTGTTTTCTTATTAATATAAAAATATTATTATTACTTTTATACAAAAATGAGTTCTTTGTTTGGTAGAATGATTCTTGATTAAGCAAATTGTTGATTGAAGCAACTATTATCAATTTTAACAAATAGATGTCTCGAGAGGATAAAATCGACGAGTTGATGTCTCCCAGAAGGTAAAATGTAAAGACCCTTAACTATAGTACTAATTTTAAGATAAAATAAAGAGTGTTTATATACCAAAGTCTTCTTTTAGTACTTGGTAAATATCACTCATTAATATAACACCAATACCTAATTTCAAATTTAGACTAATATTTATTGTACTTCTTTTTTTTTTTTCCTTTTATGTTAATTAAAGCTTATTTTTGAAATAGACTATGGTAAACATTGAAAGACAATAATTTAGGTATTTGAGTGTATCTTTAATGCCATGTAACGTATTTTGATACGTTCAAATGTCAAAATTGAACTTGGACTCATATAATACATACGATACTTGCTACACAATAGTTTGGGCTTAATGTGGCATAGAGCAAATTACAATTTTATACTAATGTATGCACAAAGTCAATTGTATAAAATGTGCAAATCACTTGACCAAATTTAAAAATAAGATGACTATGGACCAATTTGATAGCATCTAAATGTTATTTGCAAACCACATTTATATTCTCGTTTTCTAGAAACAAATTTACTATGTGATAAAGTACGTTAATTTTCAAAATTTGTTATAGGATAAATTGACTCTGCATTTACATGGAATAGGAAAAATGATCGCATCCTAAGGCGTAAGAGGTGTGATATACCAACTCTAATGTAACATTGTTGTTTTCACGAAGTCAGTCAAATATTTTACATAAACTGAGACAACTAAAATAATATCTTAAGTAATTAAATATTATTTTAATCATAAAGAACAAACAACACCATGTTACGTTAATATGGGAACAATATATCATGCGCACCTCCAAAGGACAACAAAAAATAATGAAGGGCAAAAAAGAAAAAGTCAAAATGGCTCTTTGGCCACCAAAAAAAAGGAGTTTTATTAATAAATTAAAATCTCTTTTTTTTTTTATTTTCACACGTTTTAGGAAGAACAATTCTAAGTAGAGTAGCTTGACCTATGAAATTTGTGAAAAAGTCAAAAGGTGTTGACTACAATTTCATATTTAGCATTAATTGATATGTCACTTGAATATACATATTTAATAGCAAATTTGATAACTAAAGTAAACTATTAATTTAATAATAAATTTTAGAATTGATGAACTTTAAATTTTAATATAACTTTTCTTTAATAAACTTCAAATAATATGAATTCCAATTAATCGAATCGATAAATTCGGAATAATAAATACATAAACAAAAGGTTCCATTGCATGGGGTCACCTTGTAAGTAAGAGAGCTTGTGCTAGGCACATGCATAGAGGTCCTAAAGCTTTACTTCTTGTGGGTCCATACAAATAATAATTGAATATTAATTTCGTTTAATAGTATCTTATTCTTCGATTATATTATTATTAATTATTTTTTTCTTTAGTTAGTAATTATGATGTTGTTGCTGATATATTTTTACTTGAGTCAGTTGTCTATCGATTAAAATAACCGTTCTATATTTACAAGGTAAATATAAGATTTTGTACGAATCAATTTCTTTAGATCTACTAGTAAAATTACACTGAATATGTTGTTATTATTATAATAATCGAGGCAAATGCATAATTTTCTTCCACTTGTGATGTTTCCTCATGCAATGCATCTTGGAATAATGGTATTTCGTTCTTTATAAATTAGTAGAAGTCTTCTTTTTTTTTTTCACTTAAAATATAAATGTGTCTCTAAATCCCAAGAGATTTTGATGAATTATTCTTTGATACCTTTTATAATTTGAGTTCATAATTGACTACAAACTCCTTCCTTTGAATCCTATTCTTTTTAATGAAATTATTCTCTTGGTTTCTTTTTTTTTTTTTAATAAAAATACCAATGAAAAATCAGAAAATTTAAATAAAAACTTTGTAATATAGCCCATCTTTATACCCCTAAAAAGGAAGGATACATGAAACTCATACATTTGGCTCACAATTATGTGTTTATTATTTAATATCTTCACGGATCGATTTAATTTATTTATCTTACTAGTAAAGTTAAGATGCATGTCGCAGAGATGAGGATGCTGAGATGGATGTGTGGTCACACTAGGAGTGACAAGGTTAGGAATGAGA
>JAPFFP010000008.1:4388582-4407180 GCA_026153255.1 Solanum medicagineum | reverse complement strand
GTGGTAAGGTCTGCGTACATTCTACCCTCCCCAGACCCCACTTGTGGGATTTTACTGGGTATGTTGTTGTTGTTTATCTTACTAGTAAAGTTGTCATGTCACCAGAAAGTCACGAGTTCAAATCTTGAAAATGTTACGTACAATATGCTCTTGTGGTCGGACACTTTCCTAGACTCTGTGAAAGCTTTAGTGCACCGAACTTGCCCTTTTTTTTAAAAAAAAAAAAAATATTCCAAAAAACATGTCTCTTTGCCTTTTTTAATAATAATTAAGTTTTAACTTTCTACTCGTATGTTTTAACATTTTGGTACATTCTACACATTTTTAATTTTAAACTATCAAACTAAAAAATCTTTTTTACTTTCTTAAACTCCCATATTACATCAAAACCAAATAAATAAATCAAAACAAAGGAAATATTTTACTATTTTTTTTACTATATAGTTGTCAGTTTCTTGAAAACAACCTCTCTATCTTTACAAGATAATAAAGACTGCGTATATTTTATCCTTCCCAATTCCCACTTCTGAAATTCTACTGGTACATTGTTGTTGTTGTTTGTCCTATAGTCTCACCAATCCAAATGTTGAGATTCACAGAATAGAAAATTGACCACTTGGATTAAGCCTAGTACAATAATTGAATACCAATAAAAGATTAGGGCCCCAATTTGTATGACAGTACATTTTTTTGCTGCAACTTAGGACAGAAGAAACAACATTATAGTATTAACTAGGACAGCTATCATCTGGTCAATAATTTAGCAGTCACCATCAAGGTTACTCCTCCTTGAAGCAGAGATATCGAATTTGAGTCATCGATACTATCCTTGTTAGGAGCGTCTTACTCCTCAAAACGGGACTTTCTGGCTCAAATCAAGTTTCAATCGAACCCCAATACAAATAACAGACACCAGATAAGAAACCAAAAAGATTGAACATGCACCGCCTCCTCCAAACACTTGATCAATCATCAAATACATGTGTGCAACACGACTGCAAGAGATCAGTAATGTCAGATAACTCTATCCACCAAAATTTACGCATATCGGGAGAATAGTTGACATAATGGTTCTGTATAATATTGCTATACATTGTTCTCAAAAAACATTCAATAGAACTATCCTTAACACACACGGGCACATAATTGATGTTTTTGGATCATAAATTGAGAAAGATACTAAGAGTATACAAGCTCAGTAAACTACCACTAGTATAAATTTCTAAATGAATAAAAAAAATGATCAGTTACTCTATAGCAGCCATTAAGAAGAACCAAAAAATTAAGAGTCGGAGCTCTAAGATACTCGGACACCCGGTGCAAATCTCAAAAAAAAAAAAAAAAGAAGCAAAAGATTAAGAGTACCTGACAAAATTGGATAGAACACTCTCTTCATCTCTATGCTTCGAATGGTGCAAGAGACTGCATTTTCTTGATATTTTCTCCGCGACGTAGAAACTAGGGAAGTGCTATGTATGAGTATATGGTATATGCTATGTACAAGCCTTGTTGATACTCTTAATAGAAGTAGTTGTTGTCGTTCTGATTCACTGCGTCTTTACAAAGCATGGATCGAACATCTGCAATAGATCTAGGTGGCTCCAAGTCTTTCTCTTGAAGTGCATTGCCTAGATACTTTTGCATTCCTGATGCAAATATGTCGTCTAAAATCTGCAGGGTAAACAAAGAAATAAAGCATGAACCATCCACTCCTATTTCAGGACAAAGAAGGAAATGCCCGATATATCGTTGTAACATTTGGCTGCGGTATCAAGAAATGATGAAGGTGAAAGAGTTGGGGTGGCACCACGGGGTTAGAATCACATAAGAGTCCAAACATGACAAGTAATCCCTGTATTGCTAATACCATTGTTTGTGGTTCTAATTATGTGATGATTCTAGACTACAAAATAGACTTTACGAGCGGAAAAGTAGCATCAACTCACAGATACTGCAACCCGTGATGCTTTGTACCAAGATCTGTTGTCTTTCCTCTCCTCCAAAAACTTGAGCACGTCCTGAAATTAAACAAGCATGAGACATTTAAAGATTGCGCATCAGGAAATATTTATTGGATAACAAATAAGCTATTTGCTAACCTGCCCCATACGATCCCAGAAACCTCGACAAATAATTATGAAAACTTGCGTCTCAAATACCATATGAAGTTGCTCAATTGCATGATCCAGCAGATCCTTCAGCGGCTGAATCCTAACTCGTAAATCAGATTCTTGTGTACCTTCCTTAGCATCTTGGATTATTTTTTTCAGTTTAGTGGGACTATGCAATCTTGTCTGTATGCAGAAACAATTATCACAACTCTTGTAAACACCGACAAATGTAGACGGGGAAGAAGTTAAATTTAAACTGATAGCAGAAAACTGTAATAAATTCTGATAGAATACATACATTTTCTGCCAGTTTATCCATGATTGCTTGCATATAACCTCTGAATTTCGTTCTCAACATAACCGTAATTTCACTCATACGCTCTCCTGGAGTGACATGTCCACAATCTGGCAGGCAAGAACCCCATGACTTGAATTGCAGTTCTATCTGAGGCCGTAGAACATCCAACATTCTCTTCATGGAATTCAAAAGAACTCCAAGCTGAAAAATAACTCGAGTTATTATTTCGGAAGTAGAAAACAGAAAAAATGGATTCATACATTTACAAGGCCATTGCAAAATGACCATGGAGCTCACCTCTTTGCAGACTGCAAAAGGACTTACTGTGCCTTTGGTGATTTTCTGGACATACTTGAGACCTAATTTAATGGGCATTATATTCTCCTTTAATAGAGATAAAACATCCGCATACTGTCTGTCCAGAGTTTCAATAACCGCCTTTTCCACATCTGCTATAGCCTTTTGAAAAGACAGAAAATAGAAGTGTCATTGGTAAGTGACAAGACACATTGGAGGTATCTGATCTTGCTTTCTGGAATTGAGATAACCACACTCTTTTCACATATTTCGTTAAAGCCCATCACTAATCTACGAACCCTATATAATACTTCTCAAGTGTTCTTATGCTAAATACTCAACAGCAAAACGGGAAGGGAAGACAAGATGAAGAACCTTTCCCTTTCCCTCCCTCCAAAAAGCTGATATTGCTATTAACGTAAAATAAAAAACTGTTAAGGGCTCAAAGGACTTGAAGATGAAAAATTTGAAAAGCAAAGTTTGTACATACAGTTTCCAATGAGAAAAGGTATTCAGGCCAGCGTCTTATGACAGCATCATATTCAGCTAATGTCTCCTTCAGTTGGTCATAGATATCATCAATAAAAGGAGTTGTTGAGTGCTGTGTATCTACACAGGGCCACTTTATCTGCAAATAGCACCAAGTCAAGTACAGAATTCTAAGGAAGAAGTTCAGAACAAACACATCTGAAGATATTGTTAACTAAACACAGCAATGTGAGTATTGACATACCTTGTCAGGTTTACACAGTTCGAGCAACGCAAGACGCTTCTCCTTGATCCAGAGGGTAATGTATGGATGGAATAACTCCTTTGCATCAACTCCACCTTTGACAGGGCTGTGAAAGGATTTTCACCTCAGTCAAAATTATACATGCAGAATAAGCAGTATAATCTCAAGTGACAAACATGCATTACCTGATGTTCCAGGCACTAAAATCCTTCTGAACATCAGCTGTCGCGACAATGAGTTCTGCTACAGGAAATGAAGGACCAGTGGGAGGACATGCAACAAGGAATGCACGCAATCTGCTACATAGCTCCGCGGAGTATATGGATGAAGAAAGATTTGGGAGGTCTAGGAAACTACAAAAGATTAACCCAGAAAGAGCTATGAGTAATGGGCATCCCATATAGTAATTGTCTAATAACATATCAACATATCTACATGCTATCAAAAAATCTTTCCCCCTCTTACTTAGAGAAAGATGATTGCTCATATCCAGAGCAGACAAACATCCAGAGCTTTTTTATTTTTTTACCGAGAAAGACTTACATAAGAACAAACAAAATACACAAAGACACAGGATCCTCTTGGGGAAAGGCCAAGAGCAAGGCTTTTGTCTTGATTACTGAATCAAATCACAGTTTCTAGACAAATCTCTATTAATAAGACTAGGTCAACTTTTATCCACAAAAACAAATGAACAAATCATAAAGAAGGTGAGTACACAACAACATGCCCAGTGCCATCCCACTAGATGAAGTCCGGGGAGGATATGGAATATGCAGACCTTACCTCTGCCTCGTGAAGGAAGAGACTGTTTCCGAAAGACCCTCGGTCATAGAGAAGGTGAGTATGGCAAATAATCTTTTTATTTCCTTATGATGACCACAAAGCAAAAAGTGCCTAAGTTCCTAAGCAACCAGCCATGTTCCAGAAAATATATGCAAAGAAACTTTTTATTACCAATTTACCATGCTTTGAATAAAGGAATTGAGCATGCAACTTAGAGTCGACCAGTATGAATAGACTGTGATTGAGAGGGATTTAATTGGAGCAACATGGGAAGTGAGGATTCATATAATCGAATCCAACTAGTTTATGGTTGAGGTTTGATAGATGTTTTTGTCGTATGAACAGAATTATCCAAATTAGCAAGAAAAACAAAATAATAGATTGAGGCATTGAGGCGTCAAAATCTGAATCCTAGAAAAAGACCAGCGAGCTTCAAAAGGCCAGTATGACCACATAAACTTCCAGTTTTGTAGCTGAATGACACAGGAAGTCACACTCCAATGAGGGAGGGGAAAGGGGGTAAGGTACCTCGGAAGTATATTTTGATTATTGATCTCTATGTCTGTACGAACTTCATTTCTGATATTCGAACAAAGTGATATCATCTTCTGGTAAGCTGTGGAGCGAGCCAGAGGATCCATCAATATGTTGTCAATGTTGGTGGAAACAAATTCATCTGTTTCTGCCAAGTGTCTTCTGGATCTTTTCTTCGCAGCAGTCTACAAAAAAAATGATGTGCTTCTGTGACAAGGCTTCCAGAAGAAAAGGAAGGATTCACATCTTCCATTCCTTTTAAGAACAAAAAGAGTACGAAGATAGTTTCTCGAACCTGAAAATATCTGCATAGTTTCAGCTGGGCCTCTGGAGAAAGAATATCATTTAGAAGACTATACAGCTTCAAAGCAGGAGACAGTGCAGGAGCAGCAACTCTAGTAGCGGGTTTGAACACAGTGTCCATCCCTGATGGTATCGATTCGTCTAAAGACTTGTAGTTCTCAAAAACTAGAGCAACAATCAGCTCGATCTTTTCAGAAACCTCTCCTAAAATACGATTCTGGTTCATGACAAAAAAAGACAAAGTATTGCAGTGAATACAAGCACGTTCCATAATCCCAGTGACACTGAGAACTAACACAGTACCACTACATTCTGAACCACAAACTTGCATGTGCATAACATGAAAATACTTCGTAAAAACTGCATGTTAAGAACTGAAACAAATGTGAACTTGGAAAAGAAAATTAAAATACAGGGCATAAGTGAAATTGATTAAAACTGTTCTAAGAAAAACAAAAATAAAACGCTTACAATCCTCAAATAGAAAAATAACAAACAAACAAAACCACTTATTCAATGTAGTGCCATTTTCAACACTTCCATTTCTCTTGTCAGTGAGATGGGTAGAGAGGTATGGGGTAGAGGGATGGAGAGGTGGAAGCGTGAGACAAGAGACCTTAAGATAGAACCAGAGAAACTTATGTTTTGTAGCAGCCGAACCAATAAATAAGAACTGCAAATACCCCATATTTTGTGAAATCACAGTGCCTCCTAAGTATTATACTAGTTCAATTTAAAAAATCCAATCTTTCTGACCACAACCATGTTTTATCATTTACAATCGACTTTTACTTTCATGAAACATGATGATTTTTATTTTCTCAGGATATGCTAATATTGCTTCCAATAAGTCAATTAAGTGAAGGCAAAAGAAAAGCAAATCTCCCAGCAGAAAGTTCAAACCAAATCCTCTTACCTCTTGATGACTTAGGCTATTCTTAGGTTTTGAAACCACAGGTAGCAGCAAATCATATACCAAGCTCAGACAGTCCGCTGTTGGTGTCGCAACGTCCATGACATAAGTAAGATATCTGCCACGAATTGAAATTTGTTAGCAGAATTCCTTGTTTGTTTCATTTATCAATCTCTGGTGATGCCAAGTAATAAAATTTTCCCAAGATAATCTACTCTACCTTAGTCTAGTGTATGCATCTGAGACTCCATAGTATGATGCAAATTCAGTTACTAACCACCTCCAACCACCATGGAGCAACAAATTTCTCTGCTGAAACTGTTGAACTTTCATTGCTGCTTCCAAAACAGAATCATATGCTACGGTTTCTGCGACAGGACCACACTGGCAAAAAAAATAGGCAACAAATCAACTTCAGAACCTAACTTCTGGTCATCCATCACACCACATAATCAAAACATAAAGAAAAATTATGGAATAAATAAATATATTCCGAGTTGAGCTTACGGCAGAATATATCAAGAAGAGACATTGCAATGTCATTGTTGTGAAATTAAGTACCAGAACAAAGCCGGGAAAGATGTTTCTCTAACAACAACATTCTTCAGGGGATGATCTGATTAATCAAAATGTTCAATTATTTTCCACTACTCAGAGGGAGAACTTAATAGCAAAAGTTCTGTTAAAACTAACTCCAACAACAACAACAACAACATACCCCAATGCCTCAAAAGGCTCCCGCTCATTGCGGGGTGAGGGGGGGTCGGATGTACGCAGCCTAACCTCTATGTTTAAAAACATATAGCGACTGTTTCCAGATGACCCATGAGGGTTAAAACTAACTCCAAATGACGACAATTTGAATTCACCAAATTACATGTGTATGATGACCACACATACAACTATACAAGCACGGTAATATAAAAGATTCAAATAAAGCAACTTAGCAATGGCATACAGTATAAATCTGGAAATCCTCAAGAGAAAGCTATGATAAGTGAGGTTTCGCAGGTTAAATTTTGTCAGTTAATTCAGAAAAGTAGGTGGACAAATCTACTAGAGGTTTCGCAAGTTAAATTTTGTGCAGTTAAATCAGAAAAGTCGGTGGATAAATCTACTTACAGACAAATAAATAGCATGAAAGAAACTAAGGATCTTGCCGGATATTTATACCTTAGTGTTGCTATTTTCATCAGGACTAGTAGAATAATTTATGTATAGTTGTACTCTTCCAACAAGTTCATGCTCTGGTTCATGATATATGGTCCACCAACGGAGTTTGTCTCCCTGCATTTTCACAATCAAAATTAAGTTATCCGCCGGATGAGTTAAACCTCAATAACAGAAATAATTACATCTGAAAGCCAGAAAGTATACCGGATCATCAGCAATATCAGCAACCTGAGCTACTGCACGGCCACAGTAGTTTCCCTTTGAGTCATGTACTTCAACAATTAAGTCATCCCCCAGCCCCTCTGGTAAGCTGAGTTGTATTATTGGCAATGTAAACCATCAATGTCGAGATGATGAAAAAATGCAATAACAAAAATTGGAGCGAACAAATTCACGTACAATAGATGTGTTTCAGCCGATCCAGCTTGCATTTTCACTATATCCTCCTCGGGTAAACTTTTCAATCTCAATGAACAAAAGTATGTCTCTGCATCAAGATAAAAATCACACTTAGAGGCATTGTCTAGAAGGAACAAACCAATGTCCAGCTTTGTGGCAACGCAATCACTGATTTTACTGAAACTTCTTCTGAAGTCCTACGAAGCAAGAAATGAATTGAACTAAATTACATTATTCCTCAAATATCCAATTCTAAATCCAACGCAGAATAGATCATCAACAATCCACTGTAATTGGAACAATAAGAAATGTTTTCTATCTTAGCATTCACCAGGAAAATTGAATAGAAGAAAAGGGAACCAAAGGTACTAACGATTATTACTCCAAGAACTCAGCTAAGAATTACATACCTGGAACTACTTCATATGATGCTGAGCTGCTTCGTAGAGTAGTTACACCAAGTTTCAAAATCCCAGAAACGTCTTTTACATAACGAGTACCAGCGTGAAGGTATGCTAAACTTTGCTGTGATAAAGAACCATTTGGAGGAATTCTTGGAGCCACACGTACTTTTCTTATGGCTCCCCATTCAGAACTGAGGGTCGATTTCACATTGGACAACTGAGCACGTATAGCCTCCAGTTTTACTTTTGGTGGTTTCAGAGTGGAAAAGCTGCAGCCTGTGGGTGGGTCTAATGCCATTTTCACTTTTCGCACTACAAGAAAGTCATATAGTTCAGTTTGACAACCAATTTGTCTAAGGAAGAAGCCATCAAAACTTCTAAAATGAAACCACTAAAGCACCTTGTACTTTCAGCTTGCCAAAAGTTTTCTTTGGCTTCATCGAGGCTCCCTCACTAATGAGTTCCAAGGACCTTTTTGTCAACAATTCTTCCTCCGATTGTAACAACACTTGTCTTGCGCTGAAATAATTGTAGTATAAGCTCCACAATCACAGATAAATAAATGCACAGAATGAACTGATATGCTATTACAATATGCAAAGACATTACAAAGCAAAATGGTGGTCCTATGGAAGCGACAGAAATCAAACAGAGTAACCATACAGACTCAGTATGCAACACCAGCGACCAAATCATCATTAAAATAAAACCCCAACTGAAAATTTCTGCTATAGGTTGAGAACAAATTGGTATCAGCTAAGCCTCAGCTTCTGAACTTCCTAAAGCGATCAGTCTATGATAACCATTCTGGCAGCATATTAATGTATTCTGTAGAAGACAGGACTTTTTGAGACTCCAAACAAGATATAGCTTTTTCCATATTTGTCCACTGAGTAGAACATATAGAACATGTAAACAGAAATAGAGCATAAGTATTGGAGCAAAACGCACCCAAAAGCATCTCGTAATGAGGCACATTCATTATCCAAGAAAGATGGAGCCTCGTGGCAACCCTTCGCCCATGAATGAAGACATAGTCGAATACATGCCTCATAAGCAACGAAACATTGCCAACTACCTCGTCCACTGTATCCAATTCAAATTATAAAAAATGATGATGAAGAAATTGAACAATATTAACAGAAACTTTAGACCAATTTAGACCACTCTGAGTGAAATACCTCGCATGATATGTTGGAAAGAGGGCAGATGAAGAATTAGAAGGTACACCACCAGCCCTGTGAATGATAACAAGGTTGTCACTTTATGTCTTCTCATTCCTTGAGTATCAGTCAGAAAAAGAAAACGTGTCATGATGTATACCTTCCAGATGGATCAGACTGTCCATCTTTTGCAGAACCTGTGGTTGCAGTTTTATATGTTTTAGCTTCATCCATTGCTACTGAACAACCTGATATTTCTGGGAAGGAGATATCATCTGCCGCAAAAATTTTACACTGCTCAGCAACTTGATCGCGTTTGTGTAATGAACCACCTAATGGGGGTGCACTGGGAATATCACTTCTGGACAACTTCAGGTTCTGCTTCAGCACATAACAGAATCAGTAGACAGAATAAGAGTAACATATTCACATATGAAAGATTAATACAAGAAGAACAGAGTGCTTGATCCTCGTTATAACAGTTACCGAGGCACAGATGATCAGATCTTATGCCGAACCAACGAACCAACAAAAATCTCGATCAACTATCAACACAAACTACTTATATTCAAGAAGGATCGCCAGAAATTCTTGTTCATTTATCAGTGACACCTCTTAGATGTTTAGATAACTGCTGCATCTGCAATCACTCTTTTTTTTCATCTAGACACTCTGGTCCCTAACAATTACTATATTCCTGATTCACTACAAGTACCTCATTCAGTATGGACTATGGTTTTTAAGGCTTGAACTTCTTGCAAATGGTATTAAAAGCTTAAGCTTCCGTTCAACTTCTTGGGCAACTAATGTCAAATGGCAATAAGCAGCATACTCATGAAGAGAAATGAGATTAGGAAAAAAGGGAATTCCTCCAAACATTCGCATAGCAATCTTGCTAGATGTTATCTCCACTTTCCTGGTTACTTTAGAGTCTCATTAATAGACAAGCAATGAGTACTCTAATAAACTATAATTGTTGCAATTCATGAGAAGCAGAAGCATAAACAGGACAAACATAAATTTTGCCCCAAATATTCATCAGTTTGAGCATTAAAGTGATCTCCTATAAGATTTCACAATACTTCAGCTCTCTATATCACTCAACAAGTACAAAACTATCCCAAGATTTCACTCACTGGTGCTACATCGTTTACCCAACAGGCAAAAGTAGAAGAACAAACCTGTTTAGAAGAACTTCCAATCGACTCCCAGGATGAGGCACTCTTTTTACCGATTGAAAATGGCACCGAATTTGTAGTTTTAGAAATTGCAACAGAATTTGATGATTTTTTAACTACATAACCAGGTTGCACACTCTCAAAATGGTTCCACTTATTCTGCTGAAGTTCATCATTAGTGGCATTACCAACATGTTTATTAAAAGAATCCTTTCTCTTTAAAGTACCAACATTGGGAAACTTATCATCTTGGGGGGAATTTTCAACAGAGTAATGTCCATCATAAACCTCATCATCAGAATCAAAACCGGTAGCCATATTGGACCCCCACCCATCACTACCACTCACAGGTGTAGTTCTTGAACCGGGGATAACACCAGATGGCAAATGCCCAGCTCGAAACTTAGAATCACATATTACTCCAAACCCCAATCCAGCATTATTTCGACCAAGAACCGGATCACGTTGCATCCTCTGAGTATACATTGTAAGTAATCTCTTCTTCACACTATCCCCTACCTAATTCAAATCAAGGGGTTGTCCAATTTATCACAAATACTCAACCACAACAACCACAAAACAAACAAAAGACAACAACAACAACACATCCCGTGCAATTCCACGAGTGGGGTCTGCTTCACAGAGCCCGAGAGACCTCCACTCAAGCACAACAAATCAAGCTATTTATGAAAAGTATAGCAACTACCAAGGAATTCACAAACAAAAGACAATCTTAACACATGACATTAATCATCCAGAGCAAGTTAAATGGTTTCTGTCAACATTCTGATTAGGGCTTTCACACTAACATATAGAAATACATAAACAATGGGAAAAAGGTAAATGGGGTTTGCAGAAATAATCAATAGAAGTATCCAGAACTTACAAAAAGCAAAGAAGCCCAGTTCTTTAATGAGAAAGATAAGCAAATCACAGTTCTAAAGATTGCTTTTTTTTCCCCTCAGCAGATTGAAAAAGTTCTCAAACAAAACCCAATCTCCCCAAATTGACATTCTTTCCTTAGGAAATCAAGATTCAGTGTACACACAAAGTTCACTTGCCATAAATACACAGCAAGTGGAAAATAGAGCAAAGCAACAACAAAAAAATATTTTAAAAAGGCAAAGAAAAGGACAGAAAAAATTATTAAAATAAGGAAAAGATTGGAACTTTTTTCTTTATATGCATGTTATGAATATTACACAGTCATAGACAGATTGTAATGCACTTGTTGTTGTAGGGTAAAAGTGACAGCAAGTTTTAGATGAAGAAGAAAAACAAACTATCTCACTTTAGAGCACTAAGCATTTAATTGTGTCCCTTTTCTTTTCTTTTTTTTTTATTTTTTTGGACTCACTTTGACTCCAACTAATTCAAATTCGTATCGCAAATTCAGAATTAAAACTTCTTGACTAAGAAAAAAAATAGTTCTATTCATTGCACCACCCACCTTGAGAGCCTTCTTTTAATTGTTTCACTTATTCAATGAATTAAAAAGTTGAAACTAAAAAAGAGAAATAAGTAATCGATGAAATCGACTATTTCGTTACATAAAAAATGATCGATTTGAGCAGGCTGTAAGAACCGAAATGTCATAATATTTTTTCGACACATGTAAAAGTGATAAAAATTTTATGAATCTATGAAATTTGAAAAATAGTTTTTCAAATTTAAGTATAATATATGCACTAAACTAAAGAACTCATTGAAAAGATAATTATATTACTTATTATATTTGAAAGTAATATGTTATATTATTATTTTTAAATTAAACAAATGGGAGTAATACATTTGTAAATTATTGAAATTATAAAACACAATTTATTTTTCTAAAAATATCACATCTAGTTAAACCATGCATTTGAATTCACTTAAATATCAGTTTAAGTTTATCTATTGTCCATTTTTTGCTCTTTCTTTTCTGTTAAGCTGGAAATTTTGTTAAATCATGCATTAATCTTTCTATTAATTATTATATATGTAATTAAAAAAAATAAAGATTTGACGGCGACGTTAGAAAAGTAACGTGAGTATGACGTGGCAAGGGCTTATAATAACGGCGGGTCGTTTAGTGGCGCGTTTTTTGCCGCGGGAGGAGCGGCGTTTGTTAGTTTATGCATAACAAATTTACTTAATTAAGCTTAGGGTGTGTTTGGGATGAAAGGAAACAAGTTTTTCAAGGAAAAAAAATTAATTTTATTGAAAAAATTGTGGATATTTCGACATGTTTTTAGTTTTTGATAAGTAAAGAAAGAGATGTTATTCTAAGAATATATATATATAATTTAGAAAAAAAACTGTGAAACGAGATTGAGGAATGAGAATTCGAAGGTAGAATTGTAGCAGAGGTTTGAAAGTTAAGAAGACAATTAAAAATATTGAACAAGTGAAAGTAAGCAGATAATGTACTCGAACAGAAAATTTGTGAAATAAATATAGATGGCTAAAATTGATCTAAAATAAGTCATAATTATAGAGTAGAAAGTCTAAAGTTAAAAGCTTTTAAATATAAAAATATAACATTCTTTTTTAATACGATTAGAAAAATGAAAAATCAACACGTCATATATTTTACTTTTTTAAAATTTTTCCTCTAGTTCTAGTATTGGAGTCCCAAGTAATTTAAATTTATGTTGCTTATGACCAACTTGAAAAGAAAATGCTTTTTAACAATTATAACTCAAAATTTCTAACTAAATATAGCAATTTTGTACTCTCTACTTTCACTTTTACTTGTCATTATTTTATTTATCGAGGTCAAACTATACGAACTTTAACTAACATTGTAAGATGTATTTTTCATCATATTAATATGAGAAGAATTGTTATTTATAACATTTTTCATATAATTTTCAATCATCTAAATTTTAAATTTCAAATATTATTTAGCTTTAAAATTTAATTAAATTAATTTTAAAAAAATTAAATAATTGATAAATAAATGTAAACAGAGAGAGTATTTATTTTCATGTTTTGAGGAGACAAATAGGACAGAGAATGTATGAAAAAGACAGCAAATAATAATATTCGGTGCTATCTTATTGACTAAGAAAAAGATTTCAAAAAAGGGATTGATAATTATTAAATATTTTGTGATTTGAAAAAGATACAAATTTAGATTCTTTTAAATTTCTTTTAGAGGACTAATATTTTTATCACTTGCATCTCTTAACTTTTTAAAATACTAAAATCATTTTTATGAGAAATTATTTTTGGATGAAATTAAGATAAGTGTCATGAAAGAAATTACTAGTAATAGTTAATTTTTTTATACGAATGTTTGTTTTGTATTCAAGGCATTAAAAAGGTCAAATGAACTTTAAGTGCAAAGAATTGTGCTAATAAATGTTTATTACCTTAGTATTAATGAAGTTATTTATATCGTCATCTTTAGATGGGAATTTAATAAATCAGTTGAGAAATTATTAAATGCTGGTGATTAATTGTTTTTTGTTTTTTAAGTGTTGATATTGCAATTAAAAATGTACACTATATTATTTTGAAGGGGAGTTTCAGATCAATATTATAAACCATCCATATTAATTTGGGGAAGATTTCAATAGTGTCGATTTAATTGGTGAGATGTTTTTTGCTATTTAGGCGTCACTCAAAAAAAATTAAGCAACTTTTTTTTCATTTTTTGTATATATTATTATCTCATGAATTTTTGAATGATATAGCTTCCAGTCATTTTTTTCCCAAATCTTTATAAAATCGTTTATGATGATTTAGAGAAAGTAGATGATTTTCTTCATTTATTTTTTTGTGGTAGGAATTCTAGTTAAATTTTTTCACAACTTTTATATAAATGTCTGAAATGACCTAGAAAAGAATTCCAACATTCTCAGCATTTTTAACATTTAGGAACACTCGGTGATTCTCTTTATTTTTCGTGTGTGTTAACCCAAGAATTATTCACTGACCAATTTTTTCTCAGAACCCTTAGAGAAGTTATACACAAGATTGAACTTAATTTGAAAAAGAGTTTCAATCTTTTAGATGAAAGGCATATACACAAATTTCTATTATTCACATTGGCATGAAAAGACTGATCTCTTCTACCATAAGATATTTATAACTAAAAGAAACAATCAATCATCTCTTGGACCTAATACTGACTGCTTAACCCCTTCAATTTTAGCAGCAAGCTCATCTCTATTCTTCTGCAGATACAATAGCATTTCAAAGCGTTAGAACGATGAATAAACGTTAAAGATTCATGAGATAATTCCTAAAAGATGAACCAATCAGGGGAATCGTTCCACTACAAGAGTCGATAATGAGCTGCATTGACATGTTGATGAAATTAAAATTTCTCGGGATGTTCTGAATAGTAAGTAGTGCAGCAATTACCTTGAAAAGTAGATAACGGGCACTGAACCAGAGAGTGTAGCCAAGACCAACCAATTCCAGTAATTTAGGGAACTGAAAAAATTATACAATACAGAACCGTCAGCAGCAAGGAAAGGTTTTCTTTTTTTTTAAAGATAACGAAAACGTCAATCTCGACACAGAGGGAATTACAAACCAAAGGAACAGAATTGATGGCTCCAACAATTGTAGCTGTCAACCAAAGAGCAGCGAGAGCAGCACCACCAAATAGGATAAGTGAAAAGGAATCTTCAGGATCATACTGGAAAGTAGGAAGTCTTTGTGTCAAAGATTGAAAGGAAATCTCAGATGTAGACAAGGTGACGAATATAATCAACAGTAGGAAACGGGAAAACAGTAGCAATGACGGTTAGCTTCTTCAAAAATTCCAAATTGTTGCAAGATGACTATCATATACACATAGCTTGCAGATATTTTTAGTTTAAGCTACAGAAAAGTCCCATAATACATGTATCATTTGGATGTCAATAAGTAAAACTGAAAACTAAATTCATCAGATCCTTCTGATAGCCTCTCTCCTGAGTCCTAAAGCAAGCACTAAGCAGGCCCATACAAACACAAATGTGAGAAGACGAGAAAATCAGTCACCTATCCCCAAACACTAGAAACTACAAATGCACCAAGTACATTGCATAATGGAGAAATAGAGCACTGCATACTTCAATGAGCCACAACCATATCATATATCACAGAGAGAGGGAGGATTGTGAGAAGAGGATGAAGGACAGTATGATACTTAAAGAATAGCATGGAAGGTGAGGCTGCTCAGGTAACCGCTCAGAATTGACATAACTGCCAATGCATCTTCAAGCATAGTGACTTTCAAAAGCTGAATTTTCATCACAGCAACCAGATTTAATACTAAATATTACATCTAATGAGGGGTATAATTTAGTGAAAACTGGGGAAAATATTTAAAAAATGCATGATGACCCTCAGAGAAAAATGGCCACAGTGTGTAAATGGGTAAACAAGTACAGCGAGAAATACCTCAACCAAATTTTCAACAGCAAAATCATTTGGATACATCAGAAACCATCAATGTTTCGTTGAAACATATGTTGCAATTGAACATGTTTCACAAGCTTTATAAAATGACGAATAGAAAAGAAAGTGATTAAGATATGACTGCTCAGGTAACCGCTCAGGATCAACATTGCTGTCGATGGTTCCACCAAGTACAAAAACTTTCAACAGATTCTGAGTCTCATCACAGCAGTCAGCTTTTGATAATACAAAAGCAACACTAACCAAGAAGAGAGTTTTTATTGAATAGGTTAGAAAGAAGGAGAATAACAATGATTGAGCTTAGGGAACTAAGGTGCTTTGATGTTAGACTATAGAGGAGAAACTAGAAAGTCAATATCTCAATTCAAAATTAGGAGGGCTCCTTTATATAAATCCTCTATACCTGTTTCGCTTACAATATTCAAAGGGATAATAAAAGAGAGACTTATTTATAGAAAAATCGGTTGCAATTGAGCATGTATTTCACAATGAAGATTAGAAAAGGAAGTGATATAGCATGACTGCTCAGGTAACCGCTCAGGGTCAACATTACTGTTGACAGTTTCATCAAGGTGTCAAACTTTCAACAAGCTCTGAGTATCATCACAGCAGACAACTTTTCAACATCTTAAAAACACCAACAAACGAAAGAGAAAAATTAGGTGTATTCTTCTAGTATATCAGAGAGATTAAGGGATGAGAATTTACAAAACGTTGACCGTGCTGAATGAACTTAGATGGCTTTGATATCAAGCAGTTGAGGAGAAAATAAATCAACGAATCAACAACACCTCATTCCAGATGGTTGTGTCAGTTACTTGTATCCTGTTGACTCTTTTCCAGCTATTATTTGTTGAAGGTGCAGTGAAGATAAACATCTACTTCACAAGCATTTGAAAATATAACTAGAAGAAGCATGAAGATATGACTGCTCAGGTAACCGCTCAGGGTCAACATTACTGTTGACAGTTACACAAGGTGTCAAACTTTCAACAAGTTCTGGGTATCATCATAGCAGACAACTTTCTCAACATCTTAGAAACACCAATAAACAAAAGAGAGAAATTAATTATCTTTTCCTAGTGTATCTAAAAGAATAAGGGATCAGAATTTACAAAACCCTGATCATGCTGAAAGAATTTTGGTGGCTTTGATATCAAGTAGTTGAAAAGAAAATCAATCAACAAATCAACAATGCCTCATTCCAGATGGTTGTTTCAGTTATTTGTACCATATGCTCTCCTTTTTGCTATTTAAATATTTAAAAAATCACCACATTTAGACTACCATTTGTTCAAAGAAGCATTGCAGTTAAACACATATTTCACAAGAATTTCAAGATATGACAAACTAGAAGAAGCATGAAGATATGACTGCTCAGGTAACCCCTCAGGGTCAACATTACTGTTGACAGTCTCATCAAGGCGTCAAACTTTCAACAAGTTTTGAGTCTCATAACAGCAGTCAAGACTCTTTGATAATAAAAAGAACAACCAGCAAGAAAGAGAGACAAATCAAGTATTTTGCTAGCATGTGTAAGAAAAAGGCAACCCCGACTAGCTTTGGATTGAGGCATAGCAGTTGTTTTTATATATAAGAAAAAGTGGATCTTCATAAACTGCAGAGTTTTATTTTATATGAACTTAATCACTGTATTTGTGTCCTCGCTTCTTGAGAATGAATCTGCATATTTAAGGAATTAAAAATGTCTTGATTAACTTCCTTGATACTTTGATTTGTTGGAAATAATGTCCCAAATTAATTCTCTGAGTGGATCCTTTTTTTGGTACCATTTCTCCGTATGGATCATTTTCCCTCTCAAGATATTGCAATATTAATATCTTAGTTCCTATTCTTTGGGCCTTATGATATGGCGTTTGCTGTACAGGCAGACCATTAAATGTATACTACTTGGTACACCACAGTGACTAGTCAAAGAGCCAATATACGCAGCAAATTGTGATTTCAGCAAGATTTACAGAGACAACAAACTACAAGAAGATGGAACATACCTTAATATTTAGTGTGTCAAAGAACTTGGACAATAGTGATTCAAAATCCGAAGCAGAATCTTCTACTGGTGCTTCAGCTTGAACAGCTTTATCATCTTTCTCTTCAACTTTAGGAGGTTCATATGTCAAGGATGCCTCAGCATCCGTCTCTTTGCCTTTACTAGAATCGTCAATTGGTGCTTCATTCTGAACAGCTCCATCAGCTTTCTCTTCGACTTTAGGAGGTTCATACGTCACAGATGCATTAGATTCCTCCTCATTCTCTTTACTAGAATTGTCAATTGGTGCTTCATTCTGAACAGCTCCATCAGCTTTCTCTTCGACTTTAGGAGGTTCATATGGCAAAGATGCATTATATTCCGTCTCATTGTCTTTTCTAGTATCTTCTTTCGGTGCTTCATCCTGAACAACTCCATCATATTTTTCTTCAACTTTAGGAGGCACATATATCAAAGCTGCATAAGGATCCGTCTCTTTGTCATTCCTAGAATCTTCTACCGGTGCTCCATTCTGAACAGCTCCATCATCTTTCTCTTCAACTTTAGGAGGTTCATACATCAAAGATGCATAAGCATCCGTCTCTTTGTCTTTACTAGAGTCTTCAATTGGTGTTTCATTCTGAACAGCTCCATCATCTTTCTCTTCGACTTTAGGAGGTTCGTATGTCAAAGAAGCATAAGCATCTGTGTCTTTGTCGTTCCTAGAATCCTCTACTGGTGCTCCATTCTTAACAACTCCATCGTCCTTTTCTTCAACCGTAGGAGGTACATATAATTCATAAGGCTCTGGCTCTGATTTTGATTTAACAGTTCTATATTCTTTCTCTTCAACCGTAGGAGGTACATATAATTCATAAACCTCTGGCTCTGCTTTTATTTTAACAGTTCTAACTTC
>JAPFFP010000008.1:4352024-4370691 GCA_026153255.1 Solanum medicagineum | reverse complement strand
CCCATGACATTAAACGACGCTATAAAGCTAATTGGAGGGGGGGTGTAAAATGAGTATAAATATAAATGAGTAGCTGCTTATAAATAGTTTGCCCTCTAGTTGATAAAACAAAAAAAGTTTTCCCTCTTTGAGTTATGAGTGTTATTTTTCGTAAATTTATGACTTTTAATGTTTCAAAAATAAATTGTTAGAAGTGTAGGGTGGTGATAGGTATAGTTAAAATATGAAGATGTATTGTGTTGTGTTGTATTGTATCATATTGTATTATTTTAATGAATATAATATTTGGATAGATTGTATTGTTATCTATCGTTACATAATATCATATATTCATAATTTGAATAATAAATTTATAAAAAATTGTAGTGTATGTGATAGATATCATCAAAAAATAGAGTAAATGATAAAATAGAATTATTAAATAATAATAAAAAATGAGAAGAAGATATTAAGTAACAACACAACTACACCAGATCGATCGTTAAACGAACCTTTTCGTTATTACTTAACGATGAATTTAAATGATACAATATAATAAAATTTAAGTAACAATCAAACTGAACATTGTATTTAAACTAATAATACTATACAACTGATTAAATTCAAACTAAGACGATATACTTGAGAAATGTTCCAATATCTCTAAATTAAAATAAGGCTATATACTCTAGAGAAATTCCAATATATCTAAATTTAAAATAAGATAATATATTAGAGAGAAATTTCAGTATACCTAAATTCAAAATAAGATGATATACTTGAGAGAAGTTTTAATAAATCTAGAATTCTAGGAAAATATTATAATGATCATACTAAAGGGAGTTGATAATGTTGCATTTTCTTCTTTATTTTTTTTCCCCAAGATCTGATAATGTTATTTCAAAATAAATTTTTTAGCAAAGAAAATGTTTTTTTAGTTCAAGCTCTAAATCTTGGAAAGGAAATTCCATAACTTCACAAAGGAATAGAAAACAAAAAGAATAATTACATTTCCAAATTACTTAATTTTCATATCAAATTACTACCCTTTTTCAGTATAATTTGTCATTTAAGATTTTTATGCAATATTGATTTTTTTTTAATACTTTTAACCTTTAATGTGAAATAATTATTTTAGCAAACCTACTAACACATGGATTACAAATAATGGTTTTTCTAATATAGTACATATCAATTTTTACTTTACCCTAAACTGAAAAAAGAAAACAAATTCAGAAAAGGAAATATTCCATTTAAAATCATTTATTCTCTAAAAAATGTAAAATCATTTATTACATCATGACTAGCTCACTTGGTCTAGTCAATTCTCTTAATTCTTTTTTTCTTTTCCTTCCTCAAAGGAAGAAAAATGCAAAATAATAATTTGTACTCCTAAACAGTTTAGAAAACACAATCTTGATTTTATTTTTGTATATATATACATGTGATTTTATGTAAAAATAGTGATTACCTATCACTTCTTGGTGATGTCTTTAAAAAATAAACATTGTTATAAAATTTTGAATTTTATAATTAAAATGAAATTATTTTAAAGTTTTATTTGTAAGTTTTGAAACTCTAAAATAATGACTATTCGTGAATTTTTACTAATTTTAGGTACTTTCAATTTTAATTTATGTGACTTTTTTCCGTCTTGAGATTAAAATTATAATTATAGTATATTTATCTGCAACTCGTGAAAATATTTAATGAGTAATTTTTGCTAATTTAAGTTTAAAATGTTAAAATATTGAATTATTTCAAATATAAAAATATCCTATAAATTATGATAGAGTGAAATTTAATTTTTTTTTCCTCTTATCTATTTGTTTTGTTTTTATGTTTAATTAATTTTAATGTATAATTAAAATTCCTTCTTTACCCTAAACCCAAGTGTCCATTTCCTACATAAACCTTTCTTTTCTCTTCTTGAAAAGCAGTCTCCAAACCCCACACATTACTCTCTCTATATACTCTCCTTCTCTGTCTCTTCTTCCCCTTTTTCCTCTGTGTTTCTACTAGAAAAAAACCCCAAAAATGAAAAGAAAAATGCTAATGGTAACATGCAAAAATCTGTAGAAATGATGTTTTTCTTGAAAAAAAGGGATTTTGATTAAGGGGTTTTAGTGGGGAGGTTGTTTTTTGCTTTTTTTTTTTTTTTGTTGAAAATGGAGGTGGAGATGGGGTTCAATCTTGTAAAGAATGGATTTTGATTAAAGGGGTTTCAAGAAAAGAGAGTTTTTTTAATTTATTTTAGTTTTTTGCTTTGCTTTTTTGGTTCAATGGGTGATAACAGCAATGGCTGTGTAGACTCAGACATACTCTTTTGTACAGAAACCAAGAATCATTGCTTTGATGATCTTGATTCTGACCAAAAAACTCAGGAAAAGAGTAAAGTTTTGAGCTTTGACTATGGCAGATCAGTGGCATTGATTGATTTGTTGCCAAGTCTAAGTGAAGAAAGCTTTTGTGTTATGGTGGAAAGGGAAAAAGCTTTTGTACCCAAAGATGATTATCTCAATAGATTGAGAATTGGGGATTTGGATTTGAATCTTAGAAGAGAGGCTGTTGATTGGATTTGGAAGGTTAACTATATGTCATTGGTTTTGATCATTTCTATGTTAATTTGATGAATTAGTACAATCTAGTACTTCCATTCCATTTTGATCAACTTTTATGTTTGCATTAGTCTCAACCTTAATCTTATACTCATTTAATTTCTAGTCCTTTACTGAAAATAGAGCCTTTTTTACCTTCAACTTTGGTGTCCTTTTCTTGAATTTTACTTGTAAATGTACTTTGATTAGTAGTTAGTTGAGTCATTTGCTTTCCCATTCATGGAGTATTAGTATTAGTTTTGTATTATTCTGTTTTTAGATTTCTATTATTGTTGGTTGTTTTTGTGTTGTTCTTAGTACTTGGTGTTCTATCATCTTTTGGAAATAACCTCATTACTAAGGTCTACGTATGCACTAGCTTCTCAGACTCAACTTGTGGGATCACGCTGGTTATGTTATACGTTGATTAGTGGGGACATTTGATTGGTTTTTAAAGCACAAAATAGTAAAAATGAGACCTTTTTTTGATGTTTATACAAGCTCTCTTTGGCACAAATGAAAATTCTAGAGTGATTATTTTTCTGATTTGGTTTTTTGTGTGCTTTTCAGGCTCATGTGCATTATGGGTTTGGAGAGCTGAGTTTCTGTTTGTCAATAAATTACTTTGATAGGTTTCTGTCTGTGTATGAATTGCCAGTAAGTCCACTTTAAATAATTTTGTCTTACACTTTGTTTCTTTGTGTTTGAACTTTTCACTCTTGGTTGAGTATTCTGCATTCTGCTAAATCTCTTTTTTTCTCATGGATGATTTACAGAGAGGTAAAACTTGGACAATTCAATTGTTAGCTGTAGCCTGTTTATCCCTTGCAGTCAAAATGGAAGAAATGGATGTTCCCTTGACTGTCGATTTACAGGTTAGTACAAATGTCCATTTCAAGAACTTGTTTTGGTACAATTGATTAAACTACACATTCTTGTTAGTTCATTTTCTGTATTGCTTTGAGGGTCTATTAGAAACAACCTCTCTACCTCCGAGGTAGCGGTAAGGTGTTGGGATCACACTGGTCATGTCGTATCTTGAATTAGAATATTTGTAGTAAATCTTGATTTTTTGGTGTTCTTGGTTACAGGTAGGGGAGCCTAAGTTTTTATTTGAAGGGAAAACAATACAAAGAATGGAACTTTTGGTATTGAGCACATTGAGATGGAGAATGCAGGCTTATACACCTTGCACGTTCATCGATTATTTTATGAAAAAGATGAATCTTGATGAAATCCCATCAAGGCAATTGGTTTCTACATCAATTCAGCTAATATTAAGCATAGTAAAAGGTTATACTCTCACCACACTCTGTCGAGTCTTCTTGGATATTGTTCGAATCTATATTGCTCAGATTCTCCAAAAATATTGCCCCACATGTGTCCGTAACCTCCAAAAACGCATAGCTTTTAGAGAATTTGGCACACATCCAGCGATACTTTTGAAGAGTCCGAGTAACATATTGTACCATTTCTTGATCCTGAAAAACAATTAAGTGTTTGATCCATTCCTTGGTTGGGGAAATTGGATGCAGGTATTGACTTCTTGGAATTCAGGCCTTCTGAAATTGCAGCAGCAGTGGCAATGTCTGTTTCATGGGAAACACAAGCAAAAGACGTTGATAAGGCAATGCCTTGCTTCTCCACACAAGTTGAAAAGGTGAAAGATTTTAGATTGATGCCCCACTGATATAGAACTCATGATTCTTGCCCCCCTATACTTTCTTTTAGTGGAAAGAGCACAACCATGGTGTGTGGTTTACGCTCACATCACGAGCTCAAACATTGCTAGTGTTTAAGTTTGAATCAAGAGTCATACTGTTAAGTATTGTCCATTGTGCTCCAAACCATGCCCCATGTGTGGATTAGATGCATGTCACTAGCTCAAACGTTGTTAATGTTTAAGTTTGAATAAATAGGCAATGATCACTTAGTTTCAAACGCTCCACATGTGGTGTGGTAAGGTGCATGTCACGAGCTCAAACGCTGTTAGCGTTTAAACTTGAATAAAGAGACTTATCATTGTCCACTGAGTTTTGAACCAACAACAACATACCCACTGGAATCCCACAGGTGGGGTCTGGGGAGGGTAAAATATACGCATACCTCACCACTACCTCATAGAGATAGAGAGGCTCTTCCCAAGAAACTCTCGTCTCAAGAATCAAGCCCCATAAGCAGACTAAGTTTCGAACCGTGCGCCGCTAATCTAGATTCTTTTTTCATTAAAAATTTACCAACATGGCTTTAAATATTAGTTTCTTGATGTGGGGCTTCATTTTTTTTTTTCTTTCTTGTGATCTTGCAGGACAGAGTGATGAAATGTCTTGAACTAATTCAAGATTTGACATTGGTTGGTGGGACTAGTGCTGCTACTACTGCTGCAGCATCAGTACCTCAGACTCCCAATGGGGTGTTGGAAGCTGCTTGCTTTAGCTATAAAACTGGTGAAGGAACACTTCCTTCAAGTCCAAATGCTAAAAGGAGGAAACTTGACACAAACATCATCTCATGAGGGGACTCAAAAATACATGAACTCTGAACTTTTTTGGTTTTTATTTTAGTTTTTAGAGCTTCACACCCTAAAAGTCCACCTACATGGAAGATTTTGTTGTTGTGGTGGCTTTAAAAGTCACAAAAGCATTGAGGAAAAGAGTGAAGGGGAGGGAGGGGTCCATGTTTTTGGCATGAAAAGAATTGTCACCAGCTGTTAATAATAATCCTTAGTTGTCAACAACCATAGTAATAGAAGGTTGAGGAGAAGGATTGAGTTTTTTTTCCCTTTCATAGTGGGTAATTTTGAAAAACTTGAGATGAAAAGTATAGTATAGAGGATCATATTATAGTTAGTGGAGGGTTATTAAGTGGTGGTATTGTTTTATTATTTCTATTTTCTAGTGAAAATTGAGATGTATTTTCATGGTGTTATGGAATAAAACATCCAAAAAGTCCTTTTGCTGTTCTTCATTTTTGTTAATAATGATGCATTGTGTAGTGCAGAATGAGTCTCTCTATTCATTATACATGTGTATCATTCAATGTAAAGACTAAATTACTCTTTTAGACTAAGTAATGTATGTGTGATAATCTTTTTTATTGTTAAAAGATCATACAATAATTCCTTTTTGTGTATTAATCATCAACCACAAGCGAGTTGTACAAAGATTTTACCTCTACCTTAATGTGTTGGAGATGTGTCGTGTTATGTCTGATCATCTTTTTTCACCTTTATATCAGTCTAATTCTACTTCCTCACTAGCGTATCAAAGTTCCTTCTCTTTGCATGCTTGAATCATCTCAGCTTTGCTTTTTGCATCTTGCCTACCAACTACAACATATGTCGTCTCCACCTTATTTTGTATATCTTCGTTCTTGATCTTATTTTTCCTAGTGTGCATGTACATCGCTTCAACTCATCTCCGTTACATTCATTTTCTAAATTGTGAATTCTTGACTAAATAACAGTTTACCCCATATAACATAGTTGGTCTAACAACCACTATATAGAACTTATTTGTAAGTCTCGACGACACATTCTTATCACAATGGATACCAGATGGAAGGTACTACTCATTCACCCCACTCCTACACGATGTGTGACATCATTTCAATCTCTCTATTTCCTTGAATTGTTGACCCAAGATACTTTTAAGCTTCCTCTCTTGAAGATGAACTTTGTATCAATTTTTACTTCCACATTCGTCTCATCCAGGCGTAACTAAACTTGCACTCCATATACTTCGTTTTAATCGTGCTCAACTTAAACTATAAGGTCTATCTCCAAATGTTCAATCCATCGTTAACTCCACTATGTATCTCGTCAATCCATACAATATCATCTACAAATAACATACATTATGATACCTCATCTTAAATTTTCCATGTCAATTCATCCATAACATAAACAATTCCTACACTAACAAACATGTAACCAAAAGGTGAAGAGATCTCAATTATTCCTTTATTTCGAATTTGGAATTATATACGGACGAATAAATGTCAATCATTCCATTATATTCCAAGTGAGTTGCACAATTAACCTCTAGGACCCCTATTTAAAACATACTCCGAATTTACAAAATACTTTTAATTGTCTACACATTCACACTTCAAACTTGAAGACTAAAGTTTGATTGTGGTAGTTCAAAAATTCAAATCCAAAGTCTTGAATTTTTGTCCAGTCAAACACAACATAAATTATTACCAACACTTTGTACTGAAACTTCTACTACTAAACTATACATATTAAAATACATTATTTTTTAGTTCCCAAGGTATCCCCAGCCCGACAGGTCAAGAAATAATCCTCCACGGATTTGAGCTTCATTTGAGGATTTATCGCCGGCCAATTGATTGCTGCATGCATAAGGTAGGGATCAAACCCCCGACACTTGTTTGAGCGATTTAGTGAGCTAACCACTAGGCCAACCAAGTTTGGTTTATTAAAATACATTATACTATACTACTCTTTGGTGGTACACTAGGAAATGCCCATCAAAAAGAACATAAATTAGTAACCAAACTTTGTACTAAAATTATTTTAAATTCCAATAACTAAACGACCACAAATGTACTAACCGATTCTTGTTTTCCTCTTTGATAATAACTGCTGATTTTTATTATATTATTTTATTTACTGCAAAATTTGTAATTCACAAACTAAATTATCTTGAGACTATAATTTTTGGATAAATTTATTTATTTAGGAGATGGGATAAAATAATTTCAAATTGGATGGAATCAGGTGAGACATTCCAGAATTAAATTTGAGATAATATAATATTTATCTCGTGTTTAGTTGAGAGTCCGACATAAATTTATATTGTCAACCAAACACAACATAAATCTAATCCTAAATTCAATTATGAGAAATCTCACCTTATCCCGTGTTTCAGATCACACTCAATGTTCAAGGTAAATATTTATTCATATCAAATATTTTCGTCAAATCAACTTAATGATTTAATGTAATTGTATAAATGTACATACAAACACTTATTAGGCATCTACTCGTTTAATATAAATACTCGATGCAAGTGAGTTTTTACTGACAGCGGAGGGACACGTAAGTTCCCCATTCAATTGATAAAATCCATAATTTGAATAATTTTTTTAAAAAAATTGTTGCATTATTGACACAGAATAAATTGATAGTATATGAATTAAAATATCATCAAAATTTTGGCAATAAATAATTTGTAAATTACTATTTATATTTAATCAAAAAGTATTAATTAAGTAAATGAACAGTACGACATCGTTTGGTTGTTTTTGGTAATGATGACCTTCTATGTACTTTTTGGGGATCCGAATTGGCGCATATTGGGCCCACAATCAATGGCCCACATCCGTTATCATTTGACCATGGAATTTGGGAAAGTCGGACCGATCGAGTGTCTTCGAAGTCGATTTTCTATTTTTCAAAATGCAATAATATCTTTTAAAAAATATAGCGAAGCATATTATATTTGCGTACGTATAACATCTACTCCTAATTGAAATTGTATTATATTTAATTTTAATTGTATATAAATGTATACATGTATTTTCAAAGTAAAATACTGAATGTATTTATATGTACACAATAACATCAATTATATGTGTGATCAAATGAATCCAACGTATGTGTCTTCATATTGTATGGAAAGCGAATTGTATGTGAATTGTGAAAAATAAGTAAAGTGTATAATGTACGTATGAAAAAAATTAACACCAAAATATACGATGTATTCATGTCATATATATATATATTTCAGATACTTCTTGTCGTCTCTTTTAAAAGAAAATTTTTACTATTATAATTATTAGATAAACAATACTAAATGATATAATTATAATTTTTTTTGTGTAAGAGTAATATTTATTTTTTTTAGGAATTTTTTTTTAAATAAAAGAAATGGAAGATAGTGAGAAGACTGGTCAACATCTTGGTTTGCTCATTTACAACACTGACTCACTGAATTTTTTTTATAAAATAAACTAAATAAAGGGATATAGAAACCTTGGGAATTGAATGTATAAATAATTATTTAAATGTTTTTGGATTGTTCTTTCATTTTTCTCAGATGAATCGACTCAATTTTTTTTCTTAGATTTTTGGTTCAAAATTTTATGTTTCAAAACCTAATCAACCGTACTTGATTTTGCAGCCTTTAACCTACGCTAAACTATTCTTTAAAAAAGGGGATAAATTTTTTTATCTAACTATTTATCCCTTTGCTTAAAAAAAAATAATCGAGAATTATCTAATCTTTTTTATCATACTTGATACAAATTTATAATTTGACCCAATTTTAGTACCTGCAACGAGTGTGCATAGGGTAAATCGCTGCTCCTATGCAGTAGTTTGCAACCAAATAAAAGAGGTAATCCGCACTAGACAAAGCTCGGTGCGATGTGCTCGACCCAGACGACAAATTCCTTACTTTTTTAATTTTTAAATCGTAATACTATTACTTTCAACACTATCACTCGTTCACTTCATTGGTTTTAAATATTTCTTTAGTATCATTGACATAACAAATGTGTCGTTTCTCATTTTTATCTTTGAGATGAATTTATGACGAGTTATTAAGGATTTGTTATAATATTAAAATTATTCTGAATTCTCGAACCCTACATTATTAAAATGACAATTAATATATATGATGTTGAATAAGTTGGAGGAGCTATTTTACAATATTATTATAATGAAATCCTCGTATCCATCAAATTAAACGTGAAAGATTGACGATGTGTCTATCTTAAATGATCCAAAAAAAAAAAAGTGTAATTAATACATTACATGATCCAAATCATATCTTTTAAGGTTTTTTTATAATCTCTTTTTGTTTCAATTATCATTTAATTTCTTTAAACGCCTCTCTTAATTGATACTTCATTAAATGTGAATCCATTAGTCTATCAATGGAAATTCGATATATCTCACTTTTTATGATTGCACTTGCATTAAGAAAGAAATAAAAAGTGACTTCACTATTTTGTCTTTATTTAACATATATTAATAATTTTTTATTTCTTGTAATCAGTCAAATATATCTTTTCAAAGTTCATTAACTATCAAGGGTAAAATAGGTAGAACAATACTCCCTCTGTTTCATATTCAGTTAATTGTTAGGGAATTTTTGATGTTTCAAAATAAGTGAATTGCTTACTTTTCAAGGGATGTGTTGGAAATTTTTTCCAATTTTACAGTTCATAAATTAAGTTTTTAAGGTTGAGTTTTGTATGAGAAATAAATAATACATTAAATGAGTGTTTGGAGCTTGAAAAAGGGTAAAAATGGAAAAATATGATTAAATTTTGTCTTTGTTTTTTTTTCTTAATACGTGTGAAATGACGCAACAATATGAAACAGAGGGAGTATCATTTATGCATTGATTTTCTGAAATAACATATATTAAGGACCATTTATTTATAGTAAAAACGACATATAAAAGGAATCGGAAGGAGTAATACTTATAATTATGACTTGATAATAACTGTCAAAATTAATTATTTTCACCAATTAAATTACTCTTAACAATTCTTTTAGGTAAATTTTTTAATTAAAATCCCTAATGTGATACCAAAAGCATACTCTTGTCAGACCAGAAGTGATAATATAAATTATTTAGTATAAAAAAAAAAACATAAGAATGACTTTGCATGTATAAAGACAAAGACAGTAAAAAATTAATGGTAAAATTTTATGTACTTAATTGAGTTTTGACTGACCAAAAACAGCTAAGCATGGTCAAAACTCAAGAGCCTCTATATAATTATTTTAATAAATAAATAAAATAAAACTTTTGCTTTTTTGTGGCCAGTGGAGCTACAATTCAGTTAAATCTCGTTATATTTTTATTTATCTGAAAATTTTATAGTTGTTATATTGAGGTGTTATGTATATGTATATGATATTTGACGTAAAAGATTTTATTTAGCTGTTATAAACAAATTAAAAGTATATAAAAATAATGTAATAATTTCACGTATCACGAAGATGAAATATATTTTATTAACTAATTTCACAAAAAAAAAGAGTAGGAATATAAAAAAGGCAAATATTAATTGTCGTTTCTCGTAAAATTATTACCATAACAGATGGACATTATTTAATTATTATTTTTTTATTTGAATATTCATACTTAAAATTTATAATGTGCATGTCATTAATGATGATTGCTAGTATATTTAAGTTTTTTATTTTTATATATAATATATTTTTAATAAATATTATTAAACAATATTTGATTGAGTATGACTATTATGGAGGGACAATTTTACAAAAAAATGTATATCATTGTTGTTGTATGTAAAATGATGTTATAAAAAGGTAAAATGTAAGATGAAAAATTGATTCTAGAAAAAATCATATCATTATAATGATATATTTTTATAAAAAGATTTGACCATATAATGTACAAGCTGGAGTGTTGGATGAATTTAGTAGGTTTTTCTTAGATCTTAAATTTATATTATAAAATGTTATTAAATATGTAAAATTTATTTAATCATGAATGCAATAACTAAATGAATTATGAGTTCAGTGAAAATTAATTTAAAATCAGTAGATTTTAATTCCGCTTCTGAAAAAAATATTAGCTACTGATTTAATTTAACTCAACACAGAATATTGATGTGTATACACATAATAAGTTCAAATCTACAATAAATCTTATAGAAAACTTTTAAATGCTGAATCCTTTATTCGTCACATTTTGCTTTATGATTGATTAATTTTTAAAATTAAATTAAGTTAAATTAGTTTAATATTTAAAAATTAAATATTTTTAAAATATAATTATAATATATCTTAAAAATATTAATTAGAATTTATATAATTTAATTATCGAAAAGTAAAATGTGACAAGTAAAAATAAGGAAAAAAATAGAACTATTTTTTTTATTAGATGAATTAGTTCCAAGAAAGAACCTATAGACAATTGCCTTGAAATTGCAAATACTTCTTGTTGAATGTCACTAAATTCAATCTAGTTATGATTGCTACAAGCTTATTAGATTACTAAAAGCTTCATTAGTAGCTTTTTGTATTTCTTGGAATTGGATAAGTATTATTTTTTCAATATCTTAAATATATATATATATATATGTGTGTGTGTGTGTGTCTAAGTTAAATTCAAAAGTAAAATATTTATAAATATAAAATGTTGTTTTCAATAAATTCTCTGGATAAAAAAATTGATGAATTAAATATCAAGAAATTCCATGTTGATTACATAGATTTATAAGTGGAGTTCTATTAATATAAAATTAATTATAACATTGAATCTCACATTCATTTATTTTTTAGAGAAAACATTGAAGTTGGATAAACTCAAAGTTATTATGAAACTAAGATTAACATGAAGATATAATATGTGTAAATATACTTAAATTTAATGATTTTGGATTCTTTTCTTTTTAATTATTTATTAACCAAAAAAATTATGCTTTTTTAATATTTAAAAACTTAAAATTTAACTTTTATCATATAAATATCATTGCGTATTTAAGATCATCAAATAGATATTACGATGTAAAACAAAGCATATGGACAAACAATTTTAAAAGGGAAAAATTTAGATTTCCTGCTGAACTTTGTGAAATAATCCATATTTGTCATAAAGATATGAATATATCTAATCTAAACTATTATCATAATTCATAACATAAACTCTATACGGTTCATTTGGCTAGGAATAAGTTATTTCAGAATTAATTATTTTGAAATAAGTTATTTCACTATATGGAATAAATAATTCAATAAACATCTAAAATTTGCAACCAAACATAAGATAAAATAATCTTACATTTTATTCTGAAATTAATATATCTTATGCCTCATACCAGACGACTCGTGCGAGAATAAATTATCAATCAATATGCCTTAACAAATATATATATATATATATATATTTAAAAGAAGTGAAATGCCTTGCTTGCATTTGGTCCCTCACCACTCATTTATTGGATAATAACAAATCTCAACAACAAACACTACAATTGCAAATTTTGTTTAGGTAGAGAAATTTAACTACTATATTATATACATATATAGAAAGGACATTGTCCCTTTTACCCTCAATTTTGTACTATCAATATGATTCTTGATGACACAAGTTTTCGTCCAAAATAAGTGTTATCTTAAAAATTAAAAATAAGATTTAATATGTTTTTTTAGTTATTCCTTATATATCATTTTTATTAATAGTGTTTAATTTTCAAGAGAAGTTTATTAAATAGAGATAGTTTAGTACACTATACATTGTATTTATTGATTTTTTATTTTTAAGAAATACAATTTTTATTAAGATGACATTTATTTTGAGATGGAAGGAATATTTTATTTTTTCAACACATCATCCAAGAACAAGGTACTTTCTATGGGATGGTTGAAGTTTTTTTTTCTCTTCCAGAAATTCAGAAACACTTTTAGTAGTTTAAATTGGATTCCCTTGTGCATTCATATAAAGGACAGAACCTTCAAATGCAAGTATTTTTTGTTTAATAATATATAACCTGCACAAAAATTTTAATTTTTTAGTTAGTGAGGAATATGGCAGGATTTTGTCACCATTGAAGGGTCGTGGCTTGAGCTGAGTGTCTATCGAAAATAATCTATCAATTTTTACAAATAATTTAAAGTTGCACACACTCTACTTTTGTGGAAATATACTAAGTATGACACCGTCATTAGAAGCTCATGATACTATGAATATGATTCCTCTAATATTAACCAGAGATCTTGAATTGAAATCTCAAAAATGAAAAAATTTCCTTTTTAACAAGTCATACATGACACGAACTAAAGCTCCTCGCTATACGCAGGATTTCAAGCAGTGGCAGAGCCACATGGTGATCAGGGAGTTCATCCAGACCCCCCTTCGATGAAAAATTGTACTATTTTTATATGGTAAAAATAATTTTTTACACATATATAATAAATGTCGAACCCCTTTCAGTTCGTTCGTGTGTCTACGTCTTACACTTTTGAATCCCCTTAAAGAACATTTTGGATTAGCCAGCGATCCGAGGAAGGATCTAAACATAAGAGTCTATCGTACGCAATCTTACCTTGTATTTTTGCCAAAGACTGTTATCTTACATTCATAGCAAGTATCGAGTACCGAATATCGAGTGAGTAACATAAGAACCTTGGGCTTTCTATTAGGTAAAGTTTAGAGCACCTTGTAAGAAAAGTATAAATGAATCTAACAAATACTATTAATCACTTGTCAGAATAACATATGCTAGTGTTTGACCAGTCTTTTTATGTTTCTTTTGTATTCACCATGGCTGCTAAATGAGGGTGGCTAAGGACCAGTACAAAGTAACATCTTGGGACTTGTTAAATTCCCATTCTCTATGTTAACAACTACTAAAAATTTCACTTTTTCTCTGACTTAGGACCAGTACAAAGTACTAACATCTTGATACCTTACCTTTATTGTTTTTCAGTTCGATGTCTGATATCTACTTTGTGATTTCGACTAATTCAAATCTATACATTAGGTGGGAGGAACAATATCTTAGGGGTGGTTCTATTATTTGACAATGAATGCTATCAACATGCACAATTAAACCAAGGCAGGCTGTTTCACTTACTCAAGGGTTAATCAGGACCACAACAGTCCGCGGTCCTGCCTGTTAGTCGATGACAATAAACATTGAGCTGATATTCATCTAGAAGAATACAAATTTCAGATCATCTGCAAACACTTGGACATGATAAGTCTGCAAATGATACAGATACTCAATGAAATACAAAACATACTGCTAATATATTAAATGTACCTCATACATACTTCAATTGAAGTGCAGAACATGATAAATTGTAATGATACATCGACGAAACATTCGTATTAATGACATCTCCTGAATTGAGAGAGGTATTTATTTCTTCGTCAAATGGTTCAGGAGGACTAATTAGTGGTTTATCGCGTTGTTGGGAACAAGTGAAAATGCTAACTCAGGGTCTCTAAGATAGTTTTATTCTACATCTATGTTACTAAGACTCTTCAAAATTAACGCTAGTGTGTGTCAGATCCTCCAATAGCTATGCGTAGGAGGATCTGACACGAGTGCATTAACATTTTGGGCAATCCGAGCAACATAGTTCTACATATACCCTTCTGAATGGGCATGTACCTTAACAAAAATTGAGGAATCCCATGTTCTTGAATTATTCCTTTTAACAGTTGGGAACAGGGCAATGCCATGAATTTTGTCAGTCTGGCTGCCTGCTCCTCCTCTACTATACATAATAATAGACGCTGCAGTTTCTTGCGAAAAAAATGAGCTGCGTAATTAATTCAAAGAAAGTCCGGCTGGCCTGTAGACGTCAAGCAACGATGCCACATGCGACTGTTAGGGTCCACAACCTTGGGTTGAGCAATGACTTCTGGAATTGGAAAGTACACATAGTGAGTATTGCATATACCCACTGTGATCCCACTAAATCCAGCAAACGCACCATGAACCTATCAAACAACCGAGCATTGGTTAAATTTGCAAATATCACAATAACAGAAAGCAATTTGTCTTTTGTAAAACAACAAACATGACGATATATTAAGTCAAGTGGAGAGTTACCGCATTTTGACCTAGCACAGTGCAGAGAATTCCATCTGATGCATTTGCACGGCATGCACGGATCATGTATGTGGGATCAATATATTTTACATCAGTTGTAACACCAATCTCCTTGAAGTACTTTTTAATCTATAAGAAAACAAGCATACCATCATAAAACTTTATTGACTAAAAAAAAACGAAAGAACACACACATGATAACTTCTCAAATTGATCAACATGGCGTTATATTCCTTTCCCTCATTAGTTGGAGGAGAAAGCATAAAGATGGAATGACGGAAACTGGAAACAAAATGAACAAACAAAAGATTGTATAACACTCATATTGGACAAAGATACTAGGGGTCCTCACAAGTGATTCGATTAGGTTGCTTTAACTTCTTAAATATGATGAGACCAAGAAATCTCTAGCAATAATCCCATACATGTGTAGCTTGCCATCTACAAACCTGTTGTTGTATATGAACACCGATATCTCCAAGTACAGCATTTCCAGATGCATCTTTGGCATTGGTTTTCTCGAGGAAATCCTACAAAAAGACTGAGTAAGATAGCAAATAAATAATAAGATCCAGAAATGATCCTTCTGTATTCATTGCTTGAATCAAATATAAGTGACAAAACAAAGATAAACTAATTGGAAACATCTAAATGATTGTTTAAGACTTTAAGTTCTATTTTTCCGAAAAAATAAAATCTAGAGGAGTAAAAGTAAAGAAAAATTTGTATACAGTGACTTTCCAGTAGATAATATTTCAAATACTGATAGTCTGTAATGTTCAATCTTCCAATTACCACAATTAAGACTTCATTTTCGGTAGTAATTAATAATTTTTCAAGTCTTTTTGGACTGTTAAATTAGTAGAGAGAATTTAATTATGTCCTAATGGTCGGGTCATCATTAGAATCTATTGATTATAAACATGTAATCGATATGACAACAACAATTACAACACATCATTTACAGCTCAGCTATATGATCTTGATATCCACTCTGCACCATTTAGCCAGTAATTTGAGTACACTATAATTGGTCTCGATTAAGATAAACCAGAAGTACTTTAACAAATCTCTAAACAAGTTAACAAGCCTCAGGAAAACGCCAGAAGTAAAGTGAGTCAACATATCTACCTGCACCGAACGTTTACACCAAACCAATAGATCCATGACTTGTGCTTGAATATATACAACTACCACTTGATCATGGTTAATTAATGTATATAATTACTTCATTTTATCACTTAACTATATTAAGTTGGGTTAATTTGGTGTAAACACCAGGTGTGGGTAGATTTTGAGAAAATGACTAAGCCTCAGTATCAATTATGGAACATCTCCTATATAAATGTTTTCCTTTCACTATGTTCTAGTTTTCTCTAAATCCACATCGATTCCGACAATTAGTAAGTTTGAGACAGCTTCCTTCTCATGTGATTTAGGTTGACACCGTCTCTTTTTGAACCTCAATGATCATAGTATCACCACCTACAGATCTATGCATTTTGAGGTCCACGTAGAAAATGATTTGACCACCTCAGTCAGCCTTCTCATTATCCACTGTGCGCGTGTACCTCGGTGAAATGTAATCATTTGTGCAATTAATATTTAAAGTACTTTTTCGTAATATGTTGGCCTGTTGATATATTTTGTAATCAACAACAGGAAAAAGAAAAGGACATAAGGTAATAGACAAGACTGATTTGTCAATTACAGACTAGACTAATATTAGTGCTTACTTTGATGAATTAGGTTTTAGGCCTAACTCACACCCCAAAAGCTAGCTCAAAGGGAGGAGGATTGTCTAAGCCTTATTAAGGAGTCCACCCATCTCATTAACCACCAATGTGGGACTTTTTGTCTCAACACCCCGCTCACGCCCAGTGCTTAGCATCTGGTGCGTGGGCATTTTTTTCAAGGGCCCAACATTGGATGAGATGGGCCCTGCTCTGATACCATGATGAAATTAGGTCTTGGGCCTAACTCACAACCCAAAAGCTAGCTCAAAAAGAGGAGGATTGCCTAAGCCTTATAAGGAGTCCACCCATCTCATTATCTACCAATGTGGAACTTTTTTGTCTCAACATAGTTCATGTCCAAATGCAACAGACGAGAAAACAACACAACCAACCTGCCCAGCACCCTCTGCTACGCAAACCACAGCTGATCCCTTTGTCTCAAGCAGATATTTCAGATGCTGCAACACACCATGAGGCCCATGCAGATTAAAAGGCACCTGAGATCAAATAGACATACCTTATTGAGAAGACCCTTAAAAATAACTGATTGTATAACAACTGATAGAGATTAGACTAAACTCTGGAATCAAGCATATGTCTATCTGTCCACTAGCTAGTGATGCATGCATAGCTATAAACCCGCTGCTACGACCCATCAACTTCACAATTCCGATACCGTGATATGCACTATGTGCCTACAGAAAGAAAATTCTTTATGATATAGTAAATATAATTCAGGGAAGAGTTATTCAGCATGAATAATTTTGTTGATGGCAACGTAAATGAGCGATCTTTTTTCTACAGATACAGTGAGATACCTTTCGGGGAAGTAGACTTTGAAACATTTAAGGGGAAAGAAGCAAGGGGATGCAAAAGTTATAGCAGGACTGTAAAGTAGTACCTCAATATAAGCAGAATTAATGGCTCTTTGTGCTTCTTCAACAGCAGTATCAAAACCAAATGTTTTGTCCATAAGCATAATATCATTGTCTATAGTTTTTGGCACACCAACTACAGCTACCTGTATACGTCTTCTACGGCACTGCACATCAAATGCACAATAGCAAATTATATTTCCTAAGCAACATCATTTCTTCAAAGTTATACCCTTGGAGACCACTAAGTTTATATATTCTCGTGGAGGGGAAAAAAGACACACATGATCTGTGATGTTTTTCCTATTTGCCAACCAGGCAAAAAGTTCATCTTGATGTGAAAGCCCATAATATTTATTGGCACAAAGGCATATCTAGATATTCATTATTTGTCTAATGAGAGGAGACTAGAGAAAGTCATGTTAAAGTCAGTTCTTTACACAGTTTTCGGCTATACGCCCATTCCTAACTCAGATTAACATAATCCAACAATAATAACATATACTATTCATCTAAAAGAGCATCAAACATAGCGGCCGCAATTGACAACCTCATCATGAATTGCATTTGCACCAGCATGTGTACCATTTCCGCCCACCACAAAGAACATGTTAATTCCTCTTTCCTGAAATTAAGACAAGAAATGAATCTTAGATAAAGCCAGCACAATAATTCTGGTGCAAGTAAACTATAGTGTCAGTCAAGAACCTGAATGCTATCGACAATGTCAGAAACTTTCGGTCCTCCACGTGATACGCCTAGCAAGCTTCCACCAGAAAGATGAATATTTTGAACCACTTTCCTGGATAACTGGCAACAAAATATACTACAACTTATCTTAAGAAGTATATTTTTCCTAACAATCAAGACTTTATCCATAATATTCATGAAAGATTAAGCCTTC
>JAPFFP010000008.1:4341169-4351924 GCA_026153255.1 Solanum medicagineum | reverse complement strand
TACAACTTATCTTAAGAAGTATATTTTTCCTAACAATCAAGACTTTATCCATAATATTCATGAAAGATTAAGCCTTCTGCACTTAACTCTAACCAATACGAGGAGAATCTGCATTGAGAGTACTAAGGAGCAACTTACTGGCATTTCAGCTAAATCGTTGTTTGAAAACCCACGGTATCCAAATGGAATCCCTACAATTTGCTTCACACCATATATCTCAGGGGTGATAACTATCTGCATTCATTAGAAACAAGTATACAACATATACATGTTGTACATCGAAATAAGATGACTGAATTTTTTTTAAAAAAAAAAAGAAGAAAAAGCAAAAGAACAGAGTGCACATTAAGACCTGCCGAATAACATCATTAAGACCTGGGCATAGTCCACCGCAGGTTACAATTGCTGCTTTCACCTCCTCTGGTTTGAAATATATTTTCTCTCGAGGGCCAGCACGATGAACCCTAACAAGATCAATGACATATTTACAACATATAAGGTCAACGAGCTACTAATTTTGAACTCAATTCCTTTATTAAAATCATTTTATGTCACACCAGAATTGAAATTATTGGTAAGACTGTCAAACCTCTACTAGTTGATGCTCGGTAATCTAAAGACACCATCACTTTAAAGAAGTTAGCAAAAAAAAATTTTTTTTGGTAAGATTCTATACTATAAATAGACATTTAAAAACTTCCTGGAGACATTCAATAAAAGGCTAATGTTTTCTTTTTGCTTAAAGGATTCTTCGATCTTTAGTTTTGATAAGAAAAAGCGATTCTTAGATCCTTATTGTTGGTATCAGAATGATCGAAACACAGGTTATGGTTAAACAAATAATTAACTTTTGCATTATAAATGTCATAATTGTGACTTTTGCTCTGCTAAACATTCATATGACATCAACACATATATCCACTAATACTTAGCAACACATATGTTCAGTAATAATATTATTAGAGGACTTATTAAAAGGAATTGATTATAAGGGGTGGAACATTTGTCATTCCTTTTCAAATAAATAATATGTATAACTGTTTTAGCATCTTTCACTATCTATTTCCACTTCTCTTTACGTAAACCCTCGCCATGTAAGTTATTGCTACAGAAAACTATAAAGAAGCTTACCATTGCTCTACCCATGTACAATCAGGATCAATGCACTCAGCACCAGCAGAAGTTGGAGAGGAATAATTAATAGTCTGAAAAATAACAGAAGTTTACATGAATGGATTGGGAGGAAATAATTTAAAACACAACAAAAAGAAAAACAAGTGTTTGTTTATTCATACACAAAGAGCAATCTGTTCACTCTTTCACGACAAAGAGTCGTGTTGCTAACAGAAGGTGCATTGATTCTCGAAGACAAGACAAGTATACAAACAAATTGTTGTTTCTCCAGCTTATGTTGCGCCCCATCTATCTCACCAAGGTGCAGATTCTTGAAGACAAGACAAGTATACAAACAAATTGTTGTTTCTCCAGCTTATGTTGCGCCCCATCTATCTCACCAAGAAATGTACTCTGAGCTCCAAATCAAAGGAAACATAGATTGCAATTTCAGAATGGACTTTTGGCTTTTGAAATTTCTTCTTTCAATCAAAACCCGTCCATACGAGACATGGAACTCCATTCTGCCTAGGAAGTTTGAAATTGTCATCTATCAAAGGTTTTATTTAACGACTACTATGCATCAATGCCAAGCTAGTTAGGATTGCTGCTCTAAAACAGTGCCTGAGTCATTTATTTAATTCAATGAGGGAAAAAAGCTTCATAATCCTAGACGCAAATTTCTCAATCTTTACCAAGTTAAACACTCCATAAAACTTTTATAAATAAAGAGTAAAGCTTTTCCAAATCTAGATTGAAGAAATACCCAGCTATTTGAGACACCAGGGCTGAACAGTACACATATCTTAGTTGAAAAGCTTTATAATGATTCTGAACGAATCCTTTACCAACAAAACATGTGGGAATGTAAACTCAAGCAAGAACCTCATTATGTTTTACATAATTTTTAGAAGTGAAATTAGTCCATTTTGGACATCAAATTCATCATTGCTAGAGATTTTAACCTTTTGCCACTATAATAAACGGGGCAATGGGCAATCAGTTAGTGACAAGCTATGCTAAATTATAAGGAAACAAAGCTTACTTTAAGAAGTACTCTGTCATTATTATTGATATAACCATGCCATTCTTCATCTGAAGGATAACCTTGTGCAAAATCCTCGGAGATCGGAGTTCTGTAACATCATCATTGCACTAAGTTAATAATGTTGCCATCAAACAAGTATTTTTTTGTATACAAATATTGAATATTATCCAAAGTATCTCTTGGCCAAATTTAACCACCAAACTCACTAGCCAACTACATTCCAACAAATTGTACACGTCGTCTAGTTAAGATTTTAATTTGAGAAATGGAACTGTTGTAAATCAAACAGAAAATTATTTCTGAAGTGTTAATATTAACTAACAGATTGTTTATCATTATAAAAGTAGATATAGTTCCAATTTTCAATTCAATGAGGAGTAGCTAACAACTTGTCATTATTCTCAATTCTACAAACAAATCAAGCCGTAATTCACCATTTCAACAACAACAAAAAAAAAAGGGGGGAGAAAAGACAAATTTGTTGAAAAATTAGAACGGAAGAAATAGCATTAGAAAGAATCAAATTTTGCAAAAATATGTGCAATATAAACTATAAAGTTTGTATTTTGTTAATTTGCTGAAAAATTCAAGCCATGCATGTGCTGTTTATTCTCAAAAAGCTCAAAAACTCCCTCCATCCCAAAATAGGTCACTTTAGCAAGAAAAAGAATTAACAAATTTGTCTCAAAATAATGGAACATGTCTGATGGACTCTTTGTAAGTATCGATTTTTGTGACTGTCTGATAGAATATCACTTTAATAAATAAGACTAATTTAACTTTAAAATTTAATAAAATAATTTGTGACTGTCTGAAAGAATATCACTTTAATAAATAGAAATAATTTAACTTTAAAAGTTAATAAAATAATTTATAACCATATGTATGGTATAGGAATTTTTCCACCAAAAATTTCAAAATTCTTACTTTCTAACTTAAACTTTGCAACTGTCTGAAAGAATATCACTTTAATAAATAGAAATAATTTAACTTTAAAAATTAATAAAATAATTTATAACCATATGTATGGTGTAGGAATTTTTCCACCACAAATTTCAAAATTCTTACTTTCTATCTTAAACTTTGCAATAAATCGAAGGCTATCACATAAATTGACACGGAGAGAGTATGTTTTACCAACTATGCTCATGTATAACTTCATCTACTTAATAGTACTCAATTCTCAGGAAAAATCGAATAAAGTAACTTAAACTTAGTAAATACATAATTTCTGGCGTGAAATGAGCTAAAACCACTTATTTTGAGATCGACACAGAAAAATTAGAAGAAACAAGAGAAAATTAAAATTGAGATACCTCATTTTGAGACAGAAAGTGGAAGGATACGAAACGGCGTCGGGAAATATATCAGTAATGTGAGGAAGATTGAAACGAGCTTCGAATTCTCTCTGATACTTTACTTTCCAATCCGGATCGCTGAAATCAATGTTGTTAGAGACGACGGCATTACTTGCTTGCGCTGCAACTCTCATTCTCATTTTCCGGCAAGCTAACGCCGGCAACTTTATCGACTTAACGGAGCCGATGAGTAGCTCATTTTCGCTGGAAACAGTCGTCGACGGCCGAATCGTTTGAGATCCGATCGCCGGCGAAAGCGACTCCATTCGTCAAGCAAAAGTTTTAAAGAATTATCTAGAAAAAGTTTCTGCTTGTTTTTGCATAAAGAGGGGGGAAAGGCAAGTAAATAAAAGTCAAATATTAGTTTTCCTTTATTTTTGGAAAGTATTTCCATTTTGAACTTATATTAATTATTATAATCGTGGTATCAATGGCTGCCGGTTAGATTTGAATTTAATTTATCAATTTTTTATATTTAAATATACTAAATTAATAAAATATTTTTTATCGATTTTCAATTTATCGATTTTAAATCCTTAATGCTTCAATTTTCAATTTATCTAACAAGAATGATAATAATAATTTGTATTGATAAAAAATAGACAGAGTATGAGGACTATGTTTACAAATTTACAAAATCTATAATTTATTAATTACAAACTAAAATACTAAAGTACATAACTAATCATGTAAATATTAAATACTAGTTTGTAATTATAGATTTATGTCAATTTAGTTTCAAAAAATTAATCGAATTGACTAAAATAAAGCGAGATGTGATGAATAAAAGCAAAAAAGCTTAAGAATAAATGAATATGATAATAGATGTATATATTTATGAGTGCCTCAAGATTCTGTATGCATTGCTAAATTGCTAATATAAGTTCATCAATGCAAAACAACAACATAACCAGAAAGATAATCTGTCTAGTTGCTAAGAAATCTGAGTGTGTATAAGTAAACCTTCAGAATCGTCTTCAATGGCGAAGGTGGCATTTTTGGTATCGCGCAGCACGCCATCTCAATCTCATTAAGCACGACTCACGCGACTTGCAATGTGTGTGCTTGTAGCGCGTCTTGCAGGCACTTTACTGCACCAGTGTAATTTAGAAATCCCATGAACCAAAACTCATGGTTGTCAATAGATATAACTTGGATGTATTTTTCTAGTGAGTTGGTTCTGCTTGATGAAGGACAAATTGCTTTGAGCTGATACAACGGAATAATTACCTGCTCGGATCAATAACAAACGGAGGAAATGTAAGCAAAATACAGTTCCTGAATGATGCATAAATACCAAAAACGAACAAGAAATCAGATGTCCGAGCAAGTAAAACTAGTTAGAAAGGTATTGCCATTAGCCAAGAGAGGAATTGGAACCGGATTAGGAACTTCCTTCGCGTAGAGGTGAAACTGTAAACAGGTAGATCATATGGAAAGAGTGACATTTGAAGCAGACGATTGAGCATCTTTAGGGAGCTAAAGTAAATAACCATGGGAGACTGATAAATAAACCGAGATATACCTTGTAATAGCTCCATTCAGTCTTGTTTTCGGTTGTGTAGGGAAGGGGGTTATCGCTACAAAATGCAAGCTTTGCGGTAGATAAATATAACATTCCCATTACTGGACCAGCTGATGTCGATAAATAACATGCAAATGAATTCTGAAGTTGCTCTTCAGGATCTGCCTCAAATGTTTGGCGGAATATCTTGTCATAACCACCTTCAGCCAGAACCTTTGTTCCCTGAGCAATTCTTCCTAGCGCAGCATCAGCAATACTGGGGCTCGTTTTCACTGTCAAGTCAATGAAAGAAATCAAAGTTATTGCATCTACAAAGGTAGAGGTAACGACTCTGTACATTCCCACATCCCAAGCAATGGCCATGGGAGTTAGCACTTCTAATTCTCATATTCCTCTAATACAATGGCCGTGTAACCAAAAGAGAAACCAGGAAAATCTCAAATAGAGGACCATCACTCTTCGTCCCGAAATCTTAAACATACCTAAGCTCCCACCAGGCCTCTATTGCAGGCCTTATAAGGAAGTAAAACATATCAACGGTATAATAAGGATATATTTGACCTTTTCCCTGAAAGGAAAAGCAGTCACGCTGATAACAGAGAATAGAACAGTAGCAACGACAACAGATAATAAATAACCGAAGCAAATGAAACAATTAATATAAGACTTACAGTGTTGCCATGTATTGCCAGCAATATCCTCAGCCTTCTTTGTTGCTTCACCAACCATCTTTCCCCATCTACCAAGTACATCTTTAACACCCTCCATTTTATCTGATAACAAATATCTGCCAATTAGATACCTCCCGACACATTTTTATATTCAGTAACAATTCAATTTTACAATATTTACTTATTTTCAAATTTATCGGAGAAAACATCACATAAATTAGTATGTATTTGTGAATGTGTATGTAAATGCATACGTATGTACATAGAGGCACGTAATTTTGAAATTGTATGCATATCTATAGAGAAGAAAATGTACTAACTTTTGACGTTGAAGGAAACGGAATTGTTGGCCGGAGCCGGAGAATGAGCTAAGTAGGGATTCAATCCAGGATCGGCGGTTATTCTCGGGACCGACGACTCCGTCACCAATTCCTCGCTCCAGTGGACCGATTTCTTCGATTTATTCACACCGTTCGCAGATTTGATACCTTCATTTTCGTTATTATCGATTTCATTCACAGATTTCGGACCTTGATGCGGGTTCACACCGGAGCTGATCTTATGCTCCGTCGACGGCGCCGACGCCGCGTTCTCTTCCCCGCCACCGTTGCTTGGCTGCTTCGTCATCTTCGCCGACGAGAGAAAACGATATAAGGCGGCGCGTTAAGCAGTGCGTCGGAACCTTTGATGGAATCTGGAGTTTTCCGATTGGGTCCGATCAAGCAGAGAAAGACCGGCGATTTAACGCGGGAAGATAATATATGAGGATCCGTATTGGACCTCTGTTTCTTTTTCACCCGCCTAATTTTCTCTTTTATATTTTATATTTTTTAAAAATTAAAATAATTTATTTTAGACAACTAAAAGTTATGATCAAATATCTTTCCAACATATTTCATAAGTTAATTTGTATATATGATGGGATAAGTTATCTCAAAATAATTAATATTTAGATAACTTACCTTCAATCAACCGTTAGTTAATGGATGGACGGAATTAAATATAAACGAATAAAATATAAAGAAATAAAATAAACTGTTCCCAGGAAGGATCTTTTGTAACGGTTCTTTTAAGAGTTTTACTAGGCCCAATGTGTATTTAACGGTAGGAGCATTTTATGACTAACAAAACAAGGATTAAACAATTATTATTGGGTGATGGACCACATATTTTGGAGGTGGCAGGACTTTGGGTCCTATCAACATTGAATGTAGTAAGTGCTCATTATTGAAAGAGCTAAAATTAGCGCTTCATTTGGTACAAAAAATGGGATTCGAGATGCTCAAGACAAAAATTCATATGAGAAAATATTGAGATTCTAATATTTCTCTTAAAAAAAATAATAACAAAAATATAATCTCGCGAAATGAAATACTAACAATAATAATAATACATTTAGTATAATTTCATATACAAATTTATAGATAAAAAAGATATATCTAAATTTTATTTTTATTTTTGTATTTCTTTGATAGATCCTCGACTTAAAAAAAAAAAGGATTGTTCGCATATATTCATTCAAAAATACTTTAGTTATTCACCATAATCATAGTTTGGGTAATTACATTTCGAAATTATAGTTATAGTAACATTTATATATGTTTGTATAACCTGTATAACGTTTGTGTATTTCATTGTACAATTTGTATACATCGATTGTATAATTCATTATGCAATTCGCACTGTTTGTATGTTTCACTATACGATTTGATCCGCTCATAACTTTTGCATAATTGCATACAATCAAATTAAACAAAACTTAAATTGCAATTATAGTTAGATGCTTATTACGAATCTTAATCAATTTAAAATATAATTATATTAACTAATTAACTAATATATGTTAGACTTATCCGCGTAATTTGGCCAAAGAATGAGATTGGTGGTCCTAACTCAACTAATAGAATAGAATAAAAAGACATTTTATTGGCTTAGCTCTTTGTGTTCCACTCATTTCTCATCACCTCCTTCACATTCCAGGATTTTGTTGATCCCATTAACACCACCACCACAAATAAAAGCTAAAACCCTATCTTCTTCTCCTCTCTCTTCTTCTTCACCTATATAAACCTCAAATCTTTCTTTTTAACCTCCTCCATAGCCCCTTAGTATTTCTTTCAGGTTTAAAGGAAAAAAAAAATGGAGCTTTGCATACCTCAATCCTTCATGAGCCTTCCAAATTACAGGCCTATTAATCGAGCTCATCTTCAATGGAGACCCACTCTCCTAGTCCAAAAACCCCAAAAATCTCGATTCAATTCAGGTTGGTACCTCTAATGGGTCACTTTTTTTTAAACAAACTGTCTGTATTTTCCTGTTTTTATTTGAAGAATTAGCGTAAATAACTTTCCAGCCATTGATGGTTTTCCGTTTGTACTTCAGGATTATTTGACCGTAAAGGCTTAGCTATAAGAGCTGAGAAAGACGATAAAGCAAAATCAGAGACAGAGGCTCCTCGTAAGGTTGAAGTTAGAACTGTTAAAATAAAAGCAGAGCCAGAGGTTTTTGAATTATATGTACCTGAAGAGAAAGACGATAAAGCTGTTACATCAAAATCAGAGCCAGAGGCTGCACCTCGTAAGGTTGAAGTAAGAACTGTTAAAATAAAAGCAGAGCCAGAGGTTTTTGAATTATATGTGCCTCCTACAGCTGAAGAGAAAGATGGTAAGTGACGTGCACGTAAGAGAGAAGCGCGTGGTGAAGTTCTATTCTGTTGATATTTTATTCTGGTAGCTTCAAATTTGTCTGATGTTTGTTTGTCTTTTTTCAGTAACAAAAATATTTTATTCTGGTAATTATATTTCATTTGATGAATATATTTTATAACATTATCCCAATACCTGAAAAGCTCTCGCTCATTACGGAATAAAGGAGTAGGATATATATGTTTAAAAACATAGCGCGACTATTTTCAGATACCCGTGATGAACGTCGAAAGTTGCATTGACTAATTGCTACTTCACAATTGAAAAAAATAAAGACAGTTTAAAGAGTCATTTTGCTTTATTCCATCATATTCCAAAGTCAAAAAATTAATGAATCTTTGGCTCCATCCGAGATTGATGGAAGAGATGAACATATTTTCCAAATACTTGAATTTGTTTTTGAATACAATGAAAATAGAATAAAATACTATGAAAAATCTACATATTTCTATATTAAAATACTTCAATGGTTTCTTCTTTGCTTACTTATTTGAATTTGATTTTGTGTTATTTTATAACTTCAAGGATGAAATATAAAATTTGAATTTCGTGAAAATTTTAATTTCTAATAATTTTTAAGTTATTTATTTAAATTTCACCAAGAATAAGGTATTAAAAGTCCAATTGAACCGACTATCTATAATTCATGCTTAAAATGATATGAGACCGTCTATATGGGGTAGGGAGAAGAGGTAAGGGGCATCATTCGTTTCATAATGTCATTTTCAGCAATAGTATAAATGCTTGATAGGAAAATTGTGAGTGTTTTTTTGTCATTTTCTGAAAATGAAGATAAATTTAAGGGAAAAAGGATGAAAAATGTTTTTTTGCTTTCGTTTATTAGCTACGTTTATTTTTGATTATACTATAAAATCAAATATGCCAATGTCGTTATTAATGTTTGCAAAAATACACTCAAATGGATGGAATCTCATAAGTTAGCTTAAAATATCTTATTTCAACGAAATTACACGTTATACTTATTTAATTGATCTAAATTCATCCTTAATAATAATTATTCTTGAACACTATAAATGCCTCAAGTATAACACATCATTAAGTCAATATTCATAAAAATAAATTATATCTTAAAACACATACAAAAATAAACTAATCAAATATTCCTCAAAGTTGAATTTTTTCAACAAATCCAAGCATTATTTCAGTGCTGCTATCATCTGCAAAAGACAAAATAAAGATATAATAATCAATATTTTTAGTTCCAACAATTATTAAACATTTTTCAACTTAATGACAATAAAAATCAAGTTAAAAGTTGAATGACTCAACTCTAGATTAAGATGGCTCTAAAATTTTGAGCTTATGAGTTAGGAATTTTAAAAAAGACATTTTATTGAGTTCTGTTATTTATTTATAGAAATACAGAGTTTAGCTTAGGTTATTGAGTTAAGTCGAACTCATAACTAGAACTCTAGCTTCGCTTGTGACTCAAACAATTACTTCAAGAAGATGTTTTGGTTGATTTTTTTAATTAAAAAAAATATTGATCAAGCAAGAATTACATTCATATTGTAAACCAAAAAGATAGACCATAAAATTCCAAATATCAAAATTACTCACCTAGTTTAGGTATGGTATGTCCTTTAGAATGATGAATCACTTGTGGATCCACAAAACACTCCAACAGAATTTCACCATCCTTTTTCTGGAAATCTGTCTCTCCTTCAAAAAGAAAAATAAATATATTTATATGATTTGTATTGAAGAAGGGGAGTCTTGCAACAACAGTACAGTTGTCTTTTTGTGATCTATAGGTGACAGGTTTGAACTGCGAAAATAGTCACTAAACTTGCACTAGAATAGGCTATCTACGTCACACCCTTTAGGGTACGATCCTTTTCTAGACCTTGTTTAATGCGTAACGTGCAAAGAAGGCAAAAAAAAAAAAGAAAAAGAAAAAAAGAAAAACACTTTTTGGCAAATTTTAAATTGAAATAACTAATAAGGTGAGTAATGAATTTGGTAGATGATGATGATATAAACAACAACAATATACCCATTGGAATCCCACAAATGGGGTCATGGAAAGGTAAAATATACGTAGCCTGTCTATTTCATAGAGATAGACAGGCTATTTCCGTAAAACCCTCATCTCAAGAATCAAGCCTCATAAACAGAATATACTAGATATAAAATTAAAGGAAAAATAAGAAGGACTAATAATGAATGATGATGATATAAACAACAACCACAACATTACCCCAATGCCTTAAAGGCTCCCGCCCATTGCAGGGTAAGGGGGTTGGATGTACGCAGCCTGACCCCTATGTTTAAAAACATAGCGCGACTATTTCCGGATGACCCATGATGAGCG
>JAPFFP010000008.1:4327707-4341069 GCA_026153255.1 Solanum medicagineum | reverse complement strand
AGTCATTTTGTTTTATTCCATCATACCCCAAAGCCAAAAAATAGTGAATCTTTGGCTCCATCCAAGATTGATGGAAAAATGATGATGATATAAAGTTGAACTTAAATGGAAAAGAAAGAATTCATATGAGACTTCAACTTATTTGAACTAGAAACATAATTTATATTACAACAAGGTAAGTATGTATGGAGATGATAACTAGTACTCTATATAGTACGAGGGCCAAAGGTGCTCAAACATTAAATTATTAGGTTTTCTACACGATTAAATATAGATTGGTGTCAAAGAGTTTCATGTTTGGGGTAAAGCATTCTCTAAAAATGATAACTTACTATCCATCAAAGCTCAAACCTAAGATCTCTGGTTAAAAATGTAGAGGGGTGATTACCGGTCCACCAGAAACCTGATTAATAGTCTAAGATTCTAAAGTAACTAAAGGACAAGCCAAGTGCACTAAAGCTTCCGCTATGCGCAGGGTCTGGGGAAGGGCCCGATCACAAGGGTCAATTGTACGCAACCTTACCTTGCATTTCTGCCAGAGGCTGTTTCCAATGCTTAAACCTGTAACCTCCTATTCACATGGCAACAACTTTACCGATTACTTCGAGGCTTCCCTTCAAGATTCTAAAGCAATTGCATAAAAGAAATAGTAATGTGATTAAAGTACCTAAAAAGTGAAGGGATGGACAGTTGATAGGAGATGAGAATGCATTTGCAGCCAATTTTGGTATCCCATAAGTTGGCCCTCCAAATTTAGCCCCTGATATTAATATCACAAACTTTATTTTTGGAACTTTCGTTAGAGCCACTCCTTCCCTTTGCATGCCTGGAATTGCTGCACCTAAAACAGCTCCCTATTTCCACCACACAAAAAAATAACAGATAATATATTAGAGGATGGATAAGAAGGGAGATCGGTTGTAATATCTAACTAAGCATAATGAACCTTCGATTTGTTGAAGACATAGTGCACATTTCATCCTTCTTCTAGGGAAGGTAAAGTGTATGCAGATCTTACCCCTACCTTAGAAATAGAGAAACTATTTGCGATAGACTCTTGACTCAAGGGAAAACACTTCAAGTTAGTAGTCCAGAAATGTGTTCTTACATAATCTTTGAAGGTAATACAGTTACAAAAGTAATCTGAATAGTAATATATTTGCTATACAAAGGGACCAAAATGATGAGAAGAATAATGTTCATTGGACTGCTAAGTTTTTTTGTCCTGTTTCTTGAAGGATTAAGTTGATTAAAGTGTGTTTGCAATACAAAAATAGCACATCTTATTGAAGCCAACGACAACATGCTCAGCATAATTCTTCTCATAAGTGGGGCCTAGAAAGGATAAAATGTACATAGATTGTGCATCTACCTTTTCAGGATAGAAAGGTTGTTTCTGGTAGACCTTTGATTCAAAAGAAGTTTAATAGTACATCTTATTGAAGCAAGTTGTCGGAAATATTAGTGGACTTAATAGTATCAATATGTCTAAGAAAGCTCTTATAGCATGGGAGAGACCATATGGGGTGGTCGAGAGACAGAAACACTAGGTGATTTCTTGGTGGACAGAGTTTACCTTGCTACCTACTATCTGTTGCTGGTGGAATTGACAGATATTCCACTGAAATAGTACTCGAAGTGTGTGCAAGCTGACCCAAATATCAGGTCTATCAAAAAAGAGAAAAGTTGGTTGGGAGGAGGATAAACTAACTCTGGCTGCAAAATATACAAGAGAGATGCCACAGCTTTAACAAGAAAATTCATTCAAGAAGTCCATTGTAGAGGTGATATGAAGAGGCAGATGGCAAACAACACAATAGCATATGCAGTATAATTTCAAAAGTGGATTTTGTAGAATCAATGTTAGCAAAACATACCCTTTTCTTTGTTGGGACAGAGAGACTGTTTCCAATAAGGTAGATAACAAAGACCTTGTAGTAGATGAATTTCTATCCTAGACAGTTTATTGCTTTCTTTTATTCATATTATAACTGATCATAAGAGATCATTTTTCCCGTTTAGTGCGAGAGGAGAAACAAAAGAAAATGGAACTTGTAGTAAATCTTACCTGTGAGAAACCAAGAACACCATCAAAAGGTCCATTCTTTAACATAAAATCTTCAATATACTCGAGGCATTCTTCAAAATTGTAAAACTCTGTGAAATCCTACAAAAATAAAATACACTAAATTTTACAACTTACCAAAACTCATGTAATTCGTCTAATTTGTTCAAGTTTCATTGGTTTTCGATTAAAGTGATTTTGATGATAAAATGAAGGGAATTTTGGATAAATAATTAAACATATTATAATGTTCAATATCGATTCATGAAAATCCTTAATTTTAACCCATGAAAATCTAAAATTTATTTCGATATTTTACAACTCATGTGGTCTTGATATCTAAAAAACAATGCAACTAAATCACCAATTTATTTATTCTATATTAGTTAAGAGTCATGAAATGTAAGTTTGTAAATATAAAAAACAAACAAGTCAAGTTAAATGAATCAAGTAATTATTTCAAAAAATCGAATAATAACTCATTTATTAATTCAACTCATACAAATTCACCTCTCAGAAAAAGAGAAAATTACACTTTTTACTTCCTAAATAAAGTTAATCTTTTATTTTTGTCACTAATCCTCATGGACATAAGTTCTTCGAAAAACGAAACATAACTTATAAAATACTATGATGCAAATAAAATTTATTTACCTTATTTGATTGAAACCATTCAAAGTAAGGAGGATCAAAAAAACCTTCAAGTGGAGATTTTCCCTGAGCTGGAAAAGGTGCATCCAAAAATACCAAATCTAATTTTCCGGTGACGGATTCCGGCCACCGGAAAATCAATCTCTTCAAGATTTCACCACTTCCTCTAAAGCCATGGAGACATAGAATTCTTAATTTCTTTTTTTCTGATTTTTTTTCCATTGTATAAATTTATTTTTTAGTTTCTTGATAGGCTCACCAAACACCATATACTATATAATATGGGGCTAAAAGTTGTCATGTTATCTCCATGATTTAGCCATTATTGACTATTAGAATTTATTAGTGGACTTCTATTTGTTTTTTCCTTTTTTTTTGTGGAAATATATAAATGAAATTATTAGTTGTTTGGGTATGAACTGTTGATATTTGAAGAAAAAAAAAATGTTAGTTGCATCCAAGGATATAGCCTAGTGATTAATGAATATGGTAAAAATTATAACGTGTCAAAATTAAATTTTGTAGCAGAGATAAAAATTATTAGGTGATTTTTTTCTATTTATGCTGTGTTAAAATCAGAAATTTTATTTGGGTATTCAAGATTTAAAATATATGTATGAAAAATAATTTTTGATCAATAAGTTTGTATAATTTTCTATATACAAAGTATAGTTTTTTTGACAAATTGTGTCTGATTGGGCACCTTGAGCTATATGTGGCTCACCACTGTTTATTCTAATCTATATGAATACAGTTATATAAGGTGTGTGCTGTTGTTATAAACACTTCTCATTTTCATGAATAAAAAGAATTAGAGTCCGATTGGATTGGCTTTTCACTTATGACTTATAAGTCAAAAGTCATAAGTTAGAATTATCTTATCTTAAAAAAAGAAGTGGTTATAAGCACTTTCTAACTTTGCCCAAATATTTCAAAACTCCGTAAACTATTTTGACTTGAAAATGGCTAAAATCAGTCAATCCAAAGAGACACTTAATCTATTTATGTATTTTTTTTCTTTTGATTCTTACACGTTAGATATGAATTATTGATTCTTAACATGATATCGTATAGCTTCTAACTAATTATTAAATAATAAAAAAAACTAGATAACTTTTCTCCATCAAATTATAAAAAATATTCACTCCAAATTACTCACAAAACTATCTTTAATATTTAAATATTTTTTCATTTTTCAAAAAAACTATTATTTTTAAAAATTTTACAATGAAACATATTTTTAAATTTTAAATTCAAAATCTATGATAAGATGAAAGTTGGCATATATGGTTAATTGTAAGGTGGGTTGGTGGTGGGGTTTGTGTTTATCCCCAGAAACAAAACGATTAATCCTTATAATTCTGCCAAAATATCTTTTTCACATTGTTTGCAATATTTTTTCTCTGAAATATCACTTAATTTAGATTCATATTATTTGTAATATTATTTCTCTTAAATACATAAAATAAATTACAATCACAAAATAAATTAAAAAAATAATTCTATTCATCAAGATTGTAATTATAAATTTATCGATTTCTTAATTTTTTTCGTGATTCGAGGACTAAAGCAATGATTTCTTGGCTAAGCTGATGTAGACCTTGTTAGGAATTATTTGATCTTCATGAAAGAAGGATTTTGTGGAGTTTTTCCTCGAATGGACCTAACAGTGTGTATTGAAATTAAAAAATTTACTGTCAAATACTATTAGAAATAAAAAAAAATTCATAGTGAATCAATGGAAAATTTGTTCTATAGATCATAATTTTTTTCGCTCATTTTACCGAAAAACATCACTATTTTTTTTCTTTTCCTAGTGATTTAATCAAAATTTCTATAAGAGTAACCACTAAACATTTTTCAATAGAAAATAATGTATTTTTAATAGCGAGACGACTAATTTATAAAATGTATATACTATATAGATATCGTATGTGTTATATATATATATATATACACTATAAATACTTCCAAAGTGTATGGATAGTATATACTTCGATCATATTGATAAATTAAATATTTGAAGGGTATATATATGTAAGTTCTCCTTCCAAATTAGTCAAATCAATGAGATTCGAAAACAAAATAATTAACACCTTAATTGTATCAAACCATACAAAGTAAGGAGGATCAGAAAAACCTTCATGGGGAGATTTCCCGGCCGGAGCTGGAAAAGGTCCTTTAAAAAATACCAAATCTAATTTTCCGGTGATGGATTCCGGCCACCGGAAAATCACTTTCTTGAAAATTTCAGCACTGCCTCCATAGACATGGAGACAGAGGATTCTTGGTTTTTTCTTCTCTGTTTCTTGTATTTCCATGTTAAGTACCCCTTTGTTTTGTTATGGAAAATGTAAGACAACTTAGCATATATAAAGTCTATGGCTTTAACCGTTACCGCTACGGTAATTCAATAAAATATGTGGCCTAAAGTTAAATTTAAAAGAATAAATAAATAAATTTCACTCATGTTATTTGATATGTTTTAGTTTGAATTTCTAGGAAGTTTTAGGTATATATTATTTGGTTTCTTTTTCCTTAGGCAATGAAGTCAAAAATTTTATTAAAAATATCTATTAGGTAGAAGAGCTCATCTAGTCAGAAAAATCATTTTTCTTATTTTAAGATAGTTATTTTTCAAAAAAATATTTTAAAATTTTTTTATTGATCGAAAATAAAAAAAATTACCCAAAGTGTTTTATTATATAGTATATCACAAGTTCTTACATGAGCAAAGACTAAATACAATTTTGCAACGATTGACAAGGTAACATAAGGTACAAAAACAAACAAACCATACATAACATTTTTTTTTTATTTTTTATTTTTTACAAATTTACCCACCATATTATATTTTACAACAATCTTTTTTTTTTTTCCTTGACATAATTAAAAGCTAATTTTTATTTCTAAAATGATTGAGGGCAAATTGAGCATCACATTTAGCCCCAGCAGTAAATGTTTTAAGGAACTCTGGATAAGTAAAGGCTCTAAACACCGGTTCAGTGTGAACCAAAGCCGTGGCCGGTTTAATTAAAGACTCGGGGGACGGACCGAGAAATACACCAATCGTGGTTCGAGCCTCTTTTTGGTGTGTCACCACGCGATGAACCGGACTTATGAACCTGTCGTTGCTTATTACCTGCAAAGGAGTTTTGAATTTTATTTTCGTAATTCATCCTTTCTTTTTTTTCGTTTTTTATAAATTTTGTGTATATAAACATGATTTTTTCCACTCATTTTCTATCAATTAGTTCAATAGGAAAACTCATGGTATGAAACATATTCTTGTTGAAATACTTAGAAGCTTCGTAATTTTCTCATGTGAAACACTCCTATTTTTTTTTCTTTTCTCAATGATTATTCAATCAAAATATCTATACGAATAACCACTGAACATTCTTTAGTGTGACATTTCAATGTTCCATAGCGACTTTTTTTTAGTAGTGTGATAATAATATAAATTTGTCTGCGTATCAAACATCAGAAAACATGTAAGAAAATCACTTACTTTATTGAAAAACATCATCCTTCCTAGACACAACCTTAATCCATCCCTCTTTATATTTGATCATTAAGGAAAGAAGGCCAAGTTCGGTGCACTAAAGCTCCTGTTATGCGCACGGTCCAGGGAAGGGTCTGACCACAAAGGTCTATTGTGCGCAGTGATGGAGCCAATATTTTTGTCAAGGGTGTTCATACTTTTAGAACATAGATGAGTGATTTTTGTTTCAAAGGTGTTCAACAATTGATATATATCAAAATATCTATATTTAACCTATATATTCAATTCCAAAGAAGGGTGTTCATCTGACCACCCTTGGATGAATGTAGCTCTGCCCCTCATTGTACGCAGCCTCACCTTGCATTTCTACCAGAGACTATTTTCTAGACCTGAACTCGTGACCTCCTCTTTTATATTTGACCAGTGACAAATTTAATTACTTGACCTCCAAAAAGACTAAAAATTAAGTACCTTCAATTGTAGACCAGGAATAACAACTATAGCATGATGTATAGGTTGAACACCAATCCATTGTCCATCCCTAAGTATTTGTAGCCCAGGGACATCACATTGGTGAAGTAATGTTATGAGATTTGGATCAGAATGTACTGGCATTCCAAGTGTCAAACTTGGATTTGGACATGGAATGTGATGATTCACAGATATCACATTAGTTTTACTTATATCACCTTCAAAATAACTTGTCTCTAGTCCTAATCCTTTGCATATCATAGCCAAAATCTTGTAAAGTAACTTCCTTGTTTCTATTGAATACTCACCAACCACTTCCCTACAAAAACAAAAAAAACATATGTTTTAATCTACGTGTCTTAGTTTGATTGATTTAGAAAATGAGAGATGATAAAATAAGCTTATGAAAATATGATTGTTGACTTAAAATTGAATGAGTTAAAAAGAAATAGAAAACTATTAACAATACTCCTGAACTTGGTGCAAGTTATTAGTTTTATCATCAAAGTATTGACATTCTTAAAAACACTCCTCTTTTTGACTAACTAAAATAAAACACACCCCGAATTATCGCAAGTTTTAAAAACACCCCTTGACTTAGCAAGAATTTAGGGGTGTCTTTCACTCTTGTTACAAGATCAGAGATGTATTTTAAGTTCAGTTAGTCAAGTACAAAGGTGTTTTTAATACTATCAATAGTTCGAGGATGAATTAATAATTCGTTTCAAGTTTAGGAGTATTTTTAATGTTTTTCTCAAAAAGAAACTGAGACTTCTGAAAATTTTATGGTCTAAAATAGAGTGTCATGATATTCGTATGATTATAAAAGTTTCTCGTTAAGGATCAAATGGAAATGTAGAGTTACTGTTTTCCACTTTAGAAATGTGTTAGTTTTTTCAAAAACGACTGATAAAGAAAATGTATCACATAAACTGAAACGCAAAAACATACATATGTATATATATTACCTATACTTTGTGGGCTTATCTGGCCAAGACATAATGTGTTCCTCTAAAGGATGGCAATGATGAGTAAAATTATCTCTCCAATAATGAAATTCTTCAGTACCATATTCTAATGTACTTGAACATAGCCTGCAGCTTTTGTTTATGTCATTTGAGTAAAATTTTGCCTTGTATTCACCAGGCAATTTGAAGAACTCCTTGTATATGTTCATTGTATCATCCATTAGTTTTTCACTTACTCCATGGTTTATCACCTGATCAACATAATATAAGTATTCGTCCATCCTTAATTAGAAATATCAGATATGAAGTCATTTTTGATAAGGAGCGCTTTATTTGTAAAAGTTAAGACTTCTCGATCACAAAATGAGGATTTACCTTGCCTCAAGTGGTGTCATGAGATACTATTTTGTCGAAATATGCATATATGAAAAAAGACTCTCTAATACTATACAAAGATAGAGATAACTAATAAGATGTGCATATATTGCATCCTCGTCAGACTATATGTATATATATTGATAGTTAGCAAAATAAAATTATCATAAAAGAAGTGCTTAAATGCAGTACTCGATGTTGATATAGTAATTCATGAAAAATTTTGTCTACGTCACATAAATTACGATTCATAAACACAAACAATATTCTTAACTATTAATTGTACCTGAAAAAGTCCAAATTCTTGGCATGCTCTAATAACTTGTTGAATTGTATTAGTTGGATGATTGTTTGCCAAATCTATGATTGGTATATCATGGCAAACAGGAAATTCAATTTTTCCTGGTCTTCTTTCTGGTGGGAAAATATATTTTTTAGGAACAAATTCAACATTTGACCAATTTGAAATCAAGATATCCATTAATTTCTTGAATTTTGTTGTGTGTTTGATCTATTTGTACATAGATAATCTTGTATAAATAGAAAAAGAGATCTCATTGAGTATATATTTTAGTTATCCACTTAGGATTTGATATCTTTATTAAAACTCGACTAAATTCGAATCAAGCACTGCAAGACCTGTTTTTGACTGTGCTTCTCATATATTTCCTTTTGTCTTTTCCTTTTGTCTTCAAATGGGGGACCAAAATCTTTCATTATCTTCACGCCACTTTTTTATGATTATACATTAAAAACATAATTCAACACACATAATAGAACCAATAACCAATATTCAAAAAACAATTAAAAATACTAAAATATATAAATACATAATAATTAAATATGTGTAACAATTCATCGATCTTTAGATAGAATTTTCACGTCAGTAAAAACACAGGTCTCACCTACTAGTGATGCGTTTTAAAGTCATGTGGGCCTAGCTAGGCCCAAAACGGATAATATCACTAGTAGGTTGGGCCTTTGTAGATAGTATCAAAGTCACTCTTGTAGTCATATCTATGTCGATCAGAGTTTAACTGAGTTTAGGCAAATCCCAGTGAGGCAGGGCAAACCTCAGTATTAAGTCTAGACGAATCTCATATAGTGAAGCAGACCTTAGCGAGCTCGCTGATTCAATAAAGGGGGTGTATGTAACAATGATGGGGTGGTACACCTCAGTGCTGAGTTTAGACGAACTCTGGTTCAATAAAGGGGGTGTATGTAACAACGATGAGGTGGGGCAAACCTCAGTGCCGAGTTTAGGCGAAATATCATATGATGGAACAAACCTCAGCGAAGACGCTGATTTAATAAAAGGGTGTATGTAACAACGGTGGGGTGGAGCAAACCTCAACCGTTACAATGTATGTAATTCTTTTTTATAAACATCAATAATTATAATCATATATACAAACAAATGAGATAGTACTATGTACGTTAGCAAACAAATATTTTTGTTTTTGAAAGACAACCCTCATCTCAAAAATAGCATCCCAAAAGTAAAAAATACTAAATATGAAACAAAACGACAACAACAAACAACATACCCAGTTATTGGATTATTTATATTGAAATGATTAAATAATTAAGTACTTTTTGCTCACTCTAACACTAATATCAAGCATTTAGTTGTAGGATATTAATTATAATTATTTTAAAAATCTAATTAAACTACTATTTGAGAATAAAAATTTGCCGACCACGATAATGTTGGTTGGAATTAGGTATTGATGTTTATATTTACTTTTTAATTTTTTTAAAAGCGATATACGATAGTTAAAATTTAATGATCTGATCAATTTATTTTTGTCATCGCGATTTTGGTTTGAACGCAGAAAAACTAAAGAATTTACATAAACAAAGATCTTTTGCGGTGCAATAATTCTCGCTACTTGTCTTTATTTATCTTATTTTATACAAAGTTATTCTTGCTCGAATGAGAAATTGCGTAAATTATTTCTTATCGGTCACTATCAATTCCTGTCTATATTTTGATTTGTTAATTGATAAGAAATTATTTAATACAAAAAAATGAGATTTCATTTTCAAGATGTGAGATCAAGGTCATTGTCAAATATCAAGCCCCACAGAACTAATCATTAATTAAACTAAATTAATTGATGATGTGAATTATCTAAAAAATAAAATTTAAATTTGTAATTATTAACTAACTAATATAAAAAGAAAATAAATCATGAACTTTAAGGTTATGAACTATCTAATAATTACGTTGTATTTTCAATTTATTCAACTAATTGATTGATTTATCTACTTTTGTACTTAATTAAGGTGTGTGAATAGTATCTCATTGTTAGCTACGCATCAACATAAACAAAATAAGTATTGAACAAAAAAATAAAAGCGATAAACATGAAAGACGTTTCTTCTTCCAATTCGTCTATTACACCCTGGATTTTGAGGGTTTTTGTTGTGCGTCCTCAACTAATTGAGCATAAGGATCCCTTCGCATTTTTTTTTAGGGTTTTCACTCGCAGAAAAAGATTGTTGACTTTCGTTGGGATCTTTCTCCGTCCGCGCGTCAGAAGTGCCTAAGCCACCGGCGCCGGGGGTTCCTTGTCTTGGTCGGCCTACCTTAAGGGGGGGCCCGGACTGCGGAGGGTTCTGGGGCGAAATCCACTTTGTTATCTGATGACAAGACTTAATTAATTGAAAACAATATTCAAGTAGCATTATTAATCCCCATGGACCACGAAGAAAGTACAACTAATCATTCAAAAAAGAGACAAAAATACGTACTAATAAGAAAATGTAAACTCAATTATCTCCGACCTCTACGATGGCTTCAAACTCTTTTTAGTACAATAAATACAAGAAAATAAAGAGATTTCATTTTCAATATGTAAGAACAAGGTCATTGTTAAAGAGCATCTAACTACTAGATTCCTTGAGTAATTAAAAAAATAAATTTCATTTTACCTTTAATGGTTGAAAAATAATATCTCTTTCATCGTTTGAATGAGATTTGATTATTGAAAAATAATTGAGATGGTAATGCTAAAGAAAATTTAATGAGAAGGTAGTTTTGGATAGGAAAAATTAGTTTGAGCCATAAGAATTCACTCATCAATATGTTGAGATCGAAATAATATGGCGTCGGAAAAAAATTAAATTAAAAATTTTGAACGATGATAAATTAATTAAATGCTAAAGGAAAATATATAAAAATACATAATTTTTATTATGATTTGGTTATTACACTAGAAATGTTATTATTCTGTTCTTGTACGAGAACAAACGATCTTCTATTTATAGAAATTCAAAATTTCTTTGTTTTTTTTTTTTTAAAAAAAAAGGAGATAGAAATAGTGTTTTTCCATTGGAAGATATAAAATAGTGTTTTTCCATGAAGGGATATATTCCTCCAAAGGATGGCAACTATGAGTAAAAGTATCTCCCCAATAGTGAAATTCATAATATCATATGATAATGTGCTTGAAAATATCTTGCATCTCTTGTTGATGTCATTTGAGTAAAATTTTGCCTTGTATTCACCAGGCAATTTGAAGAACTCCTTGTATATATTCATTGTATCATCCAATAGATTTCCACATACTCCATGGTTTATCACCTAATCATATCATATTATGCAAAAATGAAATAAAATAAAAGTATTCATACATCTTTAATCAGAAATTTTGAATTCAAATTCTACTTCTGAAGTCATTTTTTAGTGAGTAGCGCTTTATTTCCAAGATTTGGACTTCTAGATCACCAAAGGTAGTGCCATTCATGGAATAATTTTGCTAAATATGTATATATGTAGATCTGAACGGGAATCTTGGAACGACGTTAAAATTGTTATGTCTCACATTGATGGGATGAGGAAATTATGAACTCCTTATATGGACATGGATAATCCTTTCCTCATAATTTTTATGGCATCAGAGCCAAGTTTATTCCAATTTATGATTTATCGATATTGAGCCCCCATACTAAATAGTTTACCCACTAGATATATAATCCTAAGCATGAGGCGAGGTGTTAAATCTCACATCGATGAGCATGAGGCGAGGTGTTAAGTCTCACATCGATGGGATGAAGAAATTATAGACTCTTTTATGGACTTGGACAATTCTTCCCTCTTGAGCTAGCTTTTGAGATTGAATTGGGCCAAGATCCATTTCAAGACAAATATTGTACCTATATATATTTCAAACTGTGAAAGCAATCACTAATACCTGCATGAGTATAGATCGTCTATCGAAGTTGATCTTTAATTGCCATCAATACGCAAAGTTCATTTTTTCTTCTTGCTTATCAAAGAGGCCATCTTAAAACTCTATGTTAGAAAAGACTAGTAATTTGTTGCCACAATTCACGAAAATTTTTGAGTACACCACTATTGATTTTTCAAAGTTCATACACACAAACAATTCTTAACTACAAAAGATTAATCAATAACAACAACAATAGTAGCTTCAGTGTAATCTCATTTTTAAGATTTGAAAAGGATAAAATATATACAGACTTGATTAAATTATACCTGACAAAATCCAAATTCTTGGCATGCTCTAATAACTTGTTGAATTGTTTCATGTGGATTGTTATCCATGAGTGGTACATCAGTGCAAACAGGAAATTCAAGCTTTCCTGGTCTACTTTCTTGTGGAAAAATATATTCTTTAGGCACAAATTCAACATTTGACCAATTTGAAATCAAGATTTCCATTAATTTCTTGATTTTTGTTGCTTATCTTCAAAAAGATACTACGAATTTTATTGAGACTTTCATTTATTTGTACATGATCTCTGTAAATAACAAACAAAGAGATTCGTTCAAGAAAAAAAAAACCAGCAAGTTCAATGCACTAAAGCTCCGACTACGCGCAGGGTTTAGGAAAAGGCCTGACAACCTTATCTTGCATTTTTGTCGGAGGTTATTTCCAAGGCTTAAATCCGTGACCTCCGAGTCACATGGCAACAACTTTACCAATTACTGCAAAAAGATTTCATTAAGAAATATATTATTATTATTTATTTGATATTCAACATCCACATTGAATAAATAAATCCTAGTCTCCAATGATTTACCTGTTAAACGATTATAATAAACTAATGTATCTAAACAAACCACACTGAGGAAAAATAATATACTAACAAAAAAAGAAAATTATGTGAGACAAAAGTTACGTTAATCATTCTTCATCAAATTTGTCTACATTAAGAAAATAATGCAGACAATAATTACAGTTTGGTTTAATTTAAATATACAGCAGTTAAATAATTATAAAGATTTAAGCATTTGATCCACACAAAAACAACAATATAACTTCAATCATATCAGACAAGTGAAATTTGAAAGAATA